>CM076575.1:1000422566-1000903375 GCA_034641835.2 Pinus albicaulis | reverse complement strand
CATGATCCATCCTTCTTGTGTACCAATACTACAGGAGCAGAGAAAGAACTTTGACTAGGTTGAATTATACCCGCCTCTAACATTTCTACAATCATATGTTCAATTTTGCTCTTTTGGACATAAGGATATCTATAAGGCCTGATGTTTGGAGGAACACTTCCTGGAATCAAATGAATAGCATGATCATGATCACGAATAGGTGGGAGTCCTTTGGGAGTTTCAAACACCTTGGAATGATTGTCCAAGACTTGTTGGAGATCTACAGAAATAGATGATTTTGATGTTAGAACTTCTAGTGAGCATAATTGTGCAATTACGCCTCGCTGTTCTTTCTTTAGAAGCTTTGTCATGACATTAGAGCTTATTATCCTTCCTGGCTTCCCTGCAATACCCCGTAATTCGACTTCCTTTCCTTCTGAAAAAAATTTCAAGAAAAGTTTTTGAAAATTAAAAGCTACCATCCCCAAAGATTGTAACCATTGTACTCCTAGTACAACATCAACACCTCCCATAGGAATGGAAAGCATTGGACTATTCAATACATATTCCCCCATGGTTAGCTTGATATTATGGCATTTTCCATAGCAATTTATAGTTCCTCCATTTGCAACCATCACTTGACATTCTGGTGCTGGGTATAGGAAACAATTCAATTCCTTGGCTACCTTACAATGAATAAAATTATGGGTACTACTTGAATCAATCAGCACTATTACCTTTTTCTTCTTGATATGTCCTTCTATCTTGAGAGTTTGAGGAGTGGTAATTCCTGCCAATGCATTACACGATATGGTCGGACTCATTTCTTCCTCTTATAGGGTTGGTTCCTGGTGTATATCCTCTTCTTTTGAAGATTCTTGTTCATTTTCTTCTTCCTCTTCACAATCTATGTAAAATCATTTCTTCTCAACACACTTATGACCTTTAGTGTATTTGCTATCACAACTGTAGCAAAGCCCTTTTGCTCTTTTTTCTTCCAATTGTTGTGGTGTCAACCTTGTAGGTTGTGGAAATCTAGGAGTAGCAACACTTCCCTCTTTATAAAAGTGAGTGGTAGGCTTCCTTGTCGCCATAATTTTACATTCAATTTTTCTTGCCAACCTGAATGCCTTCTCCAATGAATCAGGTTCCAAAACGTGAACTTCATGTTGGATGTTATCCTTTAAAGTGCCTATGAAGAGATCAATCCTGTGTTCCTCTGGAATATCAGTTACCCTTATATTCAAATTTTGGAAGTCCTCAATGTGCTCCCCCACTAAACCCTTTTGTTTGAGATTTATCAATTGGCTAAAGAAGGTGTTGCTCTTTGTATCCTCATAATGTGCTATCATTTCCTTCGTAAAAATTGACCAAGTGACAATTTTTTTACGGAAGAAAAGCCATCGATACCATACAAATGTATTTTTTTCTAAATGTAAAGTTGCAATGCGTACCTTTTGTGTGTTTTGCACATTATGGAGATCAAAATATTGCTCCATTTGTAGTATCCATGTTACAGGATCCTTTCCATCAAACTTCCTCATATCCATTTTTGGAATATCGTGGTTCTTCCTGCCAACATTAGAGTCTATGAAGTCATGATTAACATTTATTTTGTTCTCATCATGAGTTTCCTCTACTATCTTTTCACCATTAGGAAACATTTCTTGTATCAACTTTGTCAAACCTTCCATGTCCTTTTAGATCATTCTTCATGTTTTCCATGTTGTCTTTCATTTTCTTCCATGTCATCCATCTTAGCTTCATGCCGGCTTCCATGCCATCCATCTTAGCTTCCACGCCTTTCTTCAAACCATCCATATTTGATTCCATGCCTTTCTTCAAAACTTCCATTTCATTTTTTGTTGCTCTTTGCGGCGAGAATTTTTGGTGCACTTGCTCTTGTAATTTTGATAGATCATGTTGCAATTCTTCATCTTCATGAGTCATATTAGAGCCTTATGAAGGCTTAATGGGTGTTGAATTATTTTTACGGGGCAATTTTTAGAACCCAATACTCATATCTATTCTACAATATGCCCTTGGAATCAATTCAAATTGATTCTTCAAACAAGACTTATGCAATTCGGAAAAAATTACACACATTTTTCTTGCTTTTGAAGAGCTCGATATTTAAATTGGATTATCTCTATGGTTACAACTCTTCAATATCTGAAATTTGGCACTAAGGTAGCCTTCTGAATCCTCTTTTGAATGCCATAGGTTTGAGCTGATTTGGATTCTTCAAGGTAAATTTATGTCCAATCTCCCACAATGAATTAATTATGGATTGTTTTAGTAGATCGAACTTGTACGACTTGACACATGTCATTGTTTCGTCTTTTAGCTCTAAAATTGATAGCAAAGAAACTATAGTCCATGTACTTGTGGCCACTTTTTATGGAACTCCAATCTGATGCTCAGAGAGAGAGTTATGAATCTTTTCCCACGATCACCTCTTTGAGATGAAATTCAGGAGCCTGAAAAAGCACTACCTTCCACAGATCATATCTCTGAAAATATTGCGAACCAAGATCTGAATTGTTGCGAAGAGTTTCCTCAAGATTTTTAGCTTCGCACCCTAAAAATTTCATATTCTGAACCTTCGTAGAAAAAACGTTATAGTGCAAATGCCATGATGACCTGTTTAGATTAAATTGAGGAGCCTGCAAAAAGACCTAACTTCCACAGATCATATCTATGAAAATATTGCGAACCAAGCTCTGAAATTTTGCGAAGATGTTCGTCAGGATTTCAGCTTCGCACCCTAAAAATTTCAGCTTCTGAAAATTCGTAGAAAAAACGTTATAGCGAAAATGCCACGATGACCTGTTTAGAGCAGCAAAACCCAAGAATCCAAAGCTATGATACCAAATGTTGTCAAACCAGCTCCAAAAATAGAAGAAAAGAGATATCAACACCTTAGAAATAAGCCACTTCGAGGGGGAAACCTCCAATACATTACATGAATGAACAATTCTTGGATGATACAAATTACAAAACCTCCTTTCTATATATAGGAGTCCATGGGGCCACAACGTAATCCTAGTGGGCCAAAATGTAATCCTAGCCGACCTAACAATAATAGTTTAAGGGCACAATAATAACAATATGGGGGTTACAGGGGTACAATAATAACAATAAGGGGGTTACACTAACAACAATAAGGGACTATACTAGTAATATAGGGACCCTATGAGGGAAAAAATGTTGATATTATTGAACATGACTTAGGTTCAGATTCAGGAGATGAAACAAAGGTTACATCAATGTGTTTGAAAGGTAAGAACATAGCAGGCACTAGTTCTTCAAATTTTTCCGATGTAACTCAAGATGAAGATACAAGAATTGAACTTTTCCATATTAGAGTCGTTTCTAAACATACCAAGATACATACACTTTTTGATAATGGGTCTCAAGCTAACTGGATTTCCGAAGACTTAGTTAAGCAGCTAAACCTTGAAACTGTTAGACATCCAAGACCTTATCCTTTAGGGTGGATATGCAAGAATGCAAATTTGTAGGTAACAAAGAAGTGCATACTAATATTTGCCATCAATTCAAACTTTCTTGATGAAGTTTAACTTGATGTGGTGTCACTTGAGATATCAGGTATTGTTTTGGGAATTCCTTATCTTTATGATAGGAAAGCAATATTTCATCACCATGCGAATAAGTATCACTTGTTTAAAGATGGAATTGAGTACATATTTAGAGCGCATAAGAAGAAGACAAGTTTGTCTCTTATACATGCAGGAGAAATGAAGGGAATATTGAATGCAAGTCAAAATTTGACATTGTTAATGATCAAGCATAGAGATCTTTTGAATGAGGCCTTTCAAAAAGATGCATCAAAGAACAAGTTGATTTCATTAAAGTTGCTTATGCTTGTAATGAGATGTTTCAGGACTCTAATAGGTTGCCTTTGAAAGGAGGTAAACAAGATGTGACAGATTTGCAGTAGTCAACATCAGTGTTGAGTAGTGTTGGAAACAAGATGCTGGTGCAAGAGTGCAAAGGTGAAAGAGAAAGTGCTAAATAAATTTGACAAAGAAGGCATAGGTTCCACAAGTGCTTGTTTTTTTATTTCCAAAGGGTACATGATAATGGCGAAAATAATTGGTCAAGGGTTGACGCAAGTACAAAGCAAGAGTAGCTAAGAATCTCCATGACAACATTGTGCAAGTTGATACGGTTTTTAAGTTTCCTTTGATTGATGACCGAGGTAGGAACATGTTTATTTCTACAAGGACAACTTGCTACTCTGCAAATTTAGGGAAATTGCAGCATGACGATGTCAACAATAGCAAGAGAGGGTCTCAAGAGTCAAGGAAAAAAAATAGTTTTTTGTGAAAAGCTCATGTTGATGAAAATGGGAAAATTTCAATGGAATGAGACTAGAAGGGTGAGGGAACTGTACCCTCGTCCACATTTTCAGTAATCAGAGAGATTTTTGTATCCAAAAGGCTTCTAGTGGGGAGGAATGATCAAGTGCTCAATGTTAAATCTCAAAAATGAAAGTTCTCAAAATTTATAGAAAACTGAATGACATCGAAGAGCTCGTCGCTGGGAATCCGACGCAATTCGTTTCATCGAAAAATGAATTCGGATGAGGAAGGTAAAGCCTGCTATTTGTTTTCCTAAACAACTAAAAAAATTGTAGAAAGGACATAATGCTGACATTGCAGCCTAGTCAACAAAGAAAAATATTTTCTGGGAATATTCTGTCATTTTCACCCAATGACACTATGACAAGTGTCACTGCAGAATTAGCCGGAAAGTTTGGGTGAAGGTGATTTTTTTATTTTTTAATGTTCTCCAAGGTCGAATTTCGATTTGAATGGTCGAATGGAATTTTTTTTTATATGGTTAGATAGTCCAAATAGAGGTGGACACATGGTGCACCCAGGGGCCGCCACGTGCCCCCTCTGGTGGGCCAAGTCCAATGTCTGAATTCATATCAATGGTGGAAATATATTATATGGTGCATTTTATTATATCCAAAGTTCAAATTTATCAAAGTCCAAAGGTCAGATATGATATATTATTTTAGAGCAAAATTTTATGAACAGGTTGGACGGAGGTCGGGGCTCGACCCCACGACCTCCCCCACACATTGTGCTCTCCATACCAATAGACCACACTTTACGATTTAACATATATAGTCGCTAGATTATAGTTATTTTCGTTTGATATGGGCGGCGGGGGTAAGGAGGGGGCCAGCCCCCTCACCACAGGACTTCAAGCTACGACCAAGGGCAGATATTAATACTAATGGCAGAGTTTATTGTTAATACAGGTTAATTAACCATTAAAAAATACTTAACCGCGCTAATCCATATCGCATTCGTATTTGTTTAAGGAGCGTGTTTAGCGCTAAACCAAGGTTTATCCACAGTTAAACATGCCCTTAAATTTATTAAATTTCGAGTTTAATATGGAAAATAATTCAACGGAGCCACCAAATTCGGTGTTGCCCCCAAATTTAGCAGCCTTAATTGGAGTTTGCTGCAGTTTTAGTGGAGATTTCCTAGGCCAAACTATTTTGGCCATAAATTTTTCAAAATTCGGCCAAATTGGGAGCAAGAAGAGTAATTTCTAGATTATTTGAACATTCTGAACACATTGAAGCAGGTTTCATGAGCATTAGATGAATGTAAACAATAATTTTTTCAAATTTGAGCTAATACAGAGGCCTAAGCCATGGAAGCTGGACCAAGGAGATGTAGCCTAGGAGGGGCGAACTCCTTCGTCAAAGCATTGTGTTAATGGATCATTTGATGGTTTGTTGTACATGTTATTATTGTTGTTCAGTACTTTGTTTTTAAGTAAAAATGCTCATGAATTTAACATGAAACTCAATACATTTACCTGTTTAACGCTCACAAACACCTCAAGAAACCTATGCACATGAAGTAAAATATCAACAAATTGTTTATAATTTTGAAGATGAAATTAGCATTGAAAAACTAACATTAAGATTCAGATCAATAGAGACAATAATTTTTCACTGTGAAACACAAACTTGGGAGAAAACCCAACAACTCTTCTGCTAGGAGAAATTATTCTTCAACAAGGTTTACAATTCAAAATTTTCTATAAATATGTGCCAAAAACCAAGTCCAAACTTTAGTCACTTCGTATTTTTTCTTCTCCCACATGTGGTTATTATAGAAGAGATATGATGAGTGAGTGAGTTATCAAATGAAGTGTCACGTCATCTACATATATACAAGTCGAATGAGTGCATTTACCCCAAGGGATGCACCCTTTCATGGCGAGGTTGACTTGTCCCTTTTGAGCCTACATGAAACCCAAAAATAAAATTCATCTTAATTTAATTTCCATAATTATTCTAGGCCGGCTTAGGAGGCCTCTTGGCATGTGGAAATACCTCCTGATGCTACAAAAAAATCAACCAAAAAAACTTCACATATTATCATCAATGGTTATAAGAATGTTCTCGTTGTTGGACTCTTTAAATAAACTATTTTTTTCATTATTGTGTCACCATTTTTTCATCAGAACTCATAATACCAAATACTTTACACTTTATTTTGACCTTTTTGTTATAAACTCATTCTCTGAGCTACAAGATCATATCGCCCATCTGAGGTAAATCTTCCATTCTTCATATATTTTGATTTATTATATTTGTAAAAACAATCTAATTTTTTTTGATGATATAGCAATAAAAATCATCCATTCCGTAGCTACATGCAATTCTACAAATATTTACTGATTATGTAGCAAAATTACAGTTCTAGATGGGTACGAGCATACCTGAATGAGATCGAGAGTTGGAGACGACCATAAATGTAGACCTAAAGCTTATCCAGCTATCATCTCCAATCTAGCATGCTCCAGGTCAACATAAGAACCAATTCAAAGCTATAGCCAATGACAACCACATGGTGGTAGAGTAACCAAATTGGTGATAGAGCATTTGATCAATGTTAGAATACGCAGATCAGAGTCCCAATTGATAAACCATGTTCAAATAACAATATCATGTATGAGAAATCCATGCACCAATATCATGAATTTCTCATACACATATTAATGATTATGTCTATGCATCCATAAAAATATAACAATCAATATCATATGTTCTAAGAACCCACATATATAATTATAATTTTAAAAAGAACTCTACACTTTGGTATTATTAGTAATATAAAACTTTGATGTTTGTGGATTAAATTTGTTGTGTATACCTGTTCCTATTTTGATTTTATAAGCTCGGTATCATAATACATTCTCAATAGTTTTCATTGGTCCTAAAGGGCCCCTTGAGTGAGGAGTGTGTTGTTTCTTGTTCTTTTGTTATATATTTATTTATTTTAGTTGTGTGATTTTATTTGAATGTAGTTCTTTATTTCCCGTTGATTATAGATTTTATGCAAAGTGAGACCATTCACAAGAATGATTGACTGAATCGATTATAGAATCAAATGGTACTTTCTATAATATCTTGGAACAATAAATCTTTGGAAGTGTTTAGAACTATCGTTGTCCACATTTCTTTAAATCGGTGTTTGCTCTATTTCTGTAGCTAGTCTCTATTTTCGTAGCTAAACAATAGATATATTTTAAAGCAAGTCTTTATAAGTAGTTTAGAAATTAAATGCTACATGTATTTGGCATAACACTTCATAAGTTTACAAACTTGGATTAATGATTAAATCTAACGGAATTCTATAATCTAAAGAATTGATTGCCACTAGTTATTGCCACTACAACTTATTTTCAATGGATTTTAATTGGATGTTGGGGAAATGACAATTCACATAAGGTTGAGGTGAATTGTATGCAATTGAGGATTTAAAAGAGTGGAAAAACAATTAAATATGGGTGGTAGAGGCTTGGAAATCCCTATGTAAAGTGAGCAAATTATATCTTCTAATCTAGTGCATAACCACTTATGTGTCCATGGACATAATGGCTAATACCATTGTGGAAGCAGTGGCTTCTCCAACAATGTTTCATGCCTTTGAAGAGATTGCGGATTTCTCTCCTTGAGCAATAATGGCTATCTCAACCTCTTCACTTCTCCTTCTCCTCTTCCTTGCTCTTCTCTAACAATTGTACATCAAGAATGAATTCGTTTTTGCCTTTACTCCCCCTATTTAGTCTCATAATGATGAGATAACCCTATCCCTAACATCAAGGGTTGAGATTAGATCTCAAATCTCCTTGATCAATGGTGGAGATCTAATCTCCCATTTACCCCATGTTATGTCTACCCCTTCATTAATGAGCCTCCCTAGTCAATTTTATAACTTGTTTTTTTACCTTGTACCTTTTTCTCATAATGCTACTTTAAAAACATAAAGTAACTATAATAATATAAAGTACCATGTAATTTTTTTACCTCATAAAGTGACTAAAAAGTCACATGACTTTAATAACTCACACTGAAAAGGTGTCTCATGTGTTTTCCTAGGGCAAAGACCTAGGGAAAAGACAAAAAGCACTAGGAAACAATTCCTTGATACCTTTTTCAACACTCCCTCTTACTGAGGAAGGTGTTTCTCACCACTCCCATCTGGTCCCTAAAATAGACATGCTTTCCATTTGGCAATGACTTGGTGAGAATATCTACAACCTATTCCTTAATGGATATTTACTCAAGGTTCATTGCCCCTCTCAAAACACATTTTCGGATGAAGTGGTAGTCGATCTCTATGTGCTTTGATCAGTCATGAAATACGCAATTCTCCATGAGTTTAATACAACTTAGATTATCATAGTATATCATATTTGGTCTTAGCCTCTAACCAAATAAGCCAAACATCATCTTGCAAAGCCAAATAACCTCGCAACTGACCTGAGTAGTTGCAATGCACTCAACTTTTGCGGAAATCAGTGCCACTGATTTGTATTTCTCATTGAACCACGATACCACTGTTGAACCCAACATGAAACAACATCCAAATGTACTCTTATTGTTGTTAGCACTGCCTTCCCAGTCTGAGTTTGTACAACCTGTCAACCTGACTCCATTCCCTCGGATATAATCTAGTCTATAGTCCATTGTGCGCTTTAGGTACCGTAACACATGTTTCGCAACCACCCAATGCACCCTCTTGGGCTCTACTATAAACTAACTCAACTTGTTGACTGCGAAACAGATATCTGGTCTAGTGTTGACCAGATACATCAAAGATTTGATCAAATGATGGTATAAAGTGGGGTTCACCAACTCATAATCAAAATCATGCAACTTATTCTAGCTGTTAATCATCAGAGTAGCCATAGGCCTACAATCCTCCATATATAATCTCCTCAATATGTCTCTTGCATATCTACCTTGGCCCATGGAGATATTCCCATCCTCTTACCAAACCTCCGACCTTAAAAAATAGTGCGTTAGTCCTAGATCATTCATGTCAAACTATGAAGCAAGATCTCTCTTGCAGTGCTTTAGTCTCTCCTCTCTTGTAATAAACAAATCATCCACATACAATACCATAATGAGTGGATCCTCACCAACCATAATGAAATATAGGTTCAGATATTCATCACTCTTCTGGAAACCCATTTGCTACAAGTAGGTATCAATCCCCTCATACCATGCTCTCAACATTTGCTTCAGCCCATAGAGGAATTTCTTAATCCTACACACTTTAAAGACTCTCCCATGCACCTCAAAGCCCTGTGGTTGCTCAATGTAAACTTCCTCATGTATGACCCCATTGAGAAAGGAAATATTCACATCCATCTAGTGAATCTTCCAACCCATATCTGCCATTATGGAAATCACTGCTCTAATTGACGTATATCAAGCCACTAGTGTGAAGGTCTACATGTAGTCAACTCCATCTACTTGTGAGAATCCCTGTGCCACAAATCCAGTGTTGAACTTCTCCACACTTCCATATGCAACATTTTTGATCTTGTAAAGCCACTTGGAATTCACCACTGACTTCCCCCCAGGTCTTAGCGATGTCTCCCACACATCATTCTTCATGCTGGAAGAAAACTCTTCCACCGTGGAATTCATCCATATTTGCTGACTCACAACCTCCTTGTATCTAACTAGCTCAGTCTCCACAACATCCACCACATAGCCACCCAACCTCTCTGGTGGTATACTCTCCCTCACTAACCACTTAGGTTTCTGCCCGGCCTAGCGACTTCTCACAAGGTATCATGAAGCCATCTCAACTTCCTATTCCCTGAAGTAGCCTCCTAAAATAGTGTGGGAATCTCCTCCCCTAGAGTCTCTCCCCTTGAAAAAGATGCCCCTGTGGCCTGTAATCAACCAGTACTCTAGGAACCCATGCCCTGTGATCCTCTCGCCCCAAAATTTGATGATCCTACTGACCTTGGTGAACCACGTATAGATCCTGAAACATGTGGTGTGCTACCTGACTGAGGAGCCTGTTTCTCTACCTGGTCAGCCTCTCGAGACCTCATGAAGGCCCTCTCCTCCTAAAATCTCAAATCTTGCCTTAGGACAACTTTCCTTTGTGCAACAATGTATATGTGGTAGGCCTTGTTGGTCTCTCTATAACCCATAAAGATACCCTTCTCTACAGTGATTTCGAGCTTCATCCTCTTCTCCTTACAGATGTGTGAATAAGTAAGGCACCCAAAAATAATGATGTTCCTAATCTCAGGCTTCTTTCTAGAAAAATACTCCTTAGGAGTCTTACTCCCTAACACTCTGTGTGGACTCTTGTTATGTGGATAAACTGCAGTGTTACAAGCCTTAACCCATAGAAATAAAGGTAGCCTCTGATCATACAACATGGCTCTCACTGCCTCCATTATGGCCATGTTCTTCCTCTTTTCCACCCCATTATTATGGGGGTTATATGTCATTATGAACTCTCTCGTGATGCCTACTCTCATACATAACTCCTTCATCTCATTGGAGGTATATTCGTCCATATTGTCAAATATCAATACCTTGATCTTCTTTCCTATTTGTTTCTCCACAAGAGCCTTAAACTCTTGGAACCTCTCAAAGACCTGATCCTTGGTCTTCATAAAGAAAATATAGGTATTCCTGGAGTAGTCATCTATGAAAGTCACAGAATACTCATATCCATTCAACAATATAGAAGACATAGGACATCACACATCAGAGTGAATCAACTCAATGATACATGCTACCTTGTTGTCACTGCTTGGGAAAGGAGTATTAGTGCACTTTCCTAAAGCATACCTACTACACACATCATGATTCTTAGTAATAAAGTTTGGTACACTAGTAAAAATATCCCTCAGCATCCTAAATGCTCCATGGTGCAAGTGGGCCATCCTCCCGTGCCATAACTCACACAAATAATTTTTGTTGGTCGTAGCCACTAAGGCTCTGGTAGGCTGAAACATAAACCTGTAGCGTCTCTCACTACATGCTCTAATCACTCTAGCACAAGTGATATTGGATCCCTTGGGATACATAAGCACATGTCCATCCTGGAACACCACTACATACCCTCTGTCCTCAATACTCGAGACTGAAATTAAGTTCTTCTTCAGCACTAGAACATATAAGACCTTCGTCATTTTCAAGGGAGGAAACGACTCCCTTTGAAAGGATACAATCCCCACACCTATTGCTTTGACCTTGGAGTTATCTCTAAGCGCCACCTCCAAGTATATATCTCTCTATGTAAGACTCAAAAAGTTCTCTCTCACTCTAGTCACACGGCAGGAAGTTGCACTATCTACAAACCAAACACTGGAAGACGTAACACTAGTGGAAATAATCGCCACTAAAGCAAAAATTTTGTCAAACATGGTGGAAAACTCATCCACCTCAACTGAAGCTTCAACGCCCTTATTCTTCCCCTTCCTGTTGGGACACTGAAAGGAATAGTGACCAATCTTATGACAAGCAAAGCATCACACTTTTCTCATGTCCTTCTCTTGTGATTTCTTCCCGTTCTATTGCTTGGCCCCACTAGAAGAACCCTTCTTGGCCTTATTTTTTCCCTTAATTGTGAGGGAAACATTCTCCTCCTCATCTCCCCCACCATATTGGTTGCCACTCTTGGCACTCCTCCTGGTCTCCTCCTAAAAAAAACCATCCCACGTCCTCCTCTAATATGGAAGATGATATCTAGTAACAATGCCATCTATGAATCCATCCCACTTCTTGGGAAAAATACTCAATGTCATCCTGACCAACTGGTCATCAAGGATAACCTCTCCCACTGTAACCAACTTATCTCTTACCTGTATGACCTTGGTGAGGTATGGGGTCACTATGTTAATCTTGGTCATCTTGGCATTTTTAGTTTCTCATGCAACATCATCCCTTCCTGTTCTCATTGGTGCTCTAGTAAAGTGTAACGGGGGACTCCCACATCTCATGGGAAAAATTCTTCCTTGATACATGAAGTATAAGGTAGTTTTTCACTGCATCTATAATTTTCCTCTTAGCCTTGACATTCTACTTGTTGAATTTTGACAGTTGAACAATATCAATGGGTGGTTGTATTGTTGTCTCAATAGTATCCCACAACTCGAACTCCTCAAGAAACAAGACTGTCTTATCCTTCCAGGGACCAAAATTTTCATCCCCACTCAACCTATCCTCCACCCTCAAACCAATAGCCATATGACCCTCTCAACCAACACTGCTTCTAAATCATTGAAAGGAACAAGCAATTTCCTTATCAACCACAAATATCTAGTATATAAGGTCATTGATGATTGTTGGTCATTGTTTTATCAGCTAAGGTTCACAAGTGCTATGATACCATGTAGAAAATTTAGGTGTGTTGTAGCCCCTCTGGTTTTATTTTGTTTTACACGTCATTATTTAATGCCCAACCCCATGGTTCATTTACACATTAAATAATGAATATAAAATTGCAAGAAAAATATTCCTAGGCTACCACTACTTCACTTTCACTTTTGAGACAATAAAATGATTAGATAAGCACACACAAATTTTTGACACTCTTATTTTTGGTCAATCTTGGACCTTGGAAAAACCCTAAGGGGGAAAACTAATTTGAAGGAGTATTTTATTTTCTCATTGGAGAGAATTTATTACAACATTAAATTCATAACAAGGGTTCTTCTCTCTCCCTTGATAACTTTGTCAAGCTCCTAGAAAACTATGCCACAGATCTGGAAACTCGTGCACAAGTTTAGCAATCACTGCATTTGTGCCATTGTTTTCTCTTCCTCGCTTAGGAAAACATGCCAATATCAAACTTCCATATCTCAATTTTTTTGCTACTTCTTAGCATAAAAACCCCTCAAAATGTGCGCTAAATACTCTCCTCTTTAGCCTCAAAATATGCGTTGTCTTATTGCACTTTCCCAACATTATATTTCGAACCTTAGACCTGACTTTTCTCCACAAAAAATGGGCTTGTAAGACCAAACTTTTCTTCACAAAAATCGAGCATGTACCTCCTTAAAAACTACATTGGAACTGACCTCTGAATCTCGGTCTCTGTGCTAGAAACTCAGCCTAGAAATACATGCCAGACTCCTAGGAATTCAATCCTCTGTTCCAGGCTTCAAAATCTGCATGTTATGGTCTCTCCTTATTGTAGATTTCTTTCCTTGAGCAAAAATGACTATTTGAGCCACTTTTCTTCTCCTTCTCCTCTTTCCCACTCTTCTCCAACACTTGCACATGAAGAATGAATTCACTTTTTCCTTTTCTCCTCCTTTTTAGTCTCATAATGATGAGAGAACCCTATCCCTAATATCAAGGGAAGAGATTAGATCTCAAATCTCCTTGATAAAGGGTGGAGATCTAATCTCATATTAACTGATCTGAAAATGGGTTGGATAACTTGTTATGCTTTTCAAGAACCTCCCACTCATTTAAACAATTTAAGATCTAGCTTATTCTTGACTGTGCGGAAATGAACACTTGAAATAAGTGTATGTTTTTTAACTGTTTAAGTGATTTAAGAACATTTGTTTTTGTTGATATTAAGCATGTGAAACAACCATATAATGCAAAAAATAAGCATCAAAACATAACAACAAATTAAATATAGGAGTTCACCCGAATATCGTGGGCTACGTCTCATTGAGCTTTTGTCAACTGACTTGGCTCTTTGGGATTATGATTAAAAGGTTATTTTCCAAGTTTCAAACTCAACTCCAATGGTTATCTGAACTAAACCAATGGGTTTAGAATACCATCGTACCCCTGTCATGGCTGTCATCACTCTGAAGAAAGAACTAGGTTCCCTTAGACTTGACTCCTTTTGTCGGTGCCCTTAAGCTTCCTTGAGATTCGAAGTGGCACTAACTCCCTCAAAATCCATTTTTTGTCCCTGAAACCTCACCTAATGTCTCCATCACATATCAAACCTCAAAAATAGACTGATCATTTGCTCAAAATGAGCACTGGCTCCCCAATTTAGGCCTCCATCCACTGATGGCCCTGGGCTGCCCAAAAATTCCCTGTGGTTCTTCGACCTTCAGAAGTCTTAAAATGGCTCTAAAATCCTTTCATTGGATTAAAAATGTCCAAAATTGTCAGCATATACTATTCACTTGCAGAAATTGGCCTCTGACTGCTTCGGTTTCGCCTCTAACACCTAGTGGCACCCCCTGGCTCTAGGGTCACTGAAAACTTCTCTGAAGCATATCGACCTTCAAAAGTATTGAAAAGATTCTGAAAATCCCTCCATTGGATTTAGAATGCTCATTACAGTCAGAAATGAATATTTTTTTGTTGAGAATGGATACAGGCTGCTCTAGATAAGCCTCATTCTCCTGCTGGCAACTGGTGGCCCTAGTGACTCCTAGAACTTCTCTGAAGCATCTCGGCCTTCAAAAGTCCACTACAGGTTTTTAAAACCTCACCATTAGTTCTAGAATGTCTGAAACATCCAAAATTTACTATTGGATTCTTGAATAAGGCCTCTAGCTGCACTAACCAAGCCTCTTTCTGTTGTTGACCCCTGGTGGCCCTAGTGGCCCCTAGAACTTATCTATAGAAAAAACCTACTCAAAAGTCGTATTATGGCTCTAAAACCCTCACCAATCAGTCTGGAATATCTGAGATAGTCTAAATTGACTATTTTCACTCCAAAATTGGTCGAATATATCTCAAGATAGATCCAAAACAAAATTTGTCTAGTGTCTCCTAAAAACCCTCCACTAAAAATGGAGGAACTAAAGTTAACTCCAGTTAAATTTGGCAAATCCGCCATTAAAGGTGCTCTGGATAAAAACCCGCCATGATTGGTCGTTATGTTAAATGTTGACCATTTGCATGTGATAGGCATAACAGCAGAGACTTTAGATTAAGTCAGATGGTTAGCGTAAATGATCAGGAGATCAAGTCATATGCTCAAAAATGAAAGTGCTTGAAACAGGTCCAAACCTGAGCGACTGGAAAGGTCTCATCATTGCAATTTCGGTGTCATGAACGGTTCAAAAAACCGATGTCGTATGAGGAAGATATCACGTTATGTTCGTTTTCCCAAATAACAAAATTTTAGTGACTGGATGCCTAGTTAGCTTGCTGGAATAGTTAGCAAAATATTATTGGAATATTCCATTTTCTTTTGAGCCAACAGGATGGCACCACATGGCACATTGTGGGTCATTGGATGTTGATGGTACAAATTTGATCAGGATCATTGGATGCGGTTTTGGATGGGCGAATGGTTGAGTGACACGTGGCAAGCCCACAAGCTGCCACGTGTCCTCACAACAGTGGTGTAAAATTTATGTGGAGTCGACGGGGGTCGAACCCGGGACCTCCTGTCTGCACGCAGGTCCTCTTACCAATCCGCCTGCGGGGTGTTTCTTACCCCTATAGGCCACCATACATACTTAAACTTTGTTAAAGATTGCGTTGAGGGCTTGGGAGGCCGACCCCCTCCCCTCCTACGTGACCATACACCAGTAACATATGATGTCCTAACTACCGGCAAAAATAAATGCCTCGACAAGGAGTTTTACGCATGGGCCGTACGCTTGTAGCATATAGTTTTAAAGCGACGGCTATCAAACCTTAACCTCCAACGCGAAGAAGCATTTCACATGTCGGAGTTTGCGAATGGACTGGGTTAATGGTTTCCTAGCAGTAACCTCCGGCTGGTGGTTTTAAATGTGCATCAATCTGCAGTCACATGGTGGTTAGAATAAAATGTCGTAAGGTTGCGGAATATGGCCACAACTCCGAGTTCCAAGGTATGGCGGGTGGGTTTATCAAATGGTTATCGCAGCCGGATACGATCGGTGAATATTAGTGACCACTGCCCTGTCCACTTGGGGCCCCACCATTGTCTCTTTGATTTTTCACAACTTACTATTTTAGTAGTTTCGGGTCCCTAAATTTAGGAGCCGTTTTGAAGCCCCAAACGGAGATAGTATGCCGAAGTTACATCCCCGGGAAGTTGAAACACCAATTTACCCAAACGAGGCCATATTTTTGGTGCCTCATCTCCTAGGGTTAGGTTTTTAAATGTTTAGAGTTCTCCATTGTTTCTGCATAATAAATAGGCCCTTAAGCCTCATTGTAATGCAGTTCAAAGTTCTGTAGCCACCACATCTCTTCTTAGAGATTCTTTACTAGCACCCTAGCTATTCTATTTCCATCATGTTTGTAAGCATATTTATGTGATTTGATATTAATGAAATGAAGCCTTATTTCCAATGTGATTCTGTTGTGTTCCTGCATAAATCCGGATCAGTGGTATCAGAGGGGTCTGATTTTTCTCGATCCTTCTTTGCATGTCCCCAACGAGGTCGGGGTATAAGGAGCTAGGGCTCGATTTGGTGGAACCTTTGCAAGATCAGCCTCGCAAACCTCGACGGACGCCCATGGGGGACAAAAAGAAAGATGAGGGAGCAGGAGATCCTATCAAAATATTTCTTGAGGAGGCCCTCAAAAGACAAAGGAACATGATGATGGATAACTTTGCTCAGATCCTTCAACGGCTACCCACCGGCGGCGCATCTGCATCCAGCAGCCACTCTGGAGGCGCGACTCCTTTTAAGGTACAAGTAAATTTTGACATTCCCATATTTGAGAGTCAAATAGACGCAGATGCTGTAGATAAATGGTTGAATCTGTTAGAAGGATATTTCTCGGTTCATGACTTTTCAGACCGGGAGAAGATTATTTTTGCACTCCTTAAAGCTACCCCCCATGTTAAGGACTGGTGGGAAACCTACTGTGAGAACAAGGACCAGACAGAACCCTCTCTATTCTCGGCCGTACCAACTTGGAATTCTTTCCAAGACGCCGTCAAGGAATAGTACTATCCTGTGGGGAGCTATGAGGACAAGTACATACAATGGACCACGCTGCGACAACAAAGGGATCAAGATGTGCATGAGCTGACGAATCTGTTCCATACACTGCGCACAAAGTTGGGTATCAAAGATTCAGAGAAACATCTGGTGCTAAAGTATCGCAGCTGTCTGCACAAATACATTCAGGAGGAAATGGAGTTCCTTGACATCTCCTCGCTTGGTACGGCATACCGGTATGCTGCCAAGATTGAGGAGAAATTCAAGCAGAAGAAGCGAGACTTTGGATCTGCGAATCAAAAGCAAGGGAAAGGTGCTTCCAAACCGCAGAACAAAGGACCGAGCCAAGGCATGGCGGCTAAAGACAACTCATCGAAGCCACAAGAAAAGAACAACACCGCAAAGCCAAAGAAGGACACGTGAAAGTGGTGTGAGTTCCATAAGAGCTCCACTCACAACACAAGTGAGTGTCGGGCCAAGCAGTCGCTAGTGGCCGAGATGAGGGCTTCTGAGTCAGATGCATGCTCCGACTCCGAATCAGAACCTGAAAAGGGAATGAAAAAGGGAAACATATTATTGATGCGGAGCCCAACGCCACTATTGCCACTACAAAGATCCAGAAGGAGGAACCGGAAGATCCAGAGGAGGAGGAACGTCTCTTCCACTCCCAGATGTGGGTAAAGGGCTCCCCTGTACAGTTCATTGTCGACAATGAGAGCCAAAAGAACCTCATTTTAGCAGACGTCGTGAAGTGGTTGGGCTTGCCGACCACAGCTCACCCACATCCATACACCATCGGGTGGCTTCACCAAGGACGAGATCTCCGCGTCAGCCAGCAGTGTCGCCTTCCCTATAGCATCAAGCCTTTCACGGATGAGGTATTATGTGATGTTGCTCCTATTGATGTTTCTGATGTATTATTAGGACAACCATACTTGTGGAAGTGCCATGCTGTGTATGAGTCTCGACCTCGTGCTGTCATTGTTACTTTGGGAAATAAATTGTACACATGATACCGGAGAGTACCACCGCCTCCCACTATCTCTTTAGTTGCGCAAAACAATGCGGTAAGCTCATTTCTAAACCAGGAAATTTGTTTTACTAATGATCCGCCCCCGGGGAAAGAAGGCGTGGCCACGACCTCCGGACATGGCTCCTCTACACGATAGCAACAAATGGACAAGGTTGTGGAGGAGTACGGGCACATCTTCACCTCACCCACGGGGGTGCCTCTACACTGTCACATAAATCACCCCATTGATCTGACCGTAGGTGCACCGCTACCAAATGGACCAATCTATCGGCGCTCTTTTCTGGAGAACGATGAAATCAAGAGGGAGATTCAAGAGCTGTTGTAGAAAGGTCACATCCGGCCGAGTTCATCGCCCTGTGGGAGCCCAATATTTTTGGTACAGAAGACTTATGGGACTTGGAGACTCTGTATTGATTATCGGGCAATTGATTATCGAGCGTTGAACAAGATCATTGTCGGGAATAGGTGTTGAGATTCAACAAGATGATGAGCTTAGTGAAAAGAGTCACCTTCACTAAGTGGGCCCGCAGGCTATTTTTGGCACAAGTCTATTTTTAGACTATGTCTATTTTTAGACATGATGATCATATTTTAGAAGTTGCAGGATGCTATTTGTGGATGGTTGATCAAGTTGGAAAAATAGATGAAATTCTATTTTTAGAATATTGGGCGAATTCTATTTATAGATCGTCAATCTAAAAATAGATGCATGTCGATTATTATTAGCTCTTAATAATAATAAGACTCTAAACAACAACTTATTCTCTTGGAGCACTTAATTTCAGTATACAGATTTGTCAAATCAGTGGGCTGAAGGAATTACACAATTCCTAAGGGTTTACTGGAGTTCATGCATGGAGGACTCAGTTAGAACTAAAGTGGCAAAGTTATGACAGAGTTGGAAGAGTAGTTCATGGAGTTGTATTCAGTTTAACTCAGTTAGACTCAGTTGAGCTAGTTGTATCTAGTCTAACTGAATGATACACTAGTGAGAGTGGAGTGAATTAATTAGTTAATTAATTTACAAATAATAACTCATTAATCAACTGAACAATACATCAGTTAACTACAGTGCATGGCAGTTTCAGTGGAGACCAGTGGAGAGATAGGTGAAAGGGCAAGATAGACTATCTGTTATGACTATAGTGATGCATTGATTGCATCACACACACAGTGGAGATGCCAATGAGGATTGCGCAGTCAAGGATGGAGTAATTCGAATTCATTCAGAGCTATTCTTCAGCAGATATTGCGCAGTGGAGGCAGGCTAGCAGGTGGCAAAGATCGGTGCATGGATTTGCAAGATTGGGCCTGATTAGTGTATGATGATTGTACTGTACTGAGAGCTTGTGATAAGCTTTGTATATTTGTATGAGATGATCATATGATATCCATGTTACATAATATATAGTTGGGGTTTTCAGCTTTAGGATTTCCCGGTTAAAAACTGTGTTATGTGTGATTGATTATTTTTGTTTATGCTTCACATGTGTGTGGAATTAATTTTTCCACAAAAGATTAACAAGTGGAATATATTCAGTATCTTGCATAAAGTTAAAGAGTGTGAGATCAGGTGGATCTTGGAAATATGCATGCTCAGTGCATATAATTTCTACAATAGGTACCGTCCACAGACCAGTGTATTCTGGACCAACTCAAAGGGGAAAAATATTTCAGCAAGATCGACTTGAAGTCTGGGTATCACCAGGTACCAATCGAACCCTCTAATGTGTGGAAGACTGCCTTCAAAGCCAAGGAGGGCCTTTTCGAATGGCTCGTCATGCCTTTCGGATTGAAAAATGCTCCCGCAACCTTCATGAGGTTGATGGATGACATCTTGCGTCCATTCACCAACTCATTTGTAGTGGTATACTTGGATGACATTCTTATCTTCAGCCAGACTTGGGAAGAGCACCTCCACCACATTCGAGAAGTCCTCCAAACACTGTGGCAACACAAGTTGTGTGCCAATTTGGAGAAGTGCACTTTTGGCATGACCTAGGTTCAATATCTAGGATACATTATTGATGAAAGGGGGGTGCATGTGGATCTGGCCAAGATCCAAGTCATTCGGGATTGGCCAGCCCCAACCTATTCGACCTAGGGAATCCATCTCAATGGATTACATATGAGCCTTCCTTCTACTAAGCATGGAAGCTTGGTAGTGTTTCGTGGTAAGTCAATGAGATTCTCAAAGATGGCCATTATGGCAGCCTGCAAGAAGAATATCACAGTAGAAGCCACTGCTAAACTCTTCTTTGAACGAGTGTGGGTGCACTTTGGGATCCCACAGTCTGTCATATCAGATCGCGACAACAGGTTCCTCAGCACATTTTGGTCCAGCCTTTGGTCAATGTTGGACACCAAGCTCACCAAGTCCATAGCTTTCCATCCCCAAATTGATGGTCAGACAGAGGTTGTCAACAGGACGATTGTACACATTCTGCGCATGTACAATTCAAATCATCCATGCAAATGGGATGAGAGCCTCCCCTATGTACAACACAGTTATAACCAGGCTCTCCACAACTCAACCGGCCATAGACCCTTTCAGGTGGGCTTGTGATTCCAGCCACTATGTCCCATTGACATAGTCATGCCAATTGCGGCTACTCAGGCCGATTCGACTCATGTCTAGTCTGAAGCTGACAAAGCAAACAACTTCATCAAGCGCATTCAACACATCTGCCAACAGGTTCATGATATATTAGATAGAGCCAATGCTAAGTACAAGCAACGAAATGATCAACATCGGGTGCCACACAACTTCCAGGTGGGAAAAAAAGTGTGGCTACATGTGCAGAAGGAGTGCCTCACTAGACTCCACCGCAAGCTTCGACCGCTCCGATATGGGTCATACACCATCACCAAGGCTGTAGGGAAAAATGCCTTCGAGCTTAGTATTCCTCCATTCCTTGGTCTGCACCCAGTCTTCAATGTGGATCGCCTTCGTCCTTACTTCCCACCTCTACTGGACACCTCGGACATTGCAGAACAACTCACACCAACAGAGTTAAACCCAGACTGCATGGAAAAAGCCACCACAGATTGTATCATGGACATGAAAATCAAGAACACTCGCCAACAGAAGATCCAACTGTATCGAGTCGTCAAAGCTGGCCAACTCCTGCACCAAGGAAAGTGGTTCATTAGGGACCAAGTTCAGCAGAAATTTCCTCATCTCATGGAGAAACTTAACGCAATGGGGACCATTGCTTCCCAAGGGGGAAGGAATGATCTAGGTGGATATTGATGGCCACCCGCCTATTCCACTTGGGGCCCCACCATTGTCTCTTTCAGTTTTTTTCACAACTTACTATTTTTAGCAGTTTTTCGGGTCCTGAACTTCCGGAGCCGTTTTGAAGCCCCAAACGGAGATAGTATGGCGAAATTACGTCCCCGGGAAGTTGAAACACCAATTTACCCAAACGGGGCCCATATTTTTTGCGCTTCATCTCCTAGGGTTAGGTTTTTGGACGTTTAGAGTTCTCCATTGTTTCTCTATAATAAATAGGCCCTCGAGACTCATTGTAACACAGTTCAGAGGTTTGTAGCCGCCACATCTCTTCCCAGAGATTCGCTACCAGCACCCTAGCTATTTTATTTCCATCATGTTGTAAGCATATTTTTGTGATTTGATGTTAATGAAATGAAGCCTTATTTCTGCTATATTTCTATGTTTATGGTTATTTTTGTATTATGTTGCGTTCCATAAATCCGGATCATTAGCGGAGGTTATGGTGGGGGGGGCATGTGACCACCCCACCACTCACACTTAATGCCAGATCAAATATTCCAACATATTTGGAGTGGTCCCCTAAGTTTGGGGTTAAACCATTAATTTATCTTTAGTTAACTGCTTGTCTCCATATTTAGTAGAGCTTTTCTAGCTGTCATTGGGAAAAATGCATTGGGAGGTCAATTTTCGACCAATTTTGGTGAAACAAGAGTCTACCTAGACTAATTGGAGCATTTTGGAGACAATGGTGTAGAGAAAACCACCATTAGAGGCCTGTAAACATATGTAATTTACAATTTTGAGCATAATGACAAAGAGGGACATGCCATTGGGAGTTGGACTAGCAAATGTAGCCCAGGAGGGGTGAACTACTTCATCATGCCTACTGTGTAAAACTTATGTGTGAATGTTTTTCTCTGTTATGTACTATTGTTCAGTGTTTTTAAGGCTTATTTATATGCTTAAAGTTCACTAATTCATCTAATTTTCATGGTTAAAACTCTCATACCTTAAAGCAAACTTATGGAGACAATTTGTACATGTTTATTTAACTGAAAGGACACTTAGCACAACAAAACTAATACACTCCTTTCAGATCAAGTTGGTATTGGAGCTAGAGTTTTATCTGTGGTTTTTTTTATGTGTAAGGATTTGTTAACTGTTTGCAAGGGTTTTCATGCTTACTATGCTCAAGCTTAAGAGAGGAGAAGTCAAATTGGTGGAAGCAAGAGGTTCTCAAAGTGAGCCACAACAAAGGAGGGCAAGATTGCCACATTACCCACCACCTAGTTCACCTCCAAGAGAAGCAAAAGCAACATCAAGCAAGCCTCCAGGAGAAGGAGAAATCCATGAAGAGATGGATCCAAAAGAGGAAGAAAGAGTGTTCAGGAAAGAATTCCTTGACATGACTGAAATGGTGAGAGTCCTTTATCAAGAAAGGAATGAAAGACTAGAAGGAGAAGGATCCAAACTTCATAAGGAAGTCTAGGGATCATCAAGAGGTCACAATGATGAAGACAAATCAAAGAAGGAAATGGAGGAAATGGAGGCAGTGGAAAGTCACCATCCTCACCCTCATCACCATCATCCTCTACTTCATCTTCAGTACACCAGTCACACAAGTCAGAACACTGGTAAAAGTCCTTTTCTAAAACTTGATGTTAAGTTTGAATTTCCAATGTTTAATGGTGAAGTCAATGCAGAAAAGCTTGATAATTGGATTAGGCAATTGGAGGTTTATTTGAGAATTCAGAACCTTCATGATGATGACACCAAAATCCAACTAGCTTCATTGAGGATGGAAGGTGCAGATCTTGTTTGGTGGGAAGCCAAGACAAAGGAGGAGATCAAGAAATATGGTAATATTATTTTATCATGGATTGATTTCATTTATGCAATAAAAAAACAGTTTTATACATTAGCTCACATGCAGAAAGCCATAATGGACTAGCAAAATTTTAAACAATTGAAAGGACAAAATGTACAAGTGTATACTCAAAAATTTAGGAGAAGAGCTCTTTTACTAGGAGTAGATTTGCATAGCCAAGGCACTTTGCTCAAGTATATAGGAGGTTTACATACCTACCTAAGACATACAATCCTCATTTTTAACCCTACAAGCCTAGATGAGGTTTGTGTTCAAGCCACACATTTAGAGGCAAGGGGAAAACAAAACTTAGATGGGAATGAGGAAAATTAGTTTAAAGTCAAATGGAAGAAAAAGAGAAATGAAAATACTAGAAAATAGAATGGAAAATTATTTTGTAAACACTATTCTAAAACTAGCCATGATGAAGACCATTGTTGGAAACTTCATCCAGAGTTGAAACTAGAAAGTTTGAAGGCCAAAGAGAAAGCCAAGGAGAAAGGCAAAACTGTTGCAATAGCTGAACAAGACCTAGGGTCAGATTCAGGAGATGAAACAAAAATCATAGCTATGGGACTAAAGAACATAAAGGGGAAAGAGATTGAAAATAAACCCAGTTCTAGTATATCTAACTGTCACATACGTAGAAATTTGATGGCCGATATGTTATACCATTTGAGATTCTCTTTGATCACACACCATTTTAACTTCATGCACAATACGAATCTCTTCTTACTTTGATCATTAATTGTGGAAATAAAAACAATCTCGTAAGCACATTAAACCCGCAAACAATCACACATATGAACCACAGGTATTTTATGGGAAGCTTAAAGGCGAAAACCCCCAACTATATGTATATTATATGTCATAGAGATCATGTAACAATCATTATACAAAGCTCCTCACAAAGCTCTCAGTACAATCTCCAATTGCTACACACTAATCAAGCTCGATCTAGCAAATCACATGCTCCAATCTCTGCCACCTGATAGCCTGCCTCTATTGCACAATCACTACTGAAGAATGGCTCTGAATGAACTCGAATTGGTCCTAAATTTCTCATGCAATCCTCATTAGCATCTCCAATCACTGGTTGTTGCAAATCATGCAACACTATAGTCACAACTGATAGTCACACTGCTCTTTCACCTAACTCTTCACTGGTCTCCACTGAAACTGTCCATGCATTGTAGCTAACTGATGTATTCTTTAGTTGATTAATGAGTTAATAATTAGTGAATTAATTAATAATTAATTCACACCACTCTCACTAGTGTATCAATCAGTTAGACTAGATACAACTAGCTCAACTATGTTTAACTCGGTTAAACTGAACACAACTCCATCAACTACCTCAATAACTCCACCAAACTCTGTCACATGAGTTCTAACTGAAGTATCCATGCAATAGCTCCACTTAACCCTTAGGAATAGCATAATTCCTTCTGTCAGCTTCTGTGCCACATCTGTGCACTTAACTGAAGTGCTCCAAGAGAATAAGATAATGTTTAGAGTCCAAATATTATTAAGAGCTAATAATATTCGACATATCTATTTTTAAACTGGCAATCTAAAAATAGATTCCGCCCAATATGTCTAAAAATAGAAGTCCATCTATTTTTCCAACTTGACCAACCATCCACAAATAGCATCCTGCAACTCATAGAATATGATCGACATGTCTAAAAATAGACTTTGCGCCAAGAAATAGCTTGTGGGCCCACTTAGTGAAGGCGACTTCTTTCCCACTTAAGCTCATCATCTTGTTGCAATCTCAACACATACAAGCTCCAAATGAAGAAAAGAGAATTGAGTTGTTTCATGTGAGGGTCATTTCCAAACATACCAAGGTTGACACATTGTTTGACAGTGGTTCACAATCGAATTTAATCTCTGAAGATTTGGTCAAGAAACTTAAAATTGAGACCATTTCACATCCAAAACCATATCCACTTAGGTGGATTTGTAAGGATGCAAATTTACAGGTTTCAAAGAAGTGCATATTGCGCTTTGCAATAACTGAACATTTTGTTGACACATTTGAATTAGATCTGGTTCCGCTTGATATAAAAGGTATGGCGTTGGGCAGTCCTTACTAGTATGACAGGAAGGCAATCTTCCATCGCCATGAGAACAAATATCATTTATTCAAAGATAGCAAGGAGTACATTGTGAGAGCTCATCGTAAAAAACTAGACACTTTTTTAGTTAATGTAGGGCAGATGAAGAGGCTCGTCAATGCAAGTCAAAACTTGACATTGATGATGATTAAACAAAGAGAAGTTTTACATAATCCTTTTCATGCAAATACTAATGTATATAATGAGTTGTTTCAGTTTTAAAGCAGGTTGTCTTTGAAAGAAGATGACAAGCAGTTGCAACAGTCGACTTCGGTGTTGAATGGTGCTGAAAACCATGTGTCAGTGCAAGAAGTTGCAAAGGTCCAAGAGAGGGAAAATCAACTTAGCAAAGAAGGCACGAGTTGAGGAGAAATGTTCATTGCTGGTTTCAAAAAGACATGGTACAATGGCGAAGAAACTTTGTTAGGAATCGATACAAGTTCAAGGCTAATTTAACAAAAAATCGCCATATGGACAGAATGCAAGGTGAGAGTAATTTTAAATTTTATTTGATTATAAACCAATGTAGAAACGTGTTGTTTACTACAAAGTTAGGCTATTGTACTGCAAGTTTAGAAAATGTGCAGCATGACAATGTAAAAAACAACAATGGTTGGTCAATGGAATCAAGGAAAAATTTGTCGTTTCATGAAAAGCTCCAATTAATGAAATTAGGGAAATTTCAGTGGATAAAGGTTGGAAGAGTGGGGACACAGTCTCCTCATCTTCATGTTCAGTAGTCGAGAGAGCTTTTGGGGTTCAAAAGTTTCCCAGTGGGGAGGTGTGATAAGGAGATCAAGTCATATGCTCAAAAATGAAAGTGCTCGAAATAGATCCGAACCTGAGCTACTGGAAAGGTCTCGTCGTTGTGATTCTGGCACCATGAATGGTTTGAAAAACCGATGTCCTATGAGGAAGATATCATGTTCTGTTCATTTTCCCAAACAACAAAATTTTGGTGAATGGATGCCCAGTCAACTTGCAGGTATAGTCAGTGAAATATTCTTGGAATATTCCATTTTCTTCTGAGCCAACAAGATGGGGCCATGTGGCACACTGTGGGCCATTATGAATTTGATCTGAATCGTTGGATGAGGTTTTGGATGGGTGAATGGTTGAGCGACACATGGCAAGCCCGCAGGCTGCCACGTGTCATCACAACAGTGGTATAAAATTTATGTGGAGTCGACTAGGGTCGAACCCGCGACCTCCCTTCCACACGCAAGTCCTCTTACCAATCCACCTGCGAGGTGTCTCTTACCCCTATAGGCCACCATACGTACTTAAACTTTTTTAAAGATTGCGTTGAGGGCTTGGGAGGCCAGCGCCCCCCCGCCCCCGTACATGACCATACGCCCAGGACCACGACTTTCATCCTAACCGCTAGCAAACAAAACTGCCGCGACAAAGGGTTCACATGGATGTTAAACTCGTAGCATATAGTTTTAAAACTGGCGGCTATCCAAACTTTAACCTCAGGCGCGAAGAATGTGTTCACATGTCGGAGTTTGCAAAACAGTTTGCAGTTAATGGTTGGCTAACCGTAACCTCCGGCGGGTTTTTTTCAACGTTTATCAACGTAGTCACATGGTGGTTGGCATCAAATGCCATAGGTTGCGGAATATGGCCACAACTCCGGGTTCCAAGGAATGGCAGGTTTTATCAAACAATTAGCGGAGGTTACGGCAGGGGTGGCATGTGACCACCCTGTCACTCACACTTAATGCCAGATCAAATTGTCCGACATATTTGGAGCGCACCCCTAATTTTGGGGTTAAACCATTAATTTATCTTCAGTTAACAGCTTGTCTCCATATTTAGTGGAGCTTTTCTAGCTGTCATTGGGAAAAATGCATTGGGAGGTCAATTTTCGACCAACTTTGGTGAAACAAGAGTTTACCTAGACTAATTGGAGCATTCTGGAGCCATTGGTGCAGGTAAAATAGCCATTAGAGGCCTACAAACATATGTAATTTACAATTTTAAACATAATGACAAAGAGGGACATGCCATTGGGAGTTGGACCAACAGATGTAGCCCAGGAGGGGTGAACTGCTTCATCATGCCTACTATGTAAAACTTATGTGTGAATGTTTTTCTCTGTTATGCACTAATGTTCAGTGTTTTTAAGGCTTATTTACATGCTTAAAGTTCACTAATTCATCTAATTTTCATGGTTAAAGCTCTCATACCTTAAGCAAACTTATGGAGACAATTTGTACATGTTTATTAACTGAAAGGACACTTAGCACAACAGAACTAATACACTCCTTTCAGATCAGTAAACCACGCAGAAATTCCATGGTTACCGTTACATGTGACAGGATTTGATGACGGTTGGCGATTGGAGTTGTTGTCGGTGGTTAGGGCTAAGCCCTTGGCCCAAGGTCACCGACCACGGTCGTGTGGGGAGGGGCTGGCCCCTCTAAACCCCCAAATCGAAAACCATAACACGTTAAATAAAACACGCCCACCATATGGTTAACAACTACCTCGTAGAGCAGTTGGTGGTGGTCCATGTGCGCAGGTCGGAGGTCATGGGGTCGAACCCCCCCAGACCTCATAAAATTTTATACCACTATCCAGGGGACACGTGTCGGCCTCAGGGCTGGCCACGTGTCGCCCTATAATTGGTCCACATTAAAAGTGTACAACTCATCCAACGAACCACAACGTGCCACTTGGCATTCACTGGTTGGCTCGAAAGGAATATTCCAGGAATATTCCCTAGAATATTTTGAGAATATTACCAGGAATATTCTCTTTTTTTTTTAATATCCAAAACCAGCCAAACTTGGTCAAAAGCCAAAAATCGCAGTTTACTTGACTTTTCAAATCGCGATAACTTCTTCATATGGTGTCGGTTTTTCGAACTATTCACGGCACCGGAATCAGGAAGACAAGATCTATCTGGTCGCTCATGTTTGACACTCTTTCAAACACTTTGAATTTTGAGCTATCACTTAGGTCCTTGATCCAAATCTGATCATTGACCCCCCTCTTATGTCTCCCACTTCATTAATGAGCCTCCATAGTCACTTTATAACTTGTTTTTGTACCTTTTTCTTATAAAATAACTTTAAAAAATAAAGTAAATTAAATAATATAAAGTACCATGTACTTTTTGTACCTCATAAAGTAGCTAAAGAGTCACATGAATTTAATAACTCATAAAGTCACATTAAAAATGTGTCTCATGTGTTTTCCTAGGCCAAAGACAAAAAACACTAGAAAACACTTTCTTGGTACCTTTTTCAACACTGCTACTATAACACCAACATTATATCCAGCAACCCACCAAGAGTATATCCAACAACTTGTAAGCCAGGTATACTAGGAATTTATGACTGAGTAAAAACTGTGACTCCATGAGGGTGGGGGAGCCTACTCTTTTGTAGAAATTAATTGTAGATTCAATACTACTCATGTAATGTTCTAAAACATAAGACTCGACTCTACCCTACTCATATGTGGAAAGCAATTCACGATTGAGAAGCAATATCAAAAGCATGTATCATGATTCAACACACATACACGAGGATATATCTAGGGGAAAGCAACTGCTCAAAACCCCTTCCTATCTGTATTGCATTCGTCAGAAAATAGAGAAGAAATACAATGCTTGTTCAAGCCTGAACAATCATTGCACCAGTATAATCTATCTCACCGCCTCACAAGCTGACTTTGGCCAACACTTAGCCAATTTTGTTGCTTTCCAAGCTCTTATTTCCTTAAGATGTTTCCTTGGGAATTAACACCCTATTAATTAGGGAAATCCCCATCACGAACTACACAATCCCTATAGGTCCTCTGACTGCATGCACCACCTGTACAACTTGGATAATTATACAGTTGATAGTACACTACCCTTGAAATCTAATCTCAACTAAGTAACTCGAATTTCATG
The DNA here is from genome assembly GCA_034641835.2 of Pinus albicaulis. Classification (NCBI taxonomy): domain Eukaryota; kingdom Viridiplantae; phylum Streptophyta; class Pinopsida; order Pinales; family Pinaceae; genus Pinus; species Pinus albicaulis. The sequence continues at coordinate 1,000,874,023 of CM076575.1, read as the reverse complement.
CATGCATGAGTTAATTATTAGTTGATTGATCGGTTAACTGGTTAAACACTGAAGTTGCACCCCACTGCTAGACCTCCTAGTAGTTTCTCCAACAAATGGAACTAGTTTAACTGACCTTAACTCAATTTAACCGAATTAAATTGTTACAACTGAAATTAAACTCAACCTAGGCTCCTAAAATTTAGGAATCACTATACACAACTCAAGTTAAGCGCTCAACTCGAATTTACTAAGCTAACCTTGTGATAACAACACAGTTAACTCATTCAAGTTGTCTTGTGAAATCGAATTTCGATTTTCTCCTAATTTAATTCAAGGGAAAATTAAATCAGGATTTTCTTGTTTCCATTTTTCAACATCCTTGAGCCTTATAAAAATAGGCCAAAGATGTCTCCCCATGGGATTTGAAATCAGCTGGAATGGATAACATCCCATTGCACCAACTACTTGGTCTTACCATGAGTGGACATTTAATTTTTTACTACATTATAAATGGAAGATGATAACGAGCAGGGTATAAATTTGACGGGCACTCATACCGGTTAAGTAAATTTTGTATTATCGCACTTTTTTCTAAAATTATCCTTTTCCACCATGTTTGATTTTTGTTTTTACCCATCGTTTAAATATAATATAATATGCTTTTTTGTTAATTTTCTGGTATGAATATAAATACATTTTTTTGTTAATATAAGTTTTGTGTTATTTCTTAGTAAATTTTTTAATATTGGCTTGACCATAAAACACATTTCAATATAAGTATATGTTTTATATTACTTTTGAAAGTTCAAACATATTCAACCTTGTTCATTCCTATTACATTGCAATGAAGTAATATCATATAAGTATATGTTTTGTATTACTTTAGAAAGTTCAAACATATTCAACCTTATTCATTCCTATTAGCAACTCAACGAATGATTTGGCGCAATCATATATAGTTCCATTCATGTAATTTTAAAGATTTTACAAATTATGCTAAACCATTCTAGAATTTTTTTCAAGTAGTTTGATTTAATCCATTAACTAATTTGAAGAGGAACAATTGATCTCAACTTTCAATGTGATGAGTTGGATTAGAGAATGGCCTTATAAATAATAAAACGAGTTTGAACACACTTTTAAATAGGAATTTGGGAGGATTTCGACATGTCAAGTAATAATTAGGCCGATAGGCCTTCCTTTTGAATGAGGGCTCCTCTTTTTTTTGTCTACCTTTCTCTTCTCTGAGTGACATATGTACAGTCTCTTCTCTGCTTAATAGCTCTGCATCCATTATTTTACGCTTGTTTTTCTTTTACCCGCGTTGTTTTGCAGTCCAAGCATTTCGGGAACCAAATTTATTGTTAACAACCACCAACAACTTCCTCAAATCCATGGGGCATGATGAATTAATGAATTAACGTCAAAGCTCGCACTGCAAATCTTAAAAATGTTGATAATCACCACAGGCATGCAAGAGCCGAGGAAAAGAATTCGGCTAAGGAAAAGGATTCCATAGGTAGTATTCGCCGTAAGCAATCTCATAAACATTCTTCAGGATTCGGCAGATAGTTAAGCCATATAGACTAGTGTAGTTGTCCATCTCGGTGGGTATTTTGTCTCAGATATTGTTAGAAAATTGTTGTCGAGGATTAGATTCTTGAGCTGGTTGCACCCACTGAGCTCATGAGGAATCATGCCCTCCAACCCAGTGAACCACAAAGTCAAATGTTCTAGATTTTTCAGCTAGTCGAGCTTGGGATGAATCTGGCCTTTCAAAAAATTAGCTAATGTAATAGGGATTTGCCCTGTTATGAGGTTCTCTGGGAGCTTAAGCTCTTCGAGAGCAAATGCATGCACCTGAGAAAACTGTGAGACAATGTACCTAATAATATGTTTGAACTCAAGTCTACTACTCTCAAATTCTTGCAGCTTGACATCGATGGCAAGAACAATCCAGTAATGTAGTTATTACTAAGAAGCAACCTTTCCAGGGCCTGGAGATTTCTGAGAACTGAATCCTGGAAGAGCTCGAAGATTTTTGAGAACTTAATCTAGGAAGAGCTCAAAAATATTATTGTTCTACGAAGAAGAATAGGTAGAGAACGATGAGGGGAACAAACCAGATAGATTTTTGGAGAATGTTAGATAAGTTATTGTGAGACAAGTTAACAAAGGTGAATCGATGGGATTCCGAGAATTCTTCACGAATGGGGCTCGTGAGGTCATTGGAGTAGATATCTATTTGTTGTAAGGTGAAGCGAAACTGGGTCAGAGACATTTGAAAATGTTCAAACATGAATCTTTTGGAATATTAAGCAAGTTGAGTGATCATGTTGCCTTTCAAGGGAGGTTTGATCTCAGGCCCTATTTTGACCTCGAGTAATTACCAACTTTTGAAGCATGTTTGTTGTGTGTTTCTATTTTTCTATTTATTTATATAACAGTGAGGAGTTTCCCTCTTTTTTAGGCTCTTGCAGGTCCCCATCCTTACATGACTTTTTGTTTGAAACCTGTGCAGGTCCCCCTCAATGCCCAGGACTGGCGTTATTCAGACCAGTTTTGTGGGGTCTCAGCTTAGGTCCATGTTGGAAATCATAGATGAGAGATTTTGCTTCAAAGTGATGGGGAAAATCTCGGCGAAAAAAGTGCAAAAGAGGGTCGTGTCGCTGTGTATCGGTGTTCCAAAGGAGAAGAGTCTGACGAATTATTCAATTTTTAGCTGTAAGGGCCCTTCAACGCCGCTCAATAGAAACACTCACTGAGGTTGGATATTCACATTTAATCCAATCCCTAATTAGAAAAAATAATTTATATCATCGAGCACTTCCTTATGTTATCGTCTGAGAAGAGAGAGATTTATGGTCGTGGCCTTGCATGTCTTCAATCAATTCTTAGTATAAAGGTAAATTTATTATAGATATGTTCTTTTGCAATGTATGTTGTTTTATCGCTTATGTAGGTCCATGTTTATTAAAAATTTTAGAGGATTCAACTCAAAAATTTACAGGCTTACCAGACAACGGAGTCAGGAGAGTGTTAAAATTGTATATCTGGTCACAAAATAGGTTCATATTGGCTTTTCAACGAGAGCAAAGTGCTATAGGGTAAAATGCTTGGGTTGTTGGTTATCATATATCCCTCTCAGGGCTTTCTGGTGCCCGAGGCAGACAGTAAGATTAGTTGTATAGTTCACAAAGATGGCATATGCATGTTCATATTAACTTAAAACCACTTGATAGAAAAATATAGAAGATTACCTCTTTAATGATCTTGGAGTCCTTTGGAGAGCACTAGGCAGCGAAGCAGCGGTTCTCCTTCACCAGCTCCAAATCTAGGTCCTGCAATCAATTAAAGCACCCATGTAATTTCTAATATAACATACATTTCTTATCAATTAAGCCAATATATAATAAACATTTAAGTTGTGAACATCTAAGCCATTCATCTCATGCTATATAAGTGATTAAACAATAATGACAATATCAACGCATAGAATGGAAAAAACAGATACAGTTCTATTGATTTGTAAAAAGGAGGATTACAATCATTGGTTGCACCAAGCCCTCCTCAGCCTTCCAATCTCTCTATCTCTCAAAGTGGTGATGTCTTGATCAACAAGTTCTCAATGAACATCTTTGACCTTTGACCTTCACACTATAACAATTATCTCTACTTCACAAGTATTCAAACTTTGACAATCCTTCGACCTTGAACCAAGAGCCTTCAACTCCATTTTATAGGAGATGGAGAGAGAAATCATTTCCTTTCTCTTTCCACCAGTTCTGAATAGAAAAAACCAAGAAGTTTCCCCAACCTCCATGCTTTTGCCTTCTTTGAGAGTTCATTTGTTTATGGAAATGCCCAATAAGAGATTAGTTCTTTGCAGTTTCCTTTTTGTACTGAATCTCTTGTGAGAAAAAGTTGGAGATTCAAATCATTCTCCGCAGGTTAAAAACGAGTAACGATTCCCTCTAGTGTAAACAGAGTGTTTCCCTAGTCACTAACGTGGCCTATTCACTGATCATCTGCGTTATAACGCTCTTGTGTTGTTATAGAGAGGCGTTACCTTGGCAGAAATAGGTTTAATTTAGGTCTTTGTATTCCTTCCATATTTGTCTTCTCCTCTGAGCTGATGAGGAGGTATTTTGACCTGTAACAGATGCCCCCTAAAGTGTGAGGTCAGAGACGAAGACGATGGCCGAAATAATTTACAATGTGTGTAGTAGAGATAAAGAGATTGAAAGACTGAGGAAAACCTGAAACAACAACATATGTCAGAAAATATAGTATCTGCCTTAAGTTGGGCATTCCCATGCTTAGTATTTTAAACAACATGATTTCTCTAGAATAGAGATATGAAGAATCTGTCCACTAATAAGCACAATGTGGGAATGTCTGTCATAACATGATCAGGCTGAAGAAGTTGTCTCCATAAAAAATATTGCAACTTGGGGAAGGGAACACAACTTTAATGATGTAACCTTTGCCCCAAGGTCTTGACTGCCGATTCACTTAAAATGCATATTCCTCAACATGTGAATGAAGAAGCTATTGTCGAACATGTGAGAAATCGTCTGATTACCAGTCGATAATGAAAATTGTTAACAGATGCGAAGGTGGCCATTGATAATGATGATGGTACCTAAAATGCACAGTACAATCTAGCGAGTGTGAATAAAATGAGTTGAATTCGAAAACTCATAGAATCATTCGACTAGGAGCCAATGATGAAGACTCCTGATCAAACACAAGACTACATGCCACTGATGTCTGCAAGTATTCAGGTACTGATGGGTTTCTGGATCAACTTGCTAGATAAGATACTAAAGTCGATAGGAAGAGATCTGTTGAAAGGTAGGCATTGAGGCGTCCTACATCATTCAACATGAAACAGAAACCAAATTATTTTTTTTATGATTGAGATAATGAAGAGTAAATGGGGATGTCAGACGACAAATAATTTCTAGCATAATGAGCAGTTTGGTTGATAACAGGAGCAGTAGATAGCGAGATCTGCTTGAACAATAGAAGGTACTATAACAGGGTACTAGGCAGCTGAGGCTTAATGAACACCAAAGAGTGTGTTAGGATTTTACTAGTGCAGGGACACTGGGAGATGAAGGCTAATACTCATAGATGGTAGGGTTTGGCTAACTATGAAATATTTTTCTGGGAAGTGCCATGTTCAAGAATTTTGCTGCAAATCAACCTTTCTGAAATGTAACAGAGGTAGTATCCATTTTGTCCAAATTTTTTCCCCGTCTGATTAAGTTTAATGAGTCCAGACGAGTAAACTCGGTGAATTTTTCATATTTAGAGAGTCTGAAAAATATCATAAAAGACAACTTCATGCCCCATCTGATTAGGTTTAATGAGTTCAGATGAGTAAACTCGGTGAATTTTTCATGTTTAGAGAGTCTGAAAAATATCGTAAAAGACGACTCCATTAGGGTACCTTGTCATGTCTTGATAACCGGGCACGGAAAAGGGATAATAGTAAGCCCAAAATAGTTCATTTTTCATAATTTAGTCCATCGAAGCTGGAAAAGTGAGAAATCTATGTTTGATGGACGTCTATCTCATTTTTTATGAGTATGAGAAGACAGAGTAAACTCAGTACTCTTTGTGAAATTTTAACTAGTCTAACAAAGAAAAACTCGGTGCCCTCCGTGGAATTTTTGATGAGTCATGCGGAGAAAACTTTATTACTTTCGTGAAATTTTAACGAGTCACGTGGAGAAAACTCGATTACTTTTTCGGTTTCAAGAGATTTGAAAAAGAGGAAAAGAATGGCTCCTTACTCTTTGTTGTGGTAGTTTAACAAGCCTGACAAAGTCAAATCAGGGTTTTTTCAGTTTTATGAGCGAGAAAAAGATTCCTAAAAATAAAGCTCAGTGCTTCTTCATAGTTTTAACGAGTCTGAAGAAGAGAACTCTAGGTTTTTCGGATTAATGAGCAAGAAAAAGACCATATAAAAAGAACGCTCGATATCAACTTCGTATAAGTTTAACGAGTCCGAAGAAGGGAACTCGAGGTTTTTCGGATTAACGAGCAAGAAAAATACTGTAAAAAGAATGCTCAAGTAAACATGAGTATGTCTGCATATGAATCTTGATCACTCATCAGAACATTAGTACCAAATCTCAAAAGTTGCGACACATGCGCAGCAAGAATTCACGACTTTTTCCGACTAGCTGCAAGAGAGTCATGCCCCAGAATTGGCTATAAGAAGGGCGAATGGTCATCCAAGTAAGCCTGTATAATATGTTGAATGTCATGAAAAGTGTAATCCATAGCCCGCTAAAAAATTTCTCTAGCATTCTTCAGTCCGAATGGGAGTTTTCGATATGCAAATGTGCCCCCAGGACATATGAAGGCAGTTTTATGCTGGTTGTCTTTTTTAATTGCAATCTAGTTATAGCCCGAGAATCCATCCATGAAGGAAAAATATTCGCATCTGGCACAATCGTCGAGAATCTGATCAATGAACGGTGTAGGATAATTGTCTTTGGGACAAGCGGCGTTCAGATCGCGATAGTCAACACAAACTCGAATGGTGCCTTGTTTTCTATTGACAGGAACTGGATTGGACACCCATTCCATCAAAGGAACGGGATAGATGAAACCAACATTTAAAAGTTTTTCTACCTCAATCTTGATGGCGGCTGCTTTGCACGGGTGGACAGGTCTGAGTCGTTGCCGAATTGGTTTGGCATTGTCATAAATATTGATTTTGTGCTCGACTATAGATGGATCTATGCCAGGAATTTCATCATAAGACCAAGCAAACACATCGCGGAATTCCTTGAAAAGGGATGTGAAGCATGCAATTTCCTCGGGATTGCAATCAGCTCCAATCTGAATGTTTTCCACGATACCCGTTTTGACCGAGATATCAATGAGCATTGTCTTAGAAAGATTACCCATGTTCCCTTCTAAATCGATAGTTTGAACAGTCGTGTAAGTGGAGGGAACCATCTCAGGTGGGTCAAAGGATGGGATTTCAATTTTTATCACGTCCGAGTCAATCATCGAAGCGCGATGGTGAAACTCTCCCCAAGGTCGTTCTTCTAGAGTCATGATCTCTCGAATAGCTTCATATGTAGGCAAGACTTCATTGAGGAGATCTTTAGAGAGAACTGTGATGGGTGGGAGGTTTGTACCTTCGGTCGAAACCATAGCAGTGGAGGGTTCAGATGTTATTTGGATGGCTTGGTAAGCCAACTTGGTCGGTGAGAGCGGCATCTGATCTCCATAGGAATCAATGTCTGAAGGTGCCGGGATGATCCATGGGTCGATAGAGCCATCCAAAGTGGTGGATATCATTGCAACCGTTTTTGGGATATTTGGCGGTGGGAGAGGAAAACAACCCAGTAGGGAAGATGCCTTCAGAAGACCGGTACCGATACTAACATAAGAGTCAGGAAAGCCTCCTATTAGGGGTACAGTGCTACTTGGTAACGTGGCATAATCAGGGGTGCAGAAGGATAGCTGATCCACTGTGACTATTTTCCCATCCAATGGAAATAGGATGAGTCGGAAGACCGAAGACACAATGGCAGTCATGGCATAAGACCAACTGTGACCAAGCAATAGATTATAGTCTAGATGGCGCTCTACGACTTCAACGTCCACGTTTACCGTTTTCCCACTCAGAGTGATGGGAAAGCTAGCAAGGTATCCTTTTGGGAGGAAAGTGTGGCCATCAAAAGCTTTGAGGGAATTCGATGGCGGGGTGAGGGTAGGAGAACCTAAATTGAGCCAGCAAGCTTGTGACATAACGCAGGTCGAAGCACCTTCATCTATGACAGTGCGATGGATTGGTCTCCCTTTCAACACAACCTACACCTGGAATGCGAGTTGGTGTGAGAGAAAAGGTTTAGATTTTTCCATATCAAAGACAGCTAGCATGGAATCCTGGGGGTTTATTCCACCAATGGCCGAAAGCAAGGCTTTCCTTTGTGCTGGACAAGTTTGCAATACTTCGAGAGTAGACATAACTGACGGTGCTTGCGCCAATTCTTCTACAATGTTGTAGTTTTGGATTGCACGTGTAGAGGTGTTATGAGTCGTGCGTTGAAGTGTCCCTTTGGGGGGACGAATCATGGGGTCAGCAGTAGGCCGTTCGATATTCAAATCGTTGGGTGGCGGTGGATTTGAACTAGTACTAGGTTCTTGAGCATCTATGGTAGGATTTCCCTAAAGCTTGGCTCGTGTTTGAAGTTCAACACTCTCAATGCCATAAATGGCAGATGGACCTTCGCCGCAAGGATGTGAACCACCATTGCCCCGTTGCTAGGGGTGTGGAAGGTTGTCAACCATGTGTTGATGTTGCTACTGTTGATTAGGGAAAGGATTATGAAGAACGACATGTGTTCACATAGAATCCTTGTTTGCGATAAAATTGGTGCATTCCTGCAGCCGAGGACATTTGTATGTCAAGTGGTCCTCCGCACAGATCTTGCAAGGAAATTTTGTGGGTTTATCCTTCCCTTTGTCATTTTTGGCAGCGTTTTTCTGATTAGGGTTATTCTGATTGTTCGATTGCTCTTTCGAAGAAGATGTATTTTTCTTGTTCTTCTTATTTTTCCCACTAGGTTTTTGTGAATTTTGCACAGAATTTACCTCAGCGGTAGGAAGAGTAGTCGTTTGGTGAGGGGCGGTGGCAGCCGAAGATGGCTGGGAGGCTTGCCCCCGAGACTTTTTTGTGGCCACACTGGAGATTGTGCCAACGAGACCGTCGGCATGTGCTCCGGTTTTCTGAGTGGCTGGAGGATTTGGGTTACTAGGGGCATTGGGGAGAAAATCATATAGTGTGCCAGATTGTGAATAGATTAAATCCAAATGTTGGGCACGACAAATGCATTGATCTTCTGTAACCGCACCGGAAAGGCCAATGTCTTTAGAGATGTGGGGTAAGAGAGACTTTTGTTGAAGAGGTAAATCCCCTCTGCGGATAGAGGCGATCCCTACTAGCCCATATTGGGTCTAGCAACAATCAAACATGCTACAGTGCAGGTTCCTAATCGTAAATAAACCAACTTGCGAGGGAGGCTTACCTGGAATCCAACACTATTGTTTGTAGAAGAGGTGGTGCTCTCGTTCCTTCGCCCTGGCAGATCACAGCCCTCACGATCTCCGTGGTCAGACACCTGCACATGTAAGAAACAACAAAAATGCAAGCATAAAATCCAGTACATACAACTATATGTCAGTTGAAGAGGACATAACTCATGAACATGATTAAGAACAAGAGTGGAACCATAACCAATAGTCGCTTATCATTAAAGAGTCAAAAGAAGAATACAACCATAGCTTCGACGCAACACTCTCCTTTGGTGGGTCGTCAGCAAAACATGTCTCGATAAAGCCTGTCAAGGATGGGACAAGCCTCTCTCTCCGGATACTTGGCAATAGTCTCCTTGCTTGGATTTGGCCTTAAGGGAATCAAGAAGGCTCTTGCAGCATAAGGATGTAAAAGCTCTTGGGAACTTGGAGATTAGCTTGCCATGGAGAAGAGCAAGCTTTTATAGAAGGAGGAAGGGGAGTTGGGATCCCTATAATTATGGGATTGGCCCTATCATCAAGGAAGCTTCCATGAGAGGTGGCAAACCACTTCTTCTCTATGGAAATCAGTAGCCAAACCTTCCAACTCAAGATAGATATCAGTCCAGGGATTTGTTAGGACGAAACTTCTGCCTTTTATTTTTAAAAAACACCTCTTAATATGGTTGGCGCGGGTGCGGCTCTATGACAGAGCACCAATTGGTGTGCCCTCTTTGGAGGATTTTCCCCCTTGGTGCAAGGGCTGAACTGTGGAACCGCGCCAATGAAAAAAGAGCTATTTTTAGGGTTTTTTGCAGGGAGATGTCTTCAGGGCAATGAAAGCTCATCTTCAGAGGGATGCAATGAAAGTATTTTCAAGTCTTGTCTCTGCTCACAGGTCACGGAATGAGCCCTCCAATGTGTGGGATGGGAATTGCAGGGACGGTGACAAATTGCTGTGTAACATATGCCCCCTAAAGCATGAGGCTCGAGAGAGAGAGAGGGGTGAAATGCTTTACGAGAACATGCCGACTGAAAACACCACCATTGGAAAACCTACGGAGTGAAGTATAAGTGATGCCTTAGATACATGATATATATGCATGGTATGGGCGCAGCCATCCATAACATAGTGTACAATAATCTAGATCCAAGGCATGGACGCAGCCACCCAGAGAGGATCGATAAATAGACTCAGGTATGGTCGCAACCATCGAATCAGTGAGTCATGTAAATAATCATACTAATCCACAATTTCGCAGCTTGGATTACAACAAACACAATCCAGGGTCTTATGCTCCATCTCGACCCAAACAAAGTACAAGTTCAAGCATGCGAATATGCGAGCTGAAGTCGAACATGCAAGAACATCGCCTAATTACCAGCCAATAATGAAAGCTGTTAACAGACGTGAGAGGAACCACCAATAATGACAATGGCGCTCAGGGTACTATAGGTACAATCTACGGCGTGTGAATCAATGAGCTGGCGTTGAACACTCATAGAATCACTCGATCAGAGGCCAATGATGAAAACCTCACGTCGAGTGCGACAAACCTGCCATTGAGGCATACAGGCTCCAAGGTACCATAAGGGAGTCTCTAGATCAACTTCTTGGATAATGAGCTGAAGTTGACAGGAAGTGGCCTTGATCGAAGGTGGGTCATAGTGTTTCCCACATCATCAACATGAGACAGAGGAACATGATGTTTTTTGTGAATCAGGATCAAACAAGAATCAGAGGGAGGTTGATATTTGCAGAGGTCAACTCCTCTTGAACATATAAATGACACGACAGTGGACTTGGTAGTATTTGATATCAACGGATCAGAGGTCATGGCGACGAGGCAAAGAACAGATGAGAGGTCAAAAGGGATTATCCAAACCCACGGAGGCAAGTGAAGAACGAGATGAGATGTCCCCAACCTGACATGAATGCAGACAAGTGCCATGTTCAAGAGCGACATACTGCCGACACGACAATGATGCTGGTTCCATTTTCCCCCACCATTTCTGGTGAGTACCCCAATTATTTTTGATAACAAGCTTGAAGGGGATAAGATATGCTTGTAATATAAGTCCGCCCTTCAGGCGAATCCATCCTAGTACATTTAACGAGCCCTAGGAAGGAGGAACTCGGAGAACGTCATTTTGACTGAATCCAATGTCATCAGGGTTTAACGAGTCTGACAAAGGGAGAACTCGACGTCTTTTCATATTTAGAGAGTTTGAAAAGACATCAGAAAAGTAAAATCCAGCAGTCCCTTTTCGTAGATAGTTCCTCGGACCCGAAAAGGTAGTAAACAATATCCGAGAAAACCTCCTAGTCGCGATAGGCTAGGGTATTCCTTTTTCGTAATTAGTCCATCCCAGCCCAAAAAAGGGGTAAACGTATACTGGGTAGATGTTGATTCGTGTCCACTTTAACGAGATCGAAACAACAAGGGCCTCAACAATATTTTCATGTTTAGAGAGTCAGAAAAGAGCTGAAAGATGACTCCAGAGTGACTTTTCGTGTATTTACCGAGTCTAAAAAAGTATAAAATAAAACTCGTTTCATCGTCTAAGTTGCGTAAAAGACCTGTTGCTGCACAAAAAAGGCAAGTGTAAAACCCATTTTTGACACAAATATATTAAAATATTCAGAAAAATAACTATTTTGAGTTCAAAAAGTTATAAATATGTCAAATGGTAAAAATAAAATTACTTTTTACTATTTACCTCACCGAAGAGCAGCAGTGGTCTATTTTGTGTGCGAACTTCTGATAGCGATTGCGACCGATCCGGGCTACCATTCAGATTCCCGTCATTTCCAGGTAAGAGGCGCTTCTTTGTACTCCATTTCAATCCATTTTTCATAGATTTTTATTGTATATTAGACTTCTTATGGGGAATTTTTGAATTTTTATGGCTCCGCCCATTAGCGCGGGTATCCGGCACAGACCCACGCCGATGTAATTTTATTTCCAAAGGGCCCACGCCAACTGGCGCGACTGTTAGGAAAATAGTCGCGCCAGTGTCGCAATACAATTTTCCGCTTGAAATTTTCATACAATGATTGAATTTAATGAATTTTTAAAGATGGCAAAGGTCTAATTGAAGTTTTTTGACCATGTAAATGCAGGCAACCGATCAAAATGGTCATTGAGTGGAAAGAGAGGGAGCACGGTGAAGAGGATGAACAAGCCATGGAGAATGAAACTTGCATGAATGCCCTCAAGAACTATGGGCTAAAAAATTTCTTCCTAACACCTTGTTTATGAGCTCAGCCCGAGCTCCTACAATACCTGATCAGCATATGGGACGAACAGGAACAAGTGTTCAAGTTACGGGACCAGGTATTAGAAATAGAGGTATCTAACATATACTTCATAACCGGATTATCACGCAGAGGTCCGGTGCCCATATTGACAGGGAGCAGACCGTCTGGTGAGAATATGGAGCAAGTGATGGCACGAGTGTGCCCGAGGGCATGACTGGGATCTGGAAGTGGGAAAGTAGAAATTCACACCATTCCTAATCTGGCACTGAGAGTGGTGCTGCATACCATCACGCGAGCTGCGGGGTTGCAGGCACCGCACGAGGCAACAAAGGCCCAAATTTTGCTAGCCTCAGAGTGTATGACTCCCCTATTGTTTGACTAGGCCACAACAGTGACGATAAACATGAAAAGACAACTTACGAAATGCAAGCAAGCCAAGCTGAAATAGTTTTGCTACGGTTCCATCCTGGTATCATTCATTCTGGAATGATTACCAATCTTCCAGGGCCAAGGGTACATAGTAGCTGAGCCGATTCCACGAGAGACAAGAATGGCTCACTGGGCAGCATTGATGCCCAGAGTTGGAGGAGGCCAATAGATGTCCTGGAGGCCGGAGTTTTTTGGGTGGTTGCGGCGACAGTTGATCGTAGTGGAAGAATGGCCATATGCAGGAACCGATTTCACTGGAGACCCAGATGTCCCACTTCCAGAGGGAGATGATTGGGATGAGGAGTTGGGTATGACCTCTTCTCTTTTTGATTTTTTATGTTTTATAATTTTTTTTTGTCAATACATGTCCATCCTGACACATTTTATATGTATGCAGATGTGGGCCCAGAGAGACCGGCCGACATGTCTCCTATCACACGGAGAACTCTTCCCACACCTGATCCTCAGGCAGAGGGTGCAGAGGGGGGGGAGTTAATCCATAATCTTGAGGGTATTGCCCGAGGGATCCCAGACTATGCCCGACTGGCAGATGTACCGATGGTGTACCAGAGACATACGGTGGGAGTGCCTAGTCGCCTCCACCGACTTTTGAGATGCTTAGTGTGTGCAGTCACTTGTTATCATGAGCACCATGTGGATTAGACTCCTAGGGTTTATATCATGCATATTTTTTGAGAGACATGTCGTCTCTGGATGTATTAAGATGAACATACATATTTTTTTATTTTAATGTGATGCACACTATGCAAACATTCTATATCTATGTATATAGATATCTATTTCTGGATGGATTTCCTTTTACATGTGATGATGATTTACAAATTGCGCAAATGTCTATCTAGCACCAAATTAGCTACTGCATCTGTTAACGTATTCATATGCCTGGGTATATGTTGATATGTAATATAGTCAAAATTTATTTCCAGTAAATGAATACGTAGATACAGACGTAAAATTGATGGGTTTCTGACTGAATAGTGACCATTAAGCTGTAATACTACAAGTTGTGAGTCTATATACACAAGTAATTCACGGATACCAAGGTTTACAGCCTCAGTTAATAATTCTAATACAACACTATATTCTGTGATATTATTTGTAGTATGTCCCAGACACCCACCTTGCAGGTTGACCAACTCACTAGCAGGATCATAGATTACCCAGGCCGCCAAAGACAGATTCCTGGTACTGTGGGAGGCACCATCCGCGAAACCAACAAATGGATGAATGGACATCTGCACAATCAGGAAGAAGTGATCAACAGAAATATGTTTACATCGCACACCACACCACACATGCACACAAATGAAAAAATACACACTTATGTACACACACCACACCAAAAATGACTTTAAGCGTAGTATTTTTTCAGGTACAGCCCATTCCTGGGCTGCGCCAGCGGAACTCCTTTATAATCTATAAGCTCATAAGCCCCATTCTTCAAAACGCGTTTTACTATGTAGGGCCCATGCCACATAGGTTGGAACTTACTAGCCGCAAGCTTGTCATGTGCTTGATCGTACAAGAGGACGAGGTCCCCTTCAACAAAGGAACGAGGAGAAACCGATTGATCGAAGTGAGCTTTGACCCGCTTATTTTTTTCTTCAATGACTAAAGCAGCCAAGCGGCAGTTTTCAACTAACCGTTACAGATACAAAAGATGCTCTTCCTCAGCAGAAGTGTCGGGTAGGAGTTCTACAGCTAATTTCAACGAAGGAATCTCGCATTCAACCGGAAGAGTAGCTTCCAGACCATACACCAATTGAAATGGTGTGAATCTAGTTGCACTGTTTGCAGACATCTGGTATTCCCATAGAGTTGAGAACAGTTGGAGGTGCCAATTGGATTTGTGAATACCAACTGTTCGTTGAAGCATAGTGACCAAAACCTTGTTCACTGCTTCAACCTGGCCATTTGCCTGAGGGTAATATGGCGTTGAGCTATCGTGACGTAAGCCCAATCTTGAAGTCAGCTCTGCCATCATATAATCTTGGAAATGAGTACCATGGTCGGTAACGATGGCTTGAGGAACCCCGAACCGTGTAATGATGTGGTTGAATATGGACTGGGCAGCTGTCTTACCGTTGGCAACTAGTGTAAGCATCGCTTTGGCCCACTTGGTGAAGTAGTCGACAGCGACAATGATATACACATGCCCCCAGGCCGAGTGAGGGTTACATGTCATAAAATCCACGCCCCATTTCACAAAAGGGCCAACGGTAATAACAGGATGTAAAGGGAGAGGCAGCGCGCACATCTTGCACTGAAACACCTGGCACGCGTGACATTTACGGACTGCAACGATACAGTCTTTGAATATGGACGGCCTGAAGTAACCTGCTCGCAGAATTTTCTGGGCAGTAGCATATCTGAACATATGTCCATCATAGGAACCACTGTGGTAGTCATTTAGGACCATTTCAGCCTCTTCCAAGGTTAGGCACCGACGGAGCACCGAATCTACTCCAACATGGTATAAGGTATCTCCTATGACGCGATAGGGTTGAGACTGATGCCGAATTCGACGTCGGGCATCTTTAGTCAACTCAGACCAAAATGTGGAGGTCTAAAGATACACTATTATGTCGTCGTACCAAGGTTCGCGAGTACTGATAAGGAAAAGAGTTTCGTCCGGGATATGATCCTCGAAGAGTGAAGGAGTGGAGTCTGTTGGGAGTGAGCATATAAGATCCGCGAAAATGAGTGATTTGGTTGATTTAGCAGTAGTGAACTCTAAGTCAAACTCTTGTAGGATAATGATCCATTTGGAGTATTTCCCCCCCAGTAGTTTTTGAGAGAGAATATACGTCATGGGGTTACAATCCGAAACCACTGTTATTGTACGCAACAGGATGTAGTGGCGAAAGCGCTGCACATCGTGTACTGCAGCTAACACCAACTTCTCGACGTGAGCATAACACGTTTCTATATCAAGAAGGTTGCATGATAGATAATAAACAACATGTTCATTACCATCATCATCATCCTGCACCAGAACCATAGCTATGGTGCTAAATGCGGCGGCGAGATACAAAGTGAAATCGCAGTGATAATCAGGAGGACGAAGCAAAGGAGCATTAAAAAGTAACGTCTTCAGCTTCTCAAAGGATTCTTGAGAAATTTCGTCCCAATGGAAGGGAACGTTCTTCTTTAATAGGCATGTGAATCCTTTAGCCACCTCCGCGTAGTTCGGGATAAAGCATCGAAGGAAGTTCGCTTTTCCCTGCAGACTCTGCAATTGATATAACGAGGAGGGTGATGGGAGATTGATAATGGCCTCGACTTTTAAAGGGTCAAGGCGAATTCCGTCCTTGGAGACAATGAATCCCAAAAGACGGCCAGAATCCACGCAAAAGACGCACTTATGAGGATTAAGCCTAATATTGTAGCACCTACAATGAAGGAAAATCTGGCGGAGGTTTTCAGGGTGGTCCTCTCGCCTAGCGGAATGAGCTGGAAAGTCGTCCAGATAAGGCTGAATGATATGGCGAATGTCATGGAAAGCGTAAGACATCACACGCTGGAAAGTGGCTCCAGCGTTCTTCAAGCCGAACGGGAGATTTTTATACGTGAAAGTACCCCACGGACAGATGAATGTAGTCTTGTGTTGATCCTCAGGTGCAATATTGATCTGATTATAGACTGAGAAACCGTCCATAAAGGAATAAATCTCACTTCTGGCACATTCTTCAATGATCTAGTCTATGAATGGAGTGGGATAGTTATCTTTTGGACAGGCACGATTGATGTCGCGGTAATCAACACAGACCCTAATAGTACCCTGCTTTTTATCGACAGGGACAATGTTGGAAACCCATTCTGTGAGGGGGATCAGATAAATAAAGCCCGCGTTCAGAAGTTTTTCGACTTCTGCCTTAATTGCAGCGGCTTTACGAGGATGCATGGGGTGTAAGCGTTGGCACATGGGTTTCACACCAGGGTAAGTTGGAATCTCATGCACTACGATACTGGGATCAATCCCCAGCATTTCCTCGTAGGACTAGGTGAACACATCTCTGAATTCTTTAAAAAGATCAGTATAGACTTGAATCTCATCAGGAGAACAAGTCACTCCAACGTGTATATTCTCAACGATCCCCGGTTTAACGAAGATGTTGATTGGGATGGTTTGAGTGATATTACTCGGGTTTCCCTCTGAAAGAACCTCGTGCGTCAAGATGGGCGTTTGGAGAGGAGGAGTAGGAACCTGAGATGCATAACGCTCTAGACAATCTAACATTGCCCCCAAGCTAGGCATGAAAGAGGAGCGATGATGTTCATCGCCCCAAGGCAGCTCCTCAAGAGACATAGTTTCAATGATGGCTTCATCGGAAGGAAAAGTCTCTTTTAGAGGATCAGGTGAATCGGCCTGACCAAGCCTGGGGGATTGAGAGTAGACATCTAGAGCCATTCTCAAAGGAGCATGCTGAGGAGGTGGAGGATCAGATGTTGCAACAATTTCACAGTAGCTAATCTCTACTGGAGTCAAGGGCATTGATTCTCCAAACTCAAACACCTGCTCAGGCGTAGGGATGAGCCAGGGGTCATCAGACCTGGAAATCATGTTAACTTGAGCAGTGTGCGGTGGTGGTGCAGGAAAGATACCCATGAGGACGGGGTCTTTGAAGAGACCAGGATCTACACTGTCAGGGGGATTCAGGATCTGATCCACGTATGGAACATTGTTCTCAGAGGTGGAGGTGAAGAAGGACAACTGATCCACCATAATGATTTTTCCCTCATGAGGGAACTTAAGAAGTCAAAAGACAGTGGAAGGCACACATAGCATGGCATGAGTCCAGCTGCGGCTGAGAAGAATATTGTAGTTGAGCCTGGAGTCAACCACCTCTACTTCTACGTTGACAGTCTTCCCCTATAAAGTGATTGCTAAACTCTCAAGAACACCCAGGGGTTTGGATTCCTGACCATCAAATGCCTCTAGGGCATTGGGAGATGACGAAAGGGCTGGAGAGCTGATGGCCTTCCAGCAAGCGGATGACATGATGCAGGTAGAAGCACCTTCATCCACAACGGCTCTATGGATGTTAATACCATTGATCCTGACTTGAATAACAAGAGCGATCTGATGTGGAAGTCGGGGGATGAAATTCTCTAAATCGAAGGTGAGAAGACTCGAATCGGCGGGATCAATGCCACCGATTGCAGACAGTAAAGCCTTCCGTTGCAAAGGACAACTTTGAAGAACTTCTAGTGTAGACATAGCAGAAGGCGCCTGTGCCAAATCCTCAACAATACTGTAGTGTTGAGCGGCACGGGCATTCGGATTATAAGAAGATCTTTGAAGAACACCTTTAGAAGGTGGCTTCACAACAGGTTCAGGAGTAGGCTTCTCGATTTCCAACCAACCGGAGATAGGTGGGGGAGGTGGTCCATCCGCAACTGCCTTCCTAGGTGCCTGCCATGATTCATTGTAATCCTTCGAACGTGTAGTGATAGAGATAAGTGCAGCACCATTCATCATAAAAACTTGGGACCCAAATGGTGCAGATGGTGACAGTTGTTCAACCATGTGGGTCTGCTGAGATGGGAATGGATCTTTAAGAACTGCTGGAGTCCCTTTAGAGCCTTTGAGAAGTTGACTAACTTCAGATCATCGTGGAAAATCCTTATTATAATGGTATCCTTCACAAATGAGGCAGGGGTACTTCGGTTTACATTGTGAACCATCCTCAGTACGAGATTTGGATTCCGGCTTTGCGGCGTCGGATTTGGATTTACCTTTGCCCTTATTTTTCCCTTTGGAGGTTTTCTTCGTAGGATTGGCCTGAATGGCATTAACCTCTACGGTTTTGCCAGAATCTTACGGGGTGGGATGAGCAAGAGTATTGTTGGAAGAATTAGACTTATGCTTCCCATTCGAAGATTTCTTCGAATTCTGAGAGACGAAACCAATGACACCATCCACTGCAGGAGTAGGTGGAGCCTTAGAGGTTCCGGACCGTGGAGCATTAGGAAAGATATCATAAAGCATTCCGGACTGAGAATATACAAGATCCAGATATTGGGCACGTGCAATGGCTTGTTCTTCCTTCACAGACGCTCCCATTGCAATATCTTGGGCGATTTTATTCATGAAGGAGGTGGTGAACCAGTGAGTTAGTATCTGATCAGGTATATGAAACTTGATTAGTCTACGATGGCACCGCCACTCATGAATGTGATCAAAAATGTGAGTGGCTTTGTCCTGCTTCAAAGAAGTCAGCAGGTGCGTCCCAGCTTCATAGCAAACCGGTAACTGAAAGTGCGTCATAAAATCCATGGCTAAGGAATTGAAATCTTGGAAGATGCCACGGGATAACTCTATATACCACTTAGCAGCAGCTCCAGTCAAAGTGCGCTGGAAGAGGCGCAGACGAATCGAATCATCGACCCAAGAGTTAGACAAACACCAAAGATGATACATCATTACATACGCTTGGGGGTCCTCCCCAGCTTTACCCTCGAACTTGGGGCAATCACCTGGTATCTTGGTAGGAACCGGAGGCCAATAAGGATTATGCAAAATCGGATCATTGGTCAGTTTTGAAACATGTGGCATATCCAAGGTGGCCAGGAATGACAATGGCAGATTGACCGGCATGCCAGGCGTAGGATGAGGACCGGTACCTGTACTCCACACTGGCTGGGAATATCCTTGCCCCCATGGGTTCTGTCCCATAGGATTCTGACCGTAGGGGGCGTAGGTCGTATAACCAGACTGATTTGGCTGCTGGTAACCAACGTGTGGGGCTTGATAACCAGAGTACGGACCCTAGTTAGGAGTCGGCCCTGTGTAAGCAGCATTTGGATTTGGCTACTGAGCATAGGTAGATCCAGGTTGATGAGGATAATACTGAGAACCTCGGGGCTAGTTATAATTCGGCTGAGATTTACCATGAGGATAATAAATGCCCTGAGGATGAGTCGGCTGTCGATAAGTGGAACCCTGTGGAGCCTGATAACTAGGGCGCAACTGTTGATTTGGCTGCGACATCGAATAAATCAGCTGTTGGGCAGGGTTAATGGAATGAGCGGGCTGCCCTGAGTGAACAGGTTGACCTGGCTGAACGGGCGGCCCTGAGTGAACAAGTTGACCCGGATAGACAGGTTGTGCCAGTCGTGCAGGCTGACTTGGCTGTAAAGGAGCCCCAGGTTGTGTCGGATGGGCTGGTTGGCCTGGAGGCGGAACACCAGGTTGTATCGGATGGGTCGGTTGGCCTGGTGGAGGAATAGGGCCAAGTGGTTTCTGGTAACAGGTTTGACCTGGAGCAGGACCATAGGATGGTCCCAGTTGAAATGCAACGTTAGAAACAACAGGATACTGTGGTTTCATAAGCTGAGAAGGCTGGATTTGCCCCCCAGGACCATAGACCGATCTTGGTTGGTACCCCGGCTGAGGTTGCACAGGTTGACCGGAAGGGTTGTAATACTGTCCTTGCAGACCGTACGATGGCCCTTGCTGGCCCGCAGGATAGCCTTGAATGGGCTGCCCCTGTGGGTCATAAGGATAGCCAGGTTGGCCCGAAGGTTGGCCTTAGAAAGGTTGCCCTTGCGGGTTATAAGCCTGGTTATAAGGTAAACCTTGAGCATGAAGGTAAGCCTCAGGAGCGGGTAGACGTAAAATGTCCCCATGCTCATCGTACTGATCTAGAAAAGCATACATGGGTGTACCATCCTGTGCATAGTTTGAAAAATAAGAGCGGTTGGGATCTTGGGAGGATGGTCCAACCTCAGGGTTCGGTTGTTGTAGGGACAACCGATATTCCTCCGGAGAAATGTTCTCCGGTATAATAGTCACTAAATAAATGTCTTCAGGAGTCGGCATAGCCCTCGCGGAGGGTGCCGTGACAGCGGGTGTAGAGGCAGCCACATAGACAGTGGGCCGAGAGGGTACAGAAGTGATAGGTGTCTGAGGAGACACCTCCGGCGAAGGAGCAGCTGGTCTCGGAGAAGGATCTGACACTCCCATAGAGGCTGCGGCAGAAATTATCTGACCCAACGATCTATACCCTGTTGGCAGTGAGGGACTCGACACTGACATAATAGCCGGTTCAGAGTTGTCTCCCGAAAATAATCTTCATGGGAAGAGCTGATAGTCTTCACTAATCGTTGGGATTTCCTCACCAGAATCACTCATGTTTGAGCCTGCCGCTAGATATTGCAATAGATGGTGAGGACTAGGAGGAAGGATAGTAGCTATAAAAGGCGAACCCGATGTAATAGAAAGGAAATCAGATCCTAATCTCAATTCAAACCAAGGGTCAAAAAAGGGCCAATTGAACTCAACTGGTCCCCCAAAGGGTTGCTCAGAAAGAACTGGTCCCCCATCAGGAAACTCGGAAACAATGGGCTGCTGTGGTTCAGCAGAGGATTGGGAAACCTCTGATGAATCGTCCGTATAAGGAATACCAGTAGATGAGACTGAGGGTTCTGCCACTGTGGTAGTAACGACAAGAGAAAAAGATCAAACACACACACGGGCTGAAAAAGAGTCAAGACACACAATCAAACGGTCAACAAGCAGTAACTAACAAGGTGTGTGATCATGGGTGATTACTTTTTACCACATTGAAAAATAGGAAACTTCACCCTTTCATGTTTTAAGAGTCGAGAAACGGTCGAAAAGGTGACTCTATCTCTTTCATATTTGACACAAGCATGAAAGGACAAGCGCTTGGTGATCCTTTCAATTTTAGGGAGTCAGATAGGATCAAAATGACTACTCAGGAATACTAGTCAAAAGGGTGTACCAAATAACCGTGAACTGCAATATACACCTTGGTTTTAATAATGAAAGAGAAATCAACCAAGGACTTTCCGTACGTGCAGGCAATCTCTCCGAATGCTGTGTTCGGTGTATCACGGGTATAGGGCGGTAGACTCGGCTTCCTATGGATAAAGTATTGAAACCTAGTGGGGTCTCCCTTTATATACGCAATGGTACGGGGAGCACATGTCCGTACTAGTGCTGTCTAAATCCAAGAGGCGAATGACAGCTACTAGGTTTTAAGATGCCAGAACACGTCTCTAGCCTAGACCTCTAAATGTGTTTCATTAGATTTCAATGCTTCCTTAGTGTAAATTGAGTAAATTTTAAATTTTATCTTCAATTACGTTTCAGTGTTCAGGCCCTAACGAATGTGTTGTCTCAAAAATCTCCTAAATGCAAAACTACATGCCACAGTATATCATTTCATTCGATGAAAGCTAGCTACAGAAGAGTCGAGAGATTTTTTACACAAAAAAAATGATCAGAAGACAATCAGTGATATCTCTAATGTAGCTAATGAAATTAAAAAATTTTCTTTCAAAGTCACTAATTGCTAATAACACCGAAAATATTTTAATCTGCTCTAATCAATCAAAAGAAAAAGATATTTTTTATTTTCAATGTTTGATAGCTAGATGCACTAAACAAACCGAAAACAAATGAAAAGAAATTCAAGAAATGATATTAAGAGAGAAAAAACAAACATATTTCACTCAATGGCACAAACAATCAGATCTCAAATCGACCAGAAGTCTCTTAAGACCAAGAAAAGTCCCAAAGACACTAATGAGCCGTGTGATCTAGGCACAAAATGAAGCAAAGCAAAATTCGAATGAAAACGAAGTCAATCACTCAAAAATTGCAATAAGACGATAGACAACTGTCAAATGAATGCAAGGAAGCAATCCCAAAGTCGATTGAATGAACGAAAACTAAAAACTCCCAAGGGAGGCTCGACTCACAAAAGCACCTAGATGCCCTAGGGCTTAGATGCAAAATCGAAAGAAATAGGAAAACAACCAAAGGATAAAGGTTAAAACCAGTCAAATGAGGCTCCAGTGCACAAGTCAGTCTCAGAAAGCATGAAAAACAACAAACCCTAATAGCTCACAGGATTGGCGTGACTGTGAGCTTGAAATTAGCTCCAGAAAGGCAATGGCGCGGGTGATACACAGGCAACCTACACCAATGGGCGCGACTGTCACACTGAAAAGCGCGCTAGTCGAGTTCACTATGGAAAAATGAAAAACAAGCAATCTCAGACACAAACAAGTGATGACAAGGCTAAAACAAAGCCAAACAAACAGGAAAAACCAGTCCAAAGAGCTGACCAAGCAAGCAAGACCAAGAAGTTGACCGAAAAGAGAAGACAATACTCCAATTTGTTTAGTCCGTAAACCAAACTAGAGATTGACTGAAGCAGCGTTGATCTACTCCGCTAATGCAGAGCAAAAGCATTTCAAACGCTATCTGGCTGTGCTTCAGGCTCCGTCTATAGCTTACAAATCAAACAACAAGCTGATTCCCCAGCGAAGTCGCCAAATTTTTGAGGAGGTAAATCCCCTCTACAGACAGAGGCGATCCCTACTAGCCCAGATCGAGTCTAGCAACAATCAAACACGCTACAGTGCAGGTTCCTAATCGTAAATAAATCGACTTGCGAGGAAGGCTTACCTGGAATCCAATGTTGTTGTTTGTAGAAGAGGTGGTGCTCCCATTCCTTTGCCTGGCAGATCACAATCCTCACGATCTCTGTGGTCGGACACCTGTATATGCAAGAAACAACACAAACACAAGCATAAAATCTAGTACATACAACTATATGTTAGTCGAAGAGGACATAACTCATGAACGTGATTAAGAACAAGAATAGAACCATAACCAATAGTCGCTTATCATTAAAGATTCAAGAGAAGAATATGTTAGGGTCCCGTGATTTGGCTGATTGGCAAGCCAAATGATAGTGTAACATCAAACCAAGCTTTGGAGCCGAAGGACCTAGCCTTCCTGGACTCAGAGAGGGCTCTATCTATATGTGTAAGGGATATCTGTGTGTTTGTTTATTGTGTTCTGATTTTAGGCTAGTTATGAAGTAAGTTTTTTATTTTGGTTTTTTAGGTTGTGAGCGATGAAAATGGTCAAAGATATAAAATAGGTAACAAGATGTTAGATTAACTAGGCTATGGGGTCAAAAGGTCAAGAAAGCTATTAAATGACGATACAAGGCTGTTGAAGGGCCTATTTGTTTCAAGGTAGAAAGGATCTTTGGGCAAAATGGAGTAAATGGACATCAAGTTAGTGAACAACAAAGAGTTTCAAGCATAACTAGTTTAATATAAGACATAAACATGGTAGGGCAAACCATTAATCATGCAAAATGTAACTATAGGCTAATCAATACATAGAAACAAACATTCAAGCCATGCATAGAGGAGTATAACTCTCTAACTTCGGGAAATGGCTATTAGACTTTGGGGAAAACACATAAGACATACTAACAACTCAAAATACTATGTCGGAATGCCTAAACATAGTCTTTAAGTTATTGGGCACTTTGACAAACAAGCTTTCATAGTTTTAGACAAAGGGATAGATCGAAACTAGGCCTCCTTGGTTCAACAAGATGATAATCTAATTAATCAAAGAGAAATTTCATGGATGGAGCTATGGCTGGCCATTGGTAAGTAGGGCGTACTGTAAGTCATACTTAGCTAGCATAAAACCATTAATGAAATAAGAAACAATATCCTCAAGTTACTAAAGAGCAGTTAAGAATTCTTTATTATGACTAAGGAGGAAGAAAACATGAAAGCTATGAAGAAACATGAAACTTGAGGTGCCTCCAAGGGCAGGTCTCAAATTTGTTCTCTACTGATCTATAGTAAGCAAGAAACATGTATTCATGAATGAAAACTAGAAGACAAGAACATAGAAAGAGACACTATACCATTCTACCAAGTCATGGAATCCATCAACAATCCTTCTTCATTCATCCAAGAACATCCAAGAGTCAATCCAAAAGCATAACACAAGTATTTCCTTCAAAACTCATATGACCAATATATTGCTTCTCTTATCAATTTCAGCCTTGTTTTACAATGAAAGCCTTTGGAATATATAGGCTCAAGTGAGGAAAACCTCATGGTTCAACTTGCTATCCCATTGGCCTAATCAAAATATCTAAACTTGTCCTTGAGGCTTTGCAAAGCCCAAGGCACAAAAATATCTCATAAAATATCTAAAAAATGCTAAAAAAGGGAATTTAATTGACTTTGCATAATTTTTCATGTGCAAAAATAGCTAAACGCACATTTGGAAAAAGCAGATTTTAGAGGTTCAAAAATTACAAAAATATTTCAAATTTACAGCAGAAAAAGGTCCCCTGACTTTCTGGAAACATTTGGCAGCCTTCCTGATGTCAAAACAAGGCTCATGATAGCTCGTTGGAAATCTTTGAGTGTCTACTTTCTGGCACAATAGAAATTTCCCCAATCTGATGCCTGGAAGTCCTCCAAATCTTCACATGTGTGTAAAAAACCATAAAATAACAGTCTGCTGATAGACCGGGTAGAGTGTGCAAAAAGAGAGCCTTTTTTGCCATTTTGAGGGGCCAAATGATCCCCAAATGTTCTAAAAATCGCTAAGGGAATGCTCATGAAATTATGGCATCCAATGATATCATTCTCCTCCGTTGATGAATCCTCAAAATGAAATGGCGAATTTATGAGTTTTTGATCAAAAACTCAAAAATGCCAAAAAACCAAAAGTTGTCAAAATGGGCCCGAAATTGGTGTGCATGACCCTCAAGGGTCCTCGGAAACATGCTCCGAAACTGAAGCCAAAATGTCGAGTGCTGATGTGCCCTTCTTCTTTTTCTGTGGTAGGCACTTCCCCTTTGCTTCCTTCAGTTTATCTTGAGTGGCCTTTAGCTTGCACTGGGCAAACTAATTTAGCTTTTGATAGTGTTGTGTCATCTTCCTTTGCAGCTCCAAGTCTCTGTTTTCCTTCTCAAGCTTCATCTCCAAATGTTTATTGGCTCTTTCTAGCCATGCCTTCTTGTTGCTTTCAATTTCTTGCTCAATTATTGAAGTGAGGGGAGTGGATTGAAGATGGGCTTGTTCTTCTTCCTTTTTCTTTTCAAGGGCTCTTCTAAGCCCTATGGTTCTAGGCCTTTTCCGCCTAGGCTGGTCTTCTTCTTCATCCTCGTCAAAATCAAATATGAGCTCCTCTATTCTTGCTTGTGCTTTGGCAACCTCATTCTTGTATTTAATTGCTCGTGTCTCATAAACAGCCATATGGACACTCATTTGTCTATTTTGGATCTCCAAGAAATGATTGAAGTTCTTTACCCGATGAAGGTCATTCTCCAATGCTTCAATTTAGCACTCTCGATAGATTAGAAGGTTTTCCAAAATGCGGGCTTCATTATCACTATCATCACTTTGGATTGGGATGATAGCCAATGCACCTCCATGTTCTTGACTTTCTCCTATCTTGCCTTTCCCTTTTCCCTTGAAGGCTAATCTTGCACTCTTCCTCCTTGGAAAGTTAGTGAGAGGTTTCTTGGGCGACTTTCTTTTGCTCTGGATAGTTCTTGTTACTTTTGGAGTGACCACCATGAGCATTTGCTTCTTTGCTGTTATGGGCTTAGTCTTCTCGGGAGAGGAAAGCATGATTGCTTTGCCCTTGTCACTTTGTTTTTCACCTTCCGGAAAAAACCTTTCCTCCTGAAGCTGTTGTGAAACTTGAGGAGGCTGTAGTGTATCATGAGAGGATTGATGTATGTCATATGGAGACTGCCACTGCCCACCTTCATCATGCTGCTCAAACTGCTGCCCCTGTTCACCAACATCAAGTTGTTGTTCTACCTCAATCCCCTGTTCATTTTGTGGTTCAACCTGCTGCCCCTGATCATCAAAATCAAGCTGTTGCTGTGTTTCAACTCCATGCTCACTTAGTGGCTCAAGCTGCTACTCACCTCCATCACTATCAAGTTGTTTTCCTTCATCACTTTCTTCATGCTTGTCCTCCTCTTTTTCTACTTGCTCATGCCCCTCCTCTTCTTGCTGTCCTGATTGTTCTGTGGTGATCCTGAGCCTTCTAGGAGTAGGCCTGCTAGAAGAAAGTAAAGGGTGATGAATAGGTGGGGTGGGAGATGTATGGACTGGAGGGACAGTGGATAAATCTGGGTGACTGATAAAAACATCCCAAGAAACCCCCTTCTTTAAGTCAAATTCTGTCAATCCACTGTTTTGATAAGGAAACAGTGTTTCTGTGGATGTTTGTGAAAAATGCTCCCTTTCAATATAAAACCTCTGCTTCTTTAAAATGTGGCCTTCCCAACCTTTGATATGTAATTCAACCAGCAAACCCTTTGAGAAGAAAAAACATAGTGAAAGGAAGATAGATAGTCAAGTGAATATGCTGTGTATAGTGACAAGGTCACCTTGCTCTGTGATGTTTGGAGGCCAACAATATATTCTTGTATCTTTGACCAAGGTAAACTTCTCAACTTCACAATCCTGCCCTTGTCTTAGTATGCTAATCAACCAACAAAGCTCACACCATATACATAGTCACCTTTAGTGCAGACACATAGTCAACTTCATTGTTTATAGAACAAAGGTGACAGATCTTGGAAATGTTTCAAAAGGTTTTAACAAAAGCTTGTAGGAGTTTTATCTTTAAAATAATCAAGGCTCCTTTTCAATATAAAACTCCTGTCCTTCTATAAAATTTGCTTTTCAACCTCTGACTATCAACTTAACAAATGAGCTTGAAGAACAAAAAGACAGTCAATCAGTATACACAGTCAACAATAGTCTTTTCTTGTGTATGTGGTAAGGGTAACCTACCCTTTGATGTTTTGATGATATAAGATACTCTTGTCTTTTTTTTTAGAGGAATTTGAAAACACAGTTTTGAGTTCAAGACCCTTTTCCTTGTAGGCACTTCATCAGCATATCCAACACTATACCACAGTTTTAAACAACGGATATCCACACAGCAAAAAAATTTGTTTATATATATGGTGACAGAGTTTAAAAATGTTTTTGTACTGTGGTAACAAAAACCTGTAGCAGTTAAATGTCGAGAAGCTCCCCTTTGATCAAAGCATTAACCCCTCATATGTAGCTCACCAATATATGTTTATCCATATACACACAGTCAATCAAGAGGCAAAAAATAGTCCAAGGTCACTTGTGCTTAAAGGACAAAGTTTATTGCATTCAATTGATCATCAACTTTACTCCAACAACACACTGCTTTCTTCATACTCCACTGCATCCTTGCACTAATCTGATCTACACACCTCTTAACTGTTCATGGCAGATTTCTTCATAGTTTCAAACAACACATATGCTTGACAGTTTCAACCTTGTTTCACCATGGTAGTGGGGGCGATTTCATGGTTCTTTAAAAAATAGAGCTTGCAAGCATTTGATGTTTCATCGGTCAACAGGAAAACATCATTTCATTTTCACACCAAAACCTGAAACCGTGGCCTTCTAACCCTTCATACCACTTAACATTTTCTTAAAAAAAAACTAAGAGGGGCACATAAAAAATACCTCTACAAATTGTGGCATGCCTTTTGGAGAGCTATGGTAGCCTTTAGGAGCGATTTGGAGGCGTGTTGGAGGCTAAAATTATGCGCAGCACTCTTAGGAAGAAGAACGCCACGCAGGTTCTTAGTTGTCGGGTCGACGTCCGGTGCTTCTGACTCGCGGCTACAGGAGCGCCGCGCGCCTTTGTAGCGCACTGTAAAATCTTCTCCCAGGAGCGCCGCGCGCTTCTACAGGAGTGCCGCACGGTGTAACAACTCTTAAAAATATGCAAAGTGATTTGAAAACTATGTTTAACCGCTTGAAAACTGCAAAGGGAGGTTTGACCATGCTTGGGGACTTGAAATGAGTTTGCCACTTTGATTTGCTCTTCTGAAAAAGAGAAAATCCTGACGGTCACTTGTCAGTTGATTTGGAGAGTGGGTTTATTTGAAAAGTTCGAAGATGTATTTGTTTTCAAATAAAAACTTCGAACCTTGCTTTTCGAACTCACCTATTACCTTTATATTGTTTATCTGTTGTAGCAATGTGTGGAGAGACCTCCTCTTCGACAGAGGCATATTCACATTACCTTTACCTAGTCCTAGGACTCAAAACACATATCATGATCATTCTTGCATTCTTATAATCCTCTGTATTTATTTAGGATGCCTTTATGCTGAATAGGAAGCCTAACTGCTACTTCAAAATATTTGATACCTCTAGCCTTTGAAAGACATACCTGTCTTTGTCATTTTGCAAGGGGATGATCCATCCTTTCAACTTGGTTAAGAGCTTATGCCTCCATGTGTCTCCTCTGCTTTCCTCAACTGTAAGTTTCAAGACTCAGTTGCACATATTCAGAGTTTGTAATCTTCTGTCAATTAAGTAGGGTATTTCTCTAACCCTTTCTTCTGCTTGAAAAAGTACCAAATTGGTGTTTCCTGACCTTTAAATAATGAAGACCTATATTGGTCTCAAGATTTCACCAGGACCTAAAAAATATGTCAAACCTCCTTTTTACATATCATGAACAATTGTTTTCAGTGGTAATGCCTCTTGAGGAGATCAAACCAGATTTTCTGTGTCAAATTTGATAACCACATTTGAAAATCACATTTTTATAGGGAGTTGCTTTCATGTGGAAATGATGACATCCTGATTAGCCTTGCATGTTGTTCCAGGGTTTTAAAACTTAGGCCATAACCTGTTTATATCTTTGTGTTGAGGAGACAAATATATGAGATGTGGAATGGCTGCTAGAATGACTCATAGACACCAAGGCTTTTATTAGCCATTTTCCTCCCAATGGAGCCCTAACAGCTAGAGAAACAACCCATGCTATTCCAGAAGTCAATAACCCTGCTGCATCTGACGAATGTACTTGTTTTTGTGGTGGAGTGTGGATTGCAACTCCGAGACTTGCACTGGCTCTTTGAATGACATCAAGATGGTTTATTTCTGGGTCTGTATACTACTTGCATCATTTTTCTCTATGTATATCTAGAAACCATACACTATATTCCACAACCCAACAGAAACATAAGAATACACAGAGGTCTTTTTCACTGAAGTGCCTTCTTGCCCAGCACTGATTTGAGCCACTCATACTAGCACCCCTGCAGAGATTCTTTGTTACAATAGCTTTGATCAATGGAGTATCTTTTTGTATTTCCATGATGATGATGCCTGAAACTTCAATTGATCTTATTTCTTTGGATATAAGACCTAAAAACTCTGTTTTTCTTGATTTGAACATTTCTGATCTTAGCTCTGCTTTTGATCATCACTTTCCCTTAGAAACTTTTAGTTACTGTTTCACCATTTATTAAAAAAAAATATGTCTTATAGTCAGTTTTCATTTCTTCAAGTCAACATCGGCCATCGCCCTCTACTTGTAGATGAAGGAGGTGCCTTAACCCTTTGCTTATAGATGAAGGAGGTTCTTGGCCATGAAAAATTACAAGTCTGTTTGACAGTATTGTCTTTCTTCTACTGTGTTATCATGTTGAATGAAGCTGATAGATCTTGATGAGTAACTCTTTGTCCTACAATTTGCATCTTAGGCTCATGTTCACATTGAGAAGCAGTTGTCTTCTCATGTGGAGCCAAGAATTTTCTTCTGAGAAGCTGACATGTTTCCTGCATTTGTAAAATCCATAAACAGTGTAAAACACCTAAAATCAGCTTGAGATTGTGGTCTATGCATTGCTGAGACTTAGGGGCGTGTAAGTGGCATGACTTAGAGCTGTGACTAACTTCATTAGCAAAGTGGGAGGTCTGTTGTGATTGGTCTATAGCAGATGGAGGTTTTTTGGCCTTTTGATGGTTTCCAAGGGTAAAATGCCTTAAAGCGCCACTTCCTAGCTTAGGGGAGGTTTTTTGAATAGACTTGGATTGTCCTTTTAGAGCTGACAGGCAGAATTACTATGGCTGAGGTTAGGTAGGATTTGATAATGGGATTTCAACTTGTCATGGGTGAACTGAAAAGTAAGGAGAGCAAAAACGTTTTATGGGTGTTTTCCCAGCTGGCAATTTTGACAAATTTTAAGATTGGCTGTTGGAAAACTGGGCTGTTAGAACTAGTCATCACTAACAAGTAAAAAATACTGATGACTAACAGTGGCTCCATTTGGGGAGGGCAGCTCCTTTTCAGGAGGTGTCCAGAATTTCAGATCTTTGACTTATGAAGACCAATGCCTTACCCATTGGCGCAAATTTTCACTTTTCTTTGATGCTACTTTTGAAGGAGACAACATGATTAGCATCGATGATATTTCTACCTACCCCACTATCTTTCCTAACATTTTTTCTTCTCTTTGGCGCATTTGTACTAGCAGCCTTTTGACAATGCATATTTTTCTTTTTGCAAAATGAACCTATCTAACTCTACTCTTATATCTACTAGAAGCTCAGATTAAACTGATGAACTCCTTATTGACTCTACCTAAACTAGATCAACTGTCAATATTAGACTGTTTGATAGGATTTTGTTCTCTAATCTAAAACAAGAAATTTAAAAATGATCAAATCAGGGTTAAACACTCTGATTTGTCATGCATTTGCGGCATGAAAGGACAAACTGCACACAAATATTATTTTGCAAAAAGGAAATCTAGAAAAGCGGGGCTAAGATTTACAATTTTTTTCATCCCTCGCTTCTCTCTTTGGTTCTGTTTTAGGCGTGTGGAACCAGAATCTCTTCCTAATCTACTCTCTGTGATAAGTCAATCTTACACAATCTTGACCGTCTTTTTCACTCACTAACTTATCAACAATTAAATTTAAACATGTTCAGTTATGATTAGGCTAGATAGCTGAACAAGACATTTGAGTACAAGTAGCGGCATTTAGAATTGCGCGCTTTTCGAAGGTTTTTTTTTTTGGAACATGGGACTTTACCATTGTTTTTAGAAACTGCCCTCTTTTTCTACTATTTACTGTTTTTTCACTTTTTCTTCAAACAAACTACAAATGAAAAGGTGCTCATAAGGATGAGCTTATTTTCCACAGCTATCTATCTATCTTAGCCTGAACTATACACAACATACACATTTGGTGAACTCTTCTTTCCAATGCAACCAGTCAAGTAGATGTTCACATGGGTGATTCAGGTTTATTTTTTTCATGATGCGGAAAAAATGAAAAGGCCACTCCCATTTGGCAGGTTTTCGGACAGTGGTGTGTAAGTTTTTCCTCATTCTAGGCAGCAACTTGCTCATGATAGAACCCATTACTCTTTCAGAATTTTCAAGGAAAATAGCAAATGGATCTTGGAATAATACCTGATCTAGAGGGTTTGAGATATAGGCTTCATTCAGGACTACTCTTTCTTCCACTTGGATATATTTGGAACCCTCCTGGTAAAGTAACTCTTCTTCCTGTTCATGATCACTTGAACTGTCAGGCTCATCATATATTGCAGTGTAGTTCTCTTGCCAAGCTGATGTGTTTTGATAGGGCAGGCTGAAAAATGTGTGAAGGTCATCATGTTGATGAGTAGGGATACACTTTGACAGTAAATTATTTTCAAAGGATAGTGTGACAACTCTGATTTGTTTCTCAACCTCTACTTCTTCATCTGCAATTTGTAACTCAATGAAACTTGGTGGCTGCAAATCTGGAGTTAAGGAAGATTCCATGTCCAAAATGATTTCTTCAACCATTTCAGGAAAAGGCTTCTCATTTACAACATGCTCAAGAATTTCACCATCTTCCTCAACCTCATCATTAAAGCTGAAAACTGCTGATTTCCAATTATGTGAATGTTATCTCTGATGGACTGAAGTGAAGTAGAGCAAAGAGTTCGAGACTCTTCACTTACTTCTGAACTTTTAAGGCTCTCCTCATCAGTGTCATAGATGACCTGTAATGGCTGCTTAGTTTCTTCAAGTTCATGAAACTGAGCTTCCTCTCGAAAATCAAAAACTGAGTCTTCTGCAAAGTTATTTTCTGTTTGGAAATCATCATCAAAATATTTATCAAACCTTGGAAGATCATCATTATAAGTAATGTCACCAACCATGCACATAAGACTATCAGATTTCTTTTCTTCAAATTGATTTAAAAATCTACTTTTTGACTTATGATATGCAATATTAATAGGATAAAGATCGGAAAAGTTATGGTTATGTGAAGTTTCAGAGGCTGTCTGTATGTTTATAAGTTGATCTATTTCCTCTTCATTTAAAAAGGGAGGCATTTTCATTTCTCTATTGTAATCCTCTTTCTCTTGGGAAATCTGATTTGAAGGATGAATGTATTTTGGGGCTTCACTTATGAGAGATGATGAATCATCACTTATTCCCTTAGAGAGATCCTATGGGTTCTCTGTCATTTCTTGCTTATTTTCATATTCAACCAATTCTTTGTGATATTGAGGATAGTTATCATGTAATTCATGAGTTTTTTCTGATAGATTATTAGGGGGGAAGTTTTCTTTTATGAACTCAAATGACTCCCAACATAAATGTAGAGACCCTACAGGTTTTTATTTATCTTCTATCTCAGATTTGAATTCTTCTTCAATCAGCTCTTCTTGATTTAGGTGAGAGTTAACTTGAGCAGGGTTTTCCTGAGTAATTGCTGAGAGATATTTAGGGAGCAAATTTTCTTTCAAAGTCGGGAATTATTTAAAGAATAAGGGTAGAGAACCTAAAGGTTTTGATTCTTCTTCCATTTCAGAATCTGTGATTTCAAAATGGCTGATAGCTTCTTTAGAGCATTCCTCTATGTTTTTATTTGCAACTTTCCCATTAGGCATATTTTGTTTATAACTCTTGTCTTGTGATATTTGAGTGTGTTAAACCTGAGGAAGAAGGGTAGGTTGGTTTGAAAAAGCAGTGTTAACCTTGTGTTTTTTCCTATCAAGTAACTACTCTAGTTTTCCTACCATACACACCAATTTTTTCAGCTTTTCCTCTGAAGATGCTAGTGTCTCTTGATTTGCTTTGTCTTTCTCTATTATTCTTAGTTGTGCCTCCCTATTTAGTATGTTGAATTCTACATCAACTGCTATTCTTTTCATTTCTTCTAGGGTCAAAGGATCTTTGTTTCTTATCTGGAAAACCAACTCTGGGTCAAAATAATCTGGGTAGTGCAAGAGAGCACATCCGAGGGGTGGCTTTAGGTTAGCAGGCATTGAATGGTATACTTTATTGAACCTAGCTGAAAAGTTTTGTATTGTTTCCCCTAGTTGTCTTTTTAACTGATTCTACTCCTTTGTTATGAGAACTTTATTACCTACAACCACCCACCTATCTAGGAAGATTTGAGTGAACTGATGAAAATTGGTAATGCTTGCAGCGGGAAGGTCTTGAAACCAACTCTTAATTTTTCCTTGTAATGATAAGGAAAAAATTCTAATACGCACATCATCTTCTTCTATGTCATAAAGTTCAAGTAAATTCTCAAGTTTTTGGGCGTTCTCTTCAGCGGTGACCTTGGAGCTTTCTCCATCAAACCTGGGTAATTTATTTTGAAGATTTACAGGAAGGGCTTGTAAGATGGGAGGTAAAACCGGAGGCTTGTATCTTTCTGGGACCTTTGTGGATATAGGTAGTGTAAAAAGAGGTTCGTGACTATTTGAGGTTTCATCTAGAGTGGGAAAGGTAGCATGAGGCTCATGTTTTGCTAGGTTTTCCATAGGTGAATCTGGGGTAAGCACAAGTGTACAAGCCTGCTCATGGTCTGAAATTTGAGGCTTAGATTTTTGAGGTTTGAGATCTTTCCAATGATCAATGTAGATCTCATCGATGTATTCTTGATCAGGCTCAAAGTAGGATAGAACATAGTTATAGATAAAGACAATAATTTCTTGAATCCAACTAAGGCCTGAGTGCTTTTTCTTTCTAGGATGACCAGTCATGTTTTAGGTTCTTCCTCCAGTGGAGTCTTTAAGTCTATTGGGAGTTGTGGAGTCGCCAGGTGGAACTTGGTTTTTTTTGTAAAGATGTAGCTATGGTCCATCACCAGTAACTAATCTGGAAATTTTTTTAAGGTTTTTCTGAGTTTATGTGCAGCTTATGGTTTGTTAAAGTATTCTAAACTTGTTTCAACACTTTGCTAGGATGGTGATAACAAAAAGAGTTTACTCTAAATGATCTTATGGACTGCTTGCTTGTTTAAGTATCTAAAGGACTAAAGAGTCTATAAGAGTTTGCTAGACTGTAATGTACTCAGTGTCCCACCATCTCCCGCTATGTTGGTGAGCAATGGGATAAGTCGATCAGATAGTAACCTAGAGTTCGGTAAAATAGTAAGGCCTACTGGAGGCTAGTGGAGTCGCCAGGTGGAACTTGGTTTTTTTGAGATATGTGTGTATGGTCCACCACCAATATTGACAAAAACCAATATAAAGGAGTTTTTTGGGGTTTTTCTAAGTTATTTATATAGTCCTAAGGTTTGTAAGAGTGTCCTACAGCTGAGTCATCATTTTGCTAGGATGGTGAGACAACCAGATTCTACTCTTCTAAGTTTGA
This sequence comes from Pinus albicaulis, assembly GCA_034641835.2. NCBI lineage: Eukaryota > Viridiplantae > Streptophyta > Pinopsida > Pinales > Pinaceae > Pinus > Pinus albicaulis. The sequence goes on along the minus strand of CM076575.1, from coordinate 1,000,838,986 downwards.
CTGGGATTTTGAGAATTCTTAAGGGATACCTAGGATGTTTTGACTCAAGGTCCCACCGTGATCGCCATTATGTTAGTGAGCGGTGGGATAAGTCAATCAAATAGTATTCTTAAGGTCTCTTAAGGTCTAGAGAAACTAAGTTTTTTTATTACTCAGAGTCCCACCGTGATCGCCATTATGTTAGTGAGTGGTGGGATAAGTCAATCAAATAGTATTCTTAAGGTCTCTTACGGTCTAGGGAAACTAAGTTTTTTTATTACTCAGAGTCCCACCGTGATCGCCATTATGATAGTAAGCGGTGGGATAAGTCAATCAAATAGTATTCTTAAGGTCTCTTAAGGTCTAGGGAATCTAAGTTTTTTTAATACTTAGAGTCCCACCGTGATCGCCATTATGTTAGGGTCCCGTGATTTGGCTGATTGGCAAGCCAAATGACAGTGTAACATCAAACCAAGATTTGGAGCCCAAGGACCTAGCCTTCTTGGACTCAGAGAGGGCTCTCTCTATATGTGTAAGGGATATCTATGTGTTTTCTTATCGTGTTCTGATTTTAGGCTAGTTATGGAGTATGTTTTTTGGTTTTGGTTTTTTAAGTTGTGAGGGATGAAACTGATCAAAGATATGAAATAGGTAACAAGATGTTAGATTAACTGGGCTATGGGGTCAAAAGGTCAAGAAAGCTATTAGATGACGATACAAGGCTGTTGAAGGGCCGATTTGATTTCAAGGTAGAAAGGATCTTTGGGCAAAATGGAGTAAATGGACATCAAGTTTGTGAACAACAAAGAGTTTCAAGCATCATTGGTTCAATAGATAACATAAACATGGTAGGGAAAACCATTAATCATGCAAAATGTAACTATAAACTAATCAATACATAGAAACAAACATTCAAGCCATGCATAGAAGTATAAGACCCTCTAACCTTTGGAAATGGCTATCAGACTTTGGGGAAAACATATAAGACAAACTAACAACTCAAATACTATGCCGCAACACCTAAACACAGTCTTTAAGTTATTGGGCACTTTGAAAAACAAGCTTTCATAGTTTTAGACAAAGGGCTAGATCGAAACTAGGCCTCCTTGGTTCAACAAGATGATAATCTAATCAGTCAAAGAGAAAATTCATGGATGGAACTATGGCTGGCCATTGGTAAGTAGGGCGTACCATAAGTCATACTTAGCTAGCATAAAACCATTAATGAAATAAGCAACAAAATCCTCAAGTTGTTAAAGAGCAGTTAAGAATTCTTTAATGCAACTAAGGAAGAAGAAAACATGAAAGCTATGAAGATTCAGGAAATTTGAGGTGCCTCCATGGGCATATCTCAGATTTGTTCTCTACTGATCTATAGCAAGCAAGAAACATGTATTCATGAATGAAAACTAGAATACAACAACAAAGCAAGAGACACTATACCATTCTACCAAGTCATGGAATCCATCAACAATCCTTCATCATTCATCCAAGAACATCCAAGAGGCAATCCAAAGCATAACACAAGTATTTTCTTCCAAAGCTCATATGACCATATATTGCTTCTCTTCTCAAGTTCAGCCTTGTTTACAAATGAGAGCTGGTGGAATAAATAGGCTCAAGTGAGGAAAACCTCATGGTTCAACTTGCATCCTCATTGGCCTAATCAAAATATCTAAACTTGCCCTTGAGGCTTTGCAAATCCCAAGGCACAAAATATCTCATAAAATATCTAAAAAATGCTAAAAAATGGAATTTAATTGACTTTGCATAATTTTTCATGTGCAAAAATAGCTAAACGCACATTTTGAAAAAGCAGATTTTAGAGGTTCAAAAATTACAAAAATATTTCAAATTTTCATCAGCAAAAGGTCCCCTGACTTGCCAGAAACATTTGGCAGCCTTCCCGGTGTCGAAACGAGGCTCATGATAGCTCGTTGGAAAGCTCCGAGTGTCTACTTTCCGGCACAACTAAAATTTCCTCGATATGATGCCTAGGAGTCCTAAAAATCTGCACCTATGTTTAAAAAGCCAAAAAATTACAGTCTAGTGATAGACCAGGCAGAGTGTGCAAAAAGAGAAACTTTTTCGCCATTTTGAGGGGGCAAATGATCTCCAAATGTTCTGAAAATTGCTGAGGGCATGCTCATGAAATTATCGTATCCAATGATACCATTCTCCTCCTTTGATGAATCCTCAAAATGAAATGGCGAATTTATGATTTTTTGATCAAAAACTCAAAAATGCCAAAAAACCAAAAGTTGTCAAAATGGGCCCAAAATTGGTGTGCATGAACCTCAAGGGTCCTCGGCAACATGCTCGAAAACTGAAGCTAAAATGTCGAGTTCTGATGTGCCCTTCTTCTTTTTCCATGCTGGGCGCTTCCCCTTTGCTTCCTTCAGTTTCTGTTGAGTGGCCTTTTGCCTTCGCTGGGCAAACTGATTTAGCTTTTGATAGTGTTGTGTCATCTTCCTTTGCAGCTCCAAGTCTCTATTTGCCTTCTCAAGCTTCATCTCCAAATGTTTATTGGCTCTTTCTAGCCATGCTTCCTTATTGCTTTCAATTTCTTGCGCAAGTAGTGCAGTGAGGGGAGTGGATTGAAGATGGGCTTGTTCTTCTTCCTTTTTCTTTTCAAGGGCTCTTCTAAGCCCTATGGTTCTAGGCCTTTTCCGCCTATGCTGGTCTTCTTCTTCATCCTCGTCAAAATCACCTATGAGCTCCTCTATTCTTTCTTGTGCTTTGGCAGCCTCATTCTTGTATTTAATTGCTCATGTCTCATAAACAGACATATGGACAGTCAGTTGTCTATTTTGGATCTCCAAGAAATGATTGAAGTTCTTTGCCCAATGAAAGTCATTCTCCAATGCTTCAATTTGGCCCTCTCTATGGATTAGAAGGTTTTCCAGAATGCGGGCTTCATTATCGCTGTCGTCACTTTGGATTGGGATGATAGCCAATGCACCTCCATGTTCTTGACTTTCTCCTATCTTGCCTTTCCCTTTGCCCTTGAAGGCTAATCTTGCACTCTTTCTCCTTGGAAATTTAGTGAGAGGTTTCTTGGGCAACTTTCTTTTGCTCTGGATAGTTCTTGTTACTTTTGGAGTGACCACCTTGAGCATTTGCTTCTTTGCTGTGATGGGCTTAGTCTTCTCTGGAGAGGAAATCATGATTGCATTGCCCTTGTCACTTTGTTTGTCACCTTCTGGAAAAAACCTTTCCTCTTGAAGCTGTTGTGCAACTTGAGGAGGCTATAGTGTATCATGAGAGGACTACTGTATGTCATATGGAGACTGTTGCTTCCGACCTTCATCATGCTGCTCAAACTGCTGCCCCTATTCACCAACATCAAGTTGTTGTTCTACCTCAATCCCTTGTTCATTTTGTGGTTCAACCTGTGGCCCCTGATCATCAAAATCAAGTTGTTGCTATGTTTCAAATCCATGCTCACTTAGTGGCTCAAGATGCTACTCACCTCCATCACTATCAAGCTGCTATCCTTCATCACTTTCTTCATTCTTGTCCTCATCTTTTTCTACTTGCTCATGCCCCTCCTCTTCTTCCTATCCTGATTGTTCTGTGGTGATCCTGAGCCTTCTAGGAGTAGGCCTGCTAGAATAAAGTAAAGGGCAATGAATAGGCAGGGTGGGAGATGTATGGACCAGAGGGACAGTGGAGAAATCTGGGTGACTGATAAAAACATCCCAAGAAACCCCCTTCTTTAAGTCAAATTCTTTCAATCCACTGTTTTGATAAGGAAACAGTGTTTCTGTGGATGTTTGTGCAAAATGCTCCCTTTCAATATAAAACCTCTGCTTCTTTAAAATGTGGCCTTCCCAACCTTTGATATGTAATTCAACTAGCAAACCCTTTGAGAAGAAAAAACATAGTGAAAGGAAGATAGACAGTCAAGTGAATATGCTGTGTATAGTGACAAGGTCACCCTGCTCTGTGATGTTTGGAGGCCAACAATATATTCTTGTATATTTGACCAAGGTAAACTTATCAACTTCACAATCCTACCCTTGTCTTAGTATGCTAATCAACCAACAAAGCTCACACCATATACATAGTCACCTTTAGTGCAGACACACAATCAATTTCACTGTTTATAGAAAAAAGGTGACAGATCTTGGAAATGTTTCAAAAGGTTTTAACAAAAGCCTGTAGGAGTTTTATCTTTCAAATAATCAAGGCTCATTTTCAATATAAAACTCCTGTCCTTCTAGAAAATTTCCTTTTCAACCTCTGACTATCAACTTAACAAATGAGCTTGAAGAACAAAAAGACAGTCAATCAGTATACACAGTCAACAATAGTCTTTTCTTGTGTATGTGGTAAGGGTAACCTGCCCTTTGATGCTTTGATGATATAAGATACTCTTGTCTTTTTTTTTAGAGGAAGGTGAAAACACATTTTTGAGTTCAAGACCCTTTTCCTTGTAGGCATTTCATCAGCATATTCAACACTATACCACAATTTTAAACAACGGATATCCACACAGCAAAAAACACTGTTTATATATATGGTGACAGAGTTTAAAAATGTTTTTGTACTGTGGTAACAAAAACTTGTAGCAGTTATTACACAGTCAATCAAGAGGCAAAACATAGTCCAAGGTTACTTATGCTTAAAGGATAGAGTTTATTGCATTCAATTGATCAACAACTTTACTCCAACAACACACTGCTTTCTTCATACTCCACTACATCCTTGCACTAATCTGATCTACACACCTCTTAACTGTTGATGGCAGATTTCTTCATAGTTTTAAACAGCGCATATGCTTGATAGTTTCAACCTTGTTTCACCATGGTAGTGGGGGCGATTTCATGGTTCTTTAAAAATTACAGCTTGCAAGAATTTGATGTTTCATCGGTCAACAGGAAAACATCATTTCGTTTTCACACCAAAGCCTGAAACCATGGCCTTCTAACCCTTCATACCACTTAAAATTTTCTTAAAAAAAAACTAAGAGGGGCGCATAAAAAATACCTCTACAAATCGTGGCATGCCTTTTGGAGAGCTATGGTAGCCTTTAGGAGTGATTTGGAGGCGTGTTGGAGGCTGAAATTATACGCGGCACTCTTAGGAATAAGAACGCTGCGCAGGTTCTTAGTTGTCGGGTCAACGTTGGGCGCTTGTGACCCGCGGCTACAGGAGTGCCATGCGCGGCTACAGGAGCGCCGTGCGCCTTTGTAGCGCAGTGTAAATTCTTCGCCCAGGAGCGCCGCGCGCTTCTACAGGAGTGCCGCGCGGTGTAACAACTCTCAAAACTTTGCAAAGTGATTTGAAAACTATGTTTAACCGCTTGAAAACTACAAAGGGAGGTTCGACCTTGCTTGGGGACTTGAAATGAGTTTGCCACTTTGATTTGCTCTTTTGAAAAAGTGAAAATCCCGACGGTCACTTGTCATTTGATTTGGAGAGTGGGTTTATTTGAAAAGTTTGAAGATGTATTTGTTTTCAAGTCAAAACTTCAAACCTTTCTTTTCGAACTCACCTATTACCTTTATACTGTTTATCTGTTGTAGCAATGTGTGGAGAGACCTCCTCTTCGACAGTGGCATATTCACATTACCTTTACCTAGTCCTAGGACTCAAAACACATATCATGATCATTCTTGCATTCTTGTAATCCTCTGTATTTATTTAGGATGCCTTTATGCTAAATAGGAAGCCTAACTGCTACTTCAGAATCTTTGATACCTCCGGCCTTTGAAAGACATACCTATCTTTGTCATTTTGCAAGGGGATGATCTGTCCTTTCAACTTGGTTAAGAGCTTATGCCTCCATGTGTCTCCTCTACTTTCCCCAACTGTAAGTGTCAAGACTCAGTTGCACACATTCAGAGTTTGTAATCTTCTGTCAATTAAGTAGGGTATTTCTCTAACCCTTTCTTCTGCTTGAAAAAGTACCAAATTGGTGTTTCCTAACCTTTAAATAATGAAGACCTATATTTGTCTCAAGATTTCACCAGGACCTGAAGAATATGTCAAACCTCCTTTTTACATATCATGAACAATTTTTTTTAGTGGTAATGCCTCTTGAGGAGATCAAACCAGATTTTCTGTGTCAACTTTGATAACCATATTTGAAAAGCACCTTTTTATAGGGAGTTGCTTTCATGTAAAAATGATGACATGCTTGATTACTGCCTTGCATGCTGTTCCAGGGTTTTAAAACTCAGGCCATAACCTGTTTATATCTTTGTGTTGAGGAGACAAATATATGAGATGTGGAATGGCTGCTAGAATGACTCATAGCCACCAAGGCATTTATTACCCATTTTCCTCCCAATGGAGCCCTAACAGCTAGAGAAACAACCCATGCTGTTCCAGAAGTCAATAACCCTGCTGCATCTGAAAAATGTACTTGTTTTTGTGGTGGAGTGTGGATTGCAACATCGAGACTTGCACTGACTCTTTGAATGACATCAAGATGGTTTATTTCTAGGGCTGTATACTACTTGCATCATTTTTTTATATGTATATCTAGAAACCATAGACTATATTCCACAACCCAACAGAAACATAAGAATACACAGAGGTATTTTTCACTGAAGTGCCTTCTTGCCCAGCACTGATTTGAGCCACTCATACTAGCACCCCTGCAGAGATGCTTTGTTACAATAGCTTTGATCAATGGAGTCTCTTTTTGTAGTGCCATGATGATGATGCCTGAAACTTCAATTGATCTTCTTTCTTTGGATATAAGACCTAAAAACTTTGTTTTTTCTTGATTTGAACATTTCTGATCTTAGCTCTACTTTTGATCATCACTTTCCCTTAGAAACTTTTAGTTACTGTTTCACCATTTATTAAAAAAAAATCTGTCTTACAGTCAGTTTGCATTTCTTCAAGTCAAAATTAGCCATCGCTCTCTACTTGTAGATGAAGGAGGCACCTTAACCCTCTGCTTATAGATGAAGGAGGTTCTTGGCCATGAAAAATTACAAGTCTGTTTGACAGTATTGTCTTTCTTCTACTGTGTTATCATGCTGAATGAAGCTGCTAGATCTTGATGAGTAACTCTTTGTCCTACAATTTGCATCTTAGGCTCATGTTCACATTGAGAAGCAGCTGTCTTCTCATGTGGAGACAAGAATTTTTTTCTGAGAAGCTGACATGTTTCCTACGCTTGTAAAATCCATAAACAGTGGAAAACACCTAAAATTAGCTTGAGACTGTGGTCTATGCATTGCTGAGACTTAGGGGCATGTAAGTGGCACAACTTAGAGCTGTGACTAACTTCATTAGCAGAGTGGGAGGTCTGTTATGATTGGTCTATAGCAGATGGAGGTTTTTTGGCCTTCTGATGATTGCCAAGGGTAAAATGCCTTAAAGCACCACTTCCTAGCTTAGGGGAGGTTTTTTGAACAGACTTGGATTGTCCTTTTAGAGCTGACAGGCAGACTTAGTATGGCTGAGGTTAGGTAGGATTTGATAATGGGATTTCAACTTGTCATGGGCGAACTGAAAATTAAAGAGAACAAAAAAGTTTTATGGGTGTTTTCCCAGCTGGAAATTTTGACAAATTTTAAGATCGGCTGTTGGAAAACTGGGCTGTTATAACTAGTCATCACTAACAAGTAAAAAATACTGATGACTAATAGAATACAACCATAGCTTCGATGCATCACTCTCCTTTGGCAGGTCATCAACAAAACATGTCTCGATAAAGCCTGTCAAGGATGGGACAAGCCTCTCTCTCCGGATACTTGGCAATAGTCTCCTTGCTTGGATTTGGCCTTAATGGAATCAAGAAGGCTCTTACAGCATAAGGATGTAAAAGCTCTTGGGAACTTGGAGATTAACTTGCCATGGAGAAGAGCAAGCTTTTATAGAAGGAGGAAGGGGAGTTGGGATCCCTATAATTATGGGATTGGCCCTATCATCAAGGAAGCTTCCATGAGAGGTGGCAAACCACTTCCTCTCTATGGAAATCCGTAGCCAAACCTCCCAACTCAAGATATATATCAGTCCAGGGATTTGTTAGGACGAAACTTCCGCGTTTTATTTTTAAAAAACACCTCTTAATATGGTGGGCGCGGGTGTGGCTCTATGACAGAGCACCAATTGGCATGCCCTCTTTGAAGGATTTTCCCCCTTGGCGCGAGGGCTGAACTGTGGAACCGCGCCAATGAAAAAAGAGCTATTTTTAGGGTTTTTTGCAGGGAGATGTCTTCAGGGCAATGAAAGCTCATCTTCAAAGGGATGCAATGAAAGTATTTTCAAGTCTTGTCTCTTCTCACAGGTCACAGAATGAGCCCTCCAATGTGCGGGATGGGAATTGTAGGGACGGTGACAAATTGTTGTGTAACAACCCCTAACTTTCCCTGGGATGATATGCACCACCGCACATACTTCCTTTCGTAGCAGTACCATGAATAGTATGCTGTGGATTCTAAATAATTCATCCCCGATGAGGTTTATTGGTTTAAAAATCCCTTTCCTGCACCAAATGATTTTGAAGAAGTAAATATGGCCAATATCTCTCCTACCATTAAAATTAACATTTCTGATAAACCAGGGGTAGAAGAAAACATTACCTTAGGGCACATTTCACTCTGGAAGAAATTTAAGCTTACACTTAGTTATTCAAGGAATTACATGAATTTTTTTCATGTTCCTATTCAGAGATTCTCGGACTTGACCCCACCATTGTTGAACACCATATCGATACATGGCTCGATGCCAATCCTGTCCGTAAAAAGTTGAGACCCATTAATCCTTCCATACGAGAGGCTATCGAAGCCGAAATCGATAATCTCAAGCATGATGGTTTTATCTATCCCATTGAATACACCACTTGGGTTTCCAACTTGGTTCCTGTTGAACCCTTAGTTAAACTGAGAGGGGGGGGGGTGAATCAGTTTAACATATTCATGGTCTTTTAAAACTTTTCATTAAACTTTATTTACACCTTCATTTCATGTCCAACTTAATATGTGAGTAATATTAGAATGTGAGCAGCAAGTATTAATATAATATAACAGTAGACTTAATATGAGATCAGCAGGTATTAAGCAGATGATATAAATCAGATCAACACATAAACATCATGCACAGAGACACCAGATATAAGTGGAAACCCATAAAGGGAGAAAACCACATCTTATTATTGTTGTGATGCAAAGGCAAGCTCCAACTCCCTCTCACCACTTTTTTCTGTAGGCACCAACCTACAGGAGGCTCTATCCTCAATTCTGCAAGCTACAACTTGCAAGGAAGCACCAACTCCCTTCAATTTTCTGCAGGCACCAACCTACAGGAGGCTCCAACCTCAGTCAGCTACAACTGACATCTATCAAGATGCAACTTGATAGGGAAGCTCCAACTTCCTCAATTTATCAAACTGAATGTTTGCTAATTTACCTCAGATATCAGCTCTGTTCTATAGCATCTCTTTCTGCTCCTCTTTTCTTAATCTTTTCTGCCTCACTCTTCTATACTCTGCATTCTCTATATTTTCTCTCTCTAACCTCTCTTATGTAAATCCAGTTGATATTATTTATAGAGTTCCTCACATGACTGTTTTTATTACACAAATAATTTGGAGTGAACAGTCATGACTCTTTGGCTTTTGTCTTCTTATTCCTTTATCCAACTCATTTTTAAAATTATAACAATATTTACAAATTTCCATGCTACAGTGGGATTTTTTCTTTTCCTTAGGATACTTGCCTTTGCATCACAAACAATATAAACAAAAAAATATTTACATTTTCAGTTACACATTTCAATACCATTCAGCTCCTTTTCTAAACCTTGGCTTTACTGGATTTGTCTCTTCTACTATTGTTGAGTGATTGGTCTATATATCTTGGTTCACCTTGTGTTTATTTATCTGTTCACTGTACTTGTGTGCATCAGCTACCTACATAACTGCTTTTCAGGTTTTATTCTCAAATACATATGAATCTGGGCGATGGTTTGTTCATTACCATCTCTGTTCTCGGGCTACCTGTCTACATTTTCTGTTCATATATGAATTTAAACATAATGGTTTGAAACTCACATTACAATTTCAATTCATTCTCTTTTTCCCTGTACTATTTTTTTGCTGTAGTCTCTAGCTCTTTCGTTCTTGCAGGCTCTTATAATAAACTCAATCTTACAACTTTAGCACAGTATATAAATATATATCGTCATGTATGCATATTCCCGATTATTAATAAACTGTGGCTTTTGTTTAGCGCCCAACATATATATGGTCACGGTCTTAAAACCTTTAAAAACATAAAACTATATTACATTCCCCGCTTAAATATATAATGCTTACTCGAATGTTTGGACCTTGGGAATTTTAAATATATATCTTGAGCTTTAAATCAGTTGAACCACTTATAATGTACCTTTGGCTCTGGGCCCACAAATATAAGTGACGGCTCAATTAAATATGTGTGCCATACCTTGTTTATCACCTTGTGACTTCATTCATGATCCAATGGTGGATAATTCATCACCCTTTCAACCTCTAATCCTACAGACATTGCGTGTTTAACTTGAACGAGAGTTAACATTCAATTGTTTGGAGTTGGAATGGGCCCCAGCATTTAAATGGCCCTTCATATCCAACGGCGGAGAAAGCGTTGCCTTGCTCCACACGATCTGACGAATATCACAAGGTGAAGATGTGTGGGCGATAATGCGCGATGGCGCATTGTGGAAGCGGTTTTTCAACTTCGCCCCATGCCACGTGTTGAGCTTTCTATGGAATCGCTCACGAATGGGGAAAACCACTTTCTCCACAAAAGCGGTGCGATGTAAACCGGAAACCGCCTTCACTGTTCACCTGGTCATGGTTCCTCTCTTCTACGCAGGGTTCCGGTCTCATACAAGGTTTCGCCTTTATTATTTAAAGGGGTTCTATCATACAGTCAACACTGAGACTCATAGACTAGTCAATACCATGGCATCGTTAGACCTTCCATACTTACACAGAAGCATACAGTGGGAATTGTGCCATTACACAGAGGTGTATAACTACGAGCCTTCAGGAGTTTATGCAATTACACCATATTATCACCTTGGTTCTAGAGCATGGAGCATCCAGTTAAACTTCTATATAGGTTTCTAAAGACAGAGGCGAAGCCTTTCAACACAATCTTCCACTGCAATTTACCATGCTAGTAACTACAGGTATGGCTAAGCATAATCAATGACTTTCAGTAACATCAATTTATTCCAATCCCATGCAGAATCACAATAAATCTAATTACACAGAGCTCACACGACTCCTACATTCCACATAGTCAATTTGAGTTCCACTGAGGGTTCAACGACGTATCCACACATAACCTAGTCACAGAGGTTTGTATTGGTCACAAGGATTCATTAGGAACACATTCTCATTACTGAACATACAAGCAGATTCTCAAGACAAAATTCGCACAAAACTCAACTTGACAAATGCACATTAACGCTGAAACAAATCTTCATTATACAGTGGAGTGCTTACAACTTTCTAGTGGCCAGATCTTCAATCAATTGGCCCTTCTCCTATGTTCTGTAGTCCTATGCAGCCTATGTAGTTTTGAGCCCACTAATTCATTGCTTTTCTCTGCTGCCTCACTGCTGCTTTGTTGCTGTTTCAGGTGTTCCTCCTTTTTCATCTCATTTGCCATCAATGAAAACATTTCCAACAGTCTCCCCCTTTGGCATTGATGGCAATATACTTCTTCAGTTTTCTTTTTAGGACCCTTCCTTCTGTTGCTATCTCTTCCTTTGTTTGCCTTATAGAAGCCCCATTTTTCTTTTCCTCCCCCTTTGACATCAATGGAAAAGGGTTGCTCATTTCCTAGTTTTCTTTCTGCATTTCCTCTCTCTGAGATCTTCTGACTTTGTACCCTACTACTCCAAACTTTGGATTAAATATAAAATTCTAAATCTTTAGCCTTTCCTTTAACTCTTTTATGATGGGTGCATTCTTTCCATAATCCTTTGATTCTGAGGACCTTTTTCATGTTCCCTTGCTGGCTAATATCCCCTTGGAATGTTATTCTCGTTTCTGTTCTCCCCCTGAAAGTGTGCTTTCTCTTCATATCAGAGAGTAGCATCTACAGATACTACCCCTAGTCTGTTTCTTAAATATTCAAATGGTTCTCTAGCAAGCGGTTTGGTAAATATATCTACTGTCTGTTCTTTTGTTGGCACATACTCCAGTTTTAATCTCTTCTGAACCACTTGTTCTCGAATAAAATGATACTTGATTGGGATATGTTTAGTTTTAGAGTGAAGAACAGGGTTTTTATATATACTTATAGCACTTGTATTATCACATTTAATTGAGATAGGTTCATCAATTCTTACCTTCATGTCTTGAAGAGTTTGCTTCATCCACATGACTTGTGTACAACATGCTACTGCTGCTATATATTCTGCTTATGTTGTAGACAGAGAGATAGATGTTTGTTTCTTGCTTAACCATGCCACCAGAATTTCTCCTAGATAGAATGCACCTCCACTTGCAATTTTACTATCATCCACACAGCTGGCCCAATCTACATTTGTGTATGCTGTCAAAGTGAAGCTTTTTCCTTTAGGATACCAAAGCCCATACTGTGTTGTTCCTTGTAGATATCTGAATATTATTTTGACTGCCAGAAGATGGTTTTGTTTAGGTGCTGCTTGATATCTAGCCACTAGTCCTACTGCTAGCATGATGTCTGGTCTTGATGTTATCAGATACAACAGACTTCTTATCATGGATCTATAGAGTTTTTGATCTATATCAGCAGATCCATCATCAGCACACAACTTGCATCCTATGATCACGGGAGTTGACACAGGTTTGCAGTCTTCCATTTTGAATTTTTTCAACATTTCTTTTAAGTATTTTTCCTGTGAGATGAATGTACGTGTTTTATTTTGCTGAATTTGAAGTCCTAAGTAGAAACTGAGCTCTCCAATCATAGACATATCAAACTCTATTTTCATCTCATCAGCAAACCATTTTGCTAGTTCTTATCTGTTGCTTCCAAACATAATGTCATCAACATATACTACAACAATCAGGAGTTCATTTTCATGGGATTTTATGTATAAATATATGTCTACTCCACCTCTCTTAAAGCCTTGTTTTTGCAAATATTTATCCAGTCTTGAGTACCAAGCAAGGGGAGCCTGTTTCAGTCCATCTAGAGCCTTTTTTAGCCTACACACATAGTCTTCTTTGTCTGTTAAAGAGAAACCTTCTAGTTGTTCCATGTAGACTTCTTCTTCTAGATCTCCATTAAGAAAATAATATTTAACATCCATTTGATATACCTTGAAGTCTTGGTAGCATGCAAATGCCAGGAACATTCTGATAGCTTCCATTCTGGCTACAAGGGAAAATGTTTCATCGTAATCAAGTCCTTCAATTTGTGAGTATCCTTTGCAGACTAGCCTGACTTTATTCCTGATTACTTGTCCTTGCTCATTCATTTTATTTTTTACCACCCATTTTGAGCCTATGAAATTTTTCTCAACTGGTCTAGGAACTAGTTCCCATATATTGTTCTTCTCAATTTGGTCCAATTCTTCATTCATTGCCTTCACCCAATACTTTTCCTTGCTGGCTTCTTCAAACTTCTTTGGCTCTATTTGTGATAACATGGCTATGTATACCTCTTCAGTTTGTTTTGTTAGCTGCCTTATTTTTTGGATCCCTACTCTCTTGTCTCCAATGATCTGATCTTCAGGATGGTTCTTCTGAGTATATCTTGAGGGAGATTTCGAGCTTAGCTCTACATCTTCTATTGTCTGGCTTGTTTCATCATCATCTTGGTTCTCTTCTTCATGGTTGTTTGATGGACTGCAATAGTTTGTATCTCGTGTATTGTTTGGAAGTTCTTCATCAAATCTCACATCAATACTTTCTACTATTTTTCGAAGAGTCTTGTTGTAGCACCTGTACCCTTTACTTTTGCAAGAATATCCAAGAAAAATCCCTTCATCTGCTCATGCATCAAATTTCCCAAGGTTTTCATCATTATTCTTTATGTAACACTTGCTTCCAAAGATTCTGAAATGTTTGATTGAAGCTATCTTTCCATGCCATAGTTCATAGGGAGTCTTGTCACTGCTTGGCCTTAAGTGAGCTTTATTAAGGATATGCACTATTGTGTGTACCACTTCTGCCCAGAAGGTTTGAGGAATATTATTCTCTTGCATCATGGCTCTGGAAATTTGTTGAACAGATTTGTTTTGTCTCTTTGCTACTCCATTCTGCTGAGGTGTCCCTGCAATAGTAAATTGTTGTTTTATGCCATGTTCATTGCATAGGTCTGCAAATTCATAATCAGTGAATTCACATCCTTTGTTTGATCTAATGCATTTAAGCTTGCATCCTGTCTGATTTTCTGCTAATGCTTTGAATATTTTGAATTTTTCCAAAGCTTTCGATTTATTCTTGAGAAAAGAAACCCATGTCATTCTGGAGAAATCATTTATTATCAACATGAAGTAGGATTCTCCACTTGGTGTTTTAGTTCTTGCAGGTCCACACAGATCCATGTGCACAAGCTGGAGTGGTCTTCTTGTTGATAACTCCTCTTTGGCCTTAAAGGACGTGTGGGTCTGTTTACCTAATTGATAAGATTTGCATATGGTATTATAAGGCCTCTTTATTTCTGGCATGTCTCTGACAGCTTTCTTCTTGCTTAGTCTAATGATGTGATCAAAGCTGAGATGTCTCAATATTTTATGCCATAACCATGACTCCTCAAGTTTGCTAAGATGACATGCTTCATCTTTCTCTTTCACGATGTAAACATTGCTCTCTGTTCTAACACCTTTGAACAGAGTCTTACCTGTGGTGCTTGATCTGACTTCACAGTCTTGTGCTCTGAAAAGAACTTCGCATCCTTTATCACACATTTGACTGACACTCAGCAAATTTTCTTTCAGCCCATCTACAAATAGTACATCTTGGGCCTTTCCTCTGCCATTTTCTATGCTGACTGAGCCTTTTCCCTTGATCTTACCTGATTTATCATTGCCAAAAGTAACATTGCTAGATTTCTTTTCATCAAGAGCTATAAAATTGCTTCTGTCTCCAGTCATGTGTTTTGAGTAGCCACTATCCAAATACCACTGGATTTTTAGGTCTTGAGAAGTTAGAGCTAAATCAAATTTATTCACCTTCTTTATCCACTGGAGGCACCCTTTTGTTTGGTATCTTTTGTGAGGTCATGAGCTACATCTTCTTAGAGGACATTTGGAAGGTATATGTCCAACTTGATTGCATACACAACATTTGATCATAATTTTTGTAGAATTATGAGTATGAACAGAACTTATTTGATTCATAAACCTCCTTGAGGTGTTAAACATCAATCTTTGTACATACTTTCTACACTCAATGATTTTATGGCCAAATTCCTTACAATAAAAATAGTAACCATAGAAACTATTTGCATACATGATGTAAGGTTGTCTCTTCCATTTGTTTTCTTGAGGCAGTCTCTTCAATGTTTGCATCTTTTGCTGGTTTGAATTACTCCTCGTTGCATGACAATATGCAGCAATGTGTCCTAGCTTGTGGCAAGCATAACAGGTGGCATTCTTCATAGGAGGGAAGAATCTCCTTTGATGGTTTCCAAATTTTGCATACTCAGGGGTCTTAGTATTTATTACATTCTTTGCTACTAGAGGTTTCTTCTAATCTCTGTCTTCCTTATTATAGGTTTCTTCTTTTGTAGAAATTGTTTGAGCTGCTTCATCATTCTTCCTTGCTTTTACAAAAATAATTTTTCTGTCAACCTTTTATTTGCCTTTAATTGATTCTCCTTCATAGCCTATTCCAGTTTTTATCATAGGGGATATTTGAGCGATCAAAATTTCATTCAACTTACTAGATCTTGTTGTTTGAGAAAAGTTTATAACCACTTTCCTTTGAGAATTTTCTAATTTCTTCCTGAGACATACTATGTCTTCTTCCAACTTTTCTTGTTCCTGAGTTTTTTCCTTTACTTGCTTAAGTAACATATCCTCTATCTTCTTGGCTTCTTCAAGTTCTATCTTTAGCTGCATCAGGACTTCTGAAATCTGTTATTCTCGTACATACTTGAGAAGAATGTCCTTTTTTTTCTGCATTTCAGCTCGAGTCTATTAGTCTCTTCCAGAGCACTTCTTAGCTCCCCCTCAAGGTCGACTTCACCTTCTTCTTCTTCATCTTCTAGCAGGAGACCTTCAAGTTCTTCTATAGCCATCAATAAAAATTCAGAGGTTCCATCTTCACTTGAGAGTTCATCTGGATCTTCAGATGTACTGCTGTTTTGTTGAGCATAGAAGGATTTTTTGCTGAACTTCTTTCCTTTCTTCCAGTTCTTTTATTTATTTTTCTCTGACTCTTGAGCTTGATTCCTTACTTTCTTATGAGGACACTTAGCAGCATAGTGTCCAACTCTTCCACAGTTAAAGCATTTGAAAGGAATTTTACCTTTGTATTTACGTGAGCCTCTATCCAATTTCTTGACAAATTTTTCCTCTTCTTCATCTGAGCAAGAGCATATGTCTCCCTCTTCTTATTTCTTCTTTTTTGTTTTAAAGGTTGCCTCCCTCGTACTTGGCTTCTTCTGTGGGAGCCTCATCTCATATGCTATTAGATTTCCAAGTAGTTGGTTCATGGTCAAGGTCTCCCAATTAGTTGTTTCTTATATTTCAGACACCTTGGGATTAAACCTGGGTGGAAGAGATCTTAGAATATTTTGTACAATTAAAGCTTATTTTATGTTTTCACCAAGAGCCTTCATGTTATTTACTATTTATGCAACCTTTAGAAAGAAGCTAGCAATGTCTTCATCATCATCCATTTTTAAGTTCTCAAACTGGGCCCTATAGACTTTAAGTTTGGCAGTCTTTACTTTCTTGTCTCCCTCATGGATGTTCTTCAGAGTATCCCACATTTCTTTGGCAGTGTCTTTGTGCAGTACTTTGATAAACTTTGCTTCACACAATCCATTCAAGATCACATTCATGGCTTTTGCGTTAGCTACAAAATCTTGTTTGGTTTCTTTCTTTGAATCAGTTTCCTTTGGGGTATATCCATATTCTACAGTAGCCCGGACTTCTATTCCTAGAGACATTATGTATGTCCTCATTCTGATTTTCCAGAAAGCATAATTTGCACCTGTAAAGAAAGGGGCTTTATTGGTAGAACATCCTTCTTTACTAGCCATCCTAAGAACCTAGGATCTCCTTTCAGTTGTTAAACTAGTACAAAGGAACCTGGCTCTGATACCAATTGTTGAACCCTTAGTTAAACTGAGAGGAGGGGGGGTGAATCAGTTTAACACATTCATGGTCTTTTAAAACTTTTCATTAAACTTTATTTACACCTTCATTTCATGTCCAACTTAATATGTGAGTAATATTAGAATGTGAGCAGCAAGTATTAATATAATATAATAGTAGAATTAATATGAGAGCAGCAGGTATTAAGTAGATGATATAAATTAGATCAACACATAAACATCATGCATTGAGACACCAGATATAAGTGGAAACCCATAAAGGGAGAAAACCACATCTTATTATTGTTGTGATGCAAAGGAAAGCTCCAACTCCCTCTCACCATTGTTTTTCTGCGGCACCAACCTACAGGAGGCTCCAACCTCAATTCTGCAAGCTACAACTTGCAAGGAAGCACCAACTCCCTTCAATTTTCTACAGGCACCAACCTACAAGAGGCTCCAACCTCAGTCAGCTACAACTAACGGCTATCAAGCTGCAACTTGATAGGGAAGCTCCAAATTCCTCAATTTATCAAACTAAATGTTTGCTGATTTACCTCAGATACCAGATCTGTTCTGTAGCATCTCTTTCTGCTCTTCTTTTCTTAATATTTTCTGCCTCACTCTTCTATACTTTTCATTCTCTATATTTGCTCTCTCTAACCTCTCTTATGCAAATCCAATTGATATTATTTATAGAGTTCCTCACATGACTGTTTGTATTTCACAAAGAATTTGGAGTGAACAATCATGACTCTTTGGCTTCTGTCTTCTTATTCTTTTATCCAACTCATTTTTAAAAGTATAACAATATGTACAAATTTCCATGCTACAGTGGGATTTTATATTTTCCTTAGGATACTTGCCTTTGCATCACAACCAATATAAACAAAAAAATATTTACATTTTCAGTTACACATTTCAATACCATTCAGCTCCTTTTCTGAACCTTGGCTTTACTGGATTTGTCTCTTCTGCTGTTGTTGAGTGACTGTTCTATATATCTTGGTTCACCTCTGTGTTTATTTATCTGTTCATTGTACTTGTGTGCATCAACGACTTACATAATTTCTTTTCAGGTTTTATTCTCAAATACATATGAATCTGGGCGATGGTTTGCTCATTACCATCTCTGTTCTTGGGCTACCTGTCTACATTTTCTGTTCATATATGAGTTTAAACATAATGGTTTGAAACTCACATTACAATTTCAATTCATTCTTTTTTTCCCTGTACTATTTTTCTGCCACTGTCTTTAGCTCTTTCGTTCTTGCAGGCTCTTATAGTAAACTCAATCTTACAACTTCAGAACAATATATAAATATATGTCGTCATGTATGCATATTCCAGATTATTAATAAACTGTGGCTTTTGTTTAGCGCCCAACATATATATGGTCACGGTCTTAAAACCTTTAAAAACATCAAACTATATTACATTCCCCGCTTAAATATATAATGCTTACTCGAATGTTTGGACCTTGGGAATTTTAAATATATATTTCGAGTGTTAAATCAATTGAACCGCTTATAACGTACCTTTGGCTCCGGGCCCACAAATATAAGAGATGACTCAATTAAATATGTGCACCATAACTTGTTTATCACCTTGCGACTTCATTCATGATCCAATGGTGGATAATTCATCACCCTTTCAACCTCTGATCCTACGGACATCGCGTGTTTAACTTGCACGAGAGTTAACATTCAATAGTTGCGAGTTGGACTGGGCCCCAGCGTTTAAACAACCCTTCATATCCGACGGCGGAGAACGCGTTGCCTTGCTCCACATGATCCGATGGATATCGCACGGTGAAGATGCACGGGTGATAATGCGTGATGGCACACTATGGAAGCGGTTTTTCAAATTTGCCCCATGCCACGTGTCGAGCTTTCTATGGAATCGCTCACGAATGGGGAAAACTACTTGCTCCACAAAAGTGGTGCGATGTAAACCGGAAATTGCCTTCACTGTTCACCTGGTCACGATTTCGCTCTTCTACACAGGGTTCCAGTCTCGTACAAGGTTTCGCCTTTATTATTTAAAAGGGTTCTATCATACAGTCAACACCGAGACTCATAGACTAGTCAATACCACGACATCGTTAGACCTTCCATACATACACAGAAGCATATAGCAAGAATTGTGCCATTACATAGAGGTGTATAACTATGATTCTTCAGGAGTTTATGCAATTACACCATATTATTGCCTTGGTTCTAGAGCATGGAGCATCCAGTTAAACTTCTATACAAGTTTCTAAAGACAGAGGCGAAGCCTTTCAACACAATCTTCCACTGTAATTTACCATGCTGGTAACTACAGGTATGGCTAAGCATAATCAATGACTTTCAGTAACATCAATTTATTCCAATCCCACGCAGAATCACAATAAATCTAATTACACAGAGCTCACACGACTCCTACATTCCACATAGTCAATTTGTGTTCCACTGAGGGTTCAACGACGTATCCACTCATAACCCAGTCATAGAGGTTCGTATTGGTCATAAGGATTCATCAGGAACACATTCTCATTACTGAACATACAAGCAGATTCTCAAGAAAAAATTCGCACAGAACTCAACTTGACGAATGCACGTTAACACTGAAACAAATATTCATTATACAGTGGAGTGCTTACAACTTTCTAGTGGCCAGATCTTCAATCGATTTTCCCTTCTCCTCTGTTCTACAGTCCTATGCAGCCTATGCAGTTATGAGCCCACTAATTCATTGCTTGTCTCTGCTACCTCACTGCTGCTTTGTTTCTATTTCAGGTGTTCCTCCTTTGTCATCTCCTTTGCCATCAATGACAACATTTCCAACAGTTCCCATTCTCAAGAAAAAAGGCACCATCCACGTTTGCACTGATTTTCGCGACTTGAGAAAATCTTGTCCCAAAGACAACTTCCCCACACCATTAATTAACTAGATCATAGATGAGTGTGCGGTGCATGAGGTTCTATCATTTATTGATGGTTTCTTCCAGTACAACCATATTGTTATCTACAGTGTTGTTCAATTAAAAATTGCGTTCATTAGTCTGTGGGGAAATTTTTCTTATAGGGTCATGTCATTCGGCCTAAAGAATGCCGGAGCCACCTTCTAGTGGACCATGTTATATTGTTTCCATGATTTGGCTCATACTGTCGTTGCCTACCTTGATGACCTCACTTCTCGTTCTAGGCATCGGGTGCAACACATTCATGATTTGCGTACCATCTTTCTTCGATGTCGCAAGTATAATATCCGCCTCAGCCCGTTGAAATGTGTCTTTTGCATTCCCGTCGACCATATTTTGGGATTCATTGTGTCAAAATATGGAATAACACTTGATCCCCTCAAATTTCAAGCCATTCTTGAGCTTCATATTCCTCACACCTTGCGCCAATTACAAAGCCTTCAAGGCAAATCCAAATTCCTTCTTCGGTTCGTCCCTGAATATGCCACCACTGCGCATGGGTTTATAGGACTCCTTAGATATAACATTACATTTTTTTGGGATGACTATGCTCAATGGTATTTTTATGACCTAAAACATGCTCTCACTTCTGCTCCCTTTTTTAGTCCTCCTAAATTTTAGAGGGATTTCATCCTATACATTTCAGCTTCCACCCATTTGGTCATTGGGGTCCTAATCTAGGAAGATGGAACCAGAAACGAACATGTTATCTATTATGTCAGTAAGAACATTATGGGCTCCCCTGTGTCCTACTCGCATGAAGAGAAGTTGTCACTGGCTGTTGTGTTCTCGATCTAAAAACTTTATCATTATATTCTTACGCGTTCCACTAAGGTTGTGACCAATTCCATCCCTATGGCTTTCCTACTAAGTCAATGAATCATCAATGGGAAATACACTCGTTGGATCATTATCCTTCAGGAATTCAACCTTGAATTTGTCACACCCAAGAGTAAAAAAGTTTTGGGCCTTGTTGAACTCATTTTTGAATTTCCTAGTGCCCAATATCTGCAGGTTAATGATGATTTACTCGATGAACACTTGTTTTCCATTACTTCAGATGACCCTTGGTATGGTGCCATCCTTACCTACCTGCAAACCCATAAGTTCACTTCCCATATTGATCATGATGCTCAATGATGTATATGACACCAGGCCCCCCGTTATCTTCTCATTGGTGATGATCTTTATTATCGTGGTATTGATTCTATCCTTCGTCGGTGTCTCACACATGATAAAGCTGAGAAAGTCCTTAATGCCTGCCATAGCGACGCTTGTGGTGGCCACCTCTCCGATTTGGCTACTGCCTAGAAATTCATGTGCACTGGGTATTTTTTGCCTTATCTTTGGTGATTGCATTGAAGTAGTCAAACACTGTTCCAATTTCCAAAAAATTTTCCCCAAATGCGCGAGCTCCACCAACTTCCCTCCATCCTATCATACCAACCATTCCCTTCTATAAGTGGACCACTGAATTTATTGAGTTTAAAAGTCCATCTACTGGCAACCACAAGTATTTCACCAAATGGGCTGAGGCCATGCCAACGTTCAATAAAAATATAGGTACAACAACTCTCTTTTTATTTAACCATTTTATCGATCGATTCGAGGTTCCAAAGAAATTGGTCTCTGACCATTGCCGACATTTTGAAGATGAGATATGGCATGAGATATCCTCTCTATTGGGCTTTGAGCACCAATATTCATCTTCATATTATCCCCAAGATAATGTTCAAGTTGAAGCAATCAATAAAATCCTTAAAAATATGCTTCAACAGACGGTGAACAAGCACAAAACCATCTGGCACCTTATGCTATTCCCTAATTTGTGGGCCTATAGAAATTTTACTAAAACCGCCACCAGGTTTAATCCTTTCCACCTTGTTTTTGGTGAGGAGTCAGTCTTACCAAATGACTGTGAAATCCCCTCCCTTCACCTAGTCGTCGAATTTCTCCCTGACACCCAACATTTAGAACAAAGACTTATCATGCTTGAGCGTGCTTCCAAAGACCATCGTGTTGAATTGAAAACCATCGAAGCGGCCAAGAAGCACACCAAACCTCAATATGACCCAAAATTCCACCCTCGTACCTTTCACAAAGGATATATTATTCTAGTGTATGACTAGGCTTATGATGTACTTGGTCATGGGAAGTTTGACTCATTATGGCTAGGACCTTACATATTTAGTAAAGACTTGGGCAAGGGGCATAAATTTTAGAGGATTTCAAAGGCCAATTCCTTCCTAACCCTCGCAATGCATGCTACCTTAAGAGATTTTACCCATAGCATCTCCCATTGAGATGTTGTTTTATTTCTATCATGCATTTAGGTAGCTTGGATTGTACAATATAATCTCATTTATTATCTTGTGTCACATTTTAGATGGATCCATCATCCACAATATATATTAGCTATGCTGACGATGCAAGTCGCTTCTCTCGGAATTTAGCCTCAATAGCTTGGGTCATTTTTATCCCCATGCATCTATTATTCCTCTCCAACGACGTATGCATTAGATCTGCCACCAATAACTAGGCCGAATATGATGAAGTTATTGGTTTGTTAGTCAATTCCCTTGATCATCACATCCTTCATATTCATGTTCATTTAGATTCCTTGTTGCTTTTCATTCAATTGAACGACATATATTGTGTGAATAACCATGTCATTTTTAGAAGATATTTATGAGTGAAGTTCTTAGTGCGTGAATTTGAAACCATTACATTCAGTCATGTACCTAGAGCCCAAAATCACTATGTCGATAGCATTGCAAAAATTATTCTAGATTGGCACTTATCACATGCATTTCAGACAAGACAATAATCATAAATAAAATGGAGAACCATATACTCGTCATATATAAAAATATGCATATCCATAAAATGTGTTGAAAAAATCATAAATGTTTTGGAGTCCACTAATCTAAATACATCTAACATGCCCATAACATGTTACAAAAATAAAAACTAGGAACACAACACGCCCCTACACCTAATCACTATCTGGAGGGTCCCGAACCAATGGATTAGATCTCGTAGCCTGCAGATCGCGCACACCTTGTCCGACCATCGCCATGTGCCACATGACCCCTCGCCACTTAGAGGGTAGCCCTATATATCCCTCAATTTAATGTTCCTCAATATAATGCCATCCACACTTAGATATGTCGGTCAACATCATATCACACCTGTGGCAGACATCCTCCAGTAGAGCCTGATATTTAGGTCTCTGGTCTTCTCTCGCTCCATTCGACTCTGCAGCCCCTAGCTCTATGGGTTGTCCCATAAACCCTGCTAGCTTCACTGGTGCTATATCTACATACCAAAAGTAATGAATTAGTACCACATACATATTTTAAAAAATTTAAAATGCATCATAATATATAATAAATTTCACTTACCATCAGGTCTCCATGCTCGACGTGGCGGAAGTGGCAAGTCAGGGTCCCCTTGAAATTTCATACCATTGTATGAATATTCATTTATATATAGCGGCATTTGATCCCAATGTGTGAAGAACTCAAGTTTGAACACACGTCCGACTCCCTCACCTCCTCTTCACAATAGCTACCCCAATCGACACATCCTGGGCTCCTGTGGACTCCCATCTTGGATCTGTACATGAGGCCGAAGTGTGGGGATCTTCTCAAAGAAGAACGAGAATAAAACTGTACCGAAAGCATAGTCATGGTTCATCTATCTCTTTCATAGCAAAAGCTATCATTTCACTGACGAAAACATCATTTTCCAACAGTCGGTTTGTCTGCTATGATCGACACAAGATTTAGGAACTTCTCCTCCTCTCCAAATTCACCACAACTCCACTAGAAATGAATCAAATTGGAGGGAAATCACCCTATTAAAAGAAAGACCCTAATTTTTCTTTCGCCAATTGTGACCAAACCATAGCTCGGTTTGATGAACCATTAGCACTGTTGGAAAGATCTCACCGAGATCTCAAATGGGTATCCTTTTGTGTTTGGTGATTTGATACTTCATCCTGAAGCCATTTTTCCAAGAAGGGCCACTTCGTCATGTCTCAAAATTGGATTTCTTCATTTTCTCTACTTGTACTTGGGGCACCACTTTTCCTTCATACTTGTAAACATGTGTGTTGATTTTTGTCATGAGTAACGATCTTTTGCTCATGATTTTATGGTCCAACCGGGCCTATTCTTTGTGGCAGCCTAATCAAGTCACCCTTGGTCAGAGCATCTGAGTTGAGTCACCATCACATTCATGGAGTCTTTCCCAAGTCCTTTTCCTTCCTATTATAGTATTCCATCTATTTGTGCCTTTTCCCTCTCTCGTGCCACTCATTTTGGCCTCCAGTCATACTATCCCCCATTCCCACAGGAGTCGAGTCAGTCGATGCCAGATCATCAATACATTTTATGCTTTAACAAGGGAAGTCGTCTGTCCACTAATCAGTATCCCCCTTTCCATCATCATCCCTAGTGTTAGTCCATCAGTAACTTTACTATGATCCCTCATGCCTTATTCATCATTTCCTCACATATGGTAGGCCTCCTTCTATCTACATCAGCACATTCATTCCAGAAGACAGGTCTAGATGGCAGTGTACCTTGGCTCCAGCTTCCATTCTTGTCCGGTGCCTCGGATCAGTCAAAGGAACTCATCATCTCCCTTTGACTTGATTGTTTCTCATTCGCTCAACTTTAGATCCTTATCGAATGATCATGATTAGTATACTTTATGGTTCGGTGATCAAGCTGATTGTACTAGTGATTCCCAGGTGTGTGTGTGTTGTGTAACCAGCTCCAAAAAGAGAAGAAAAGAGATATAAATACCTTATAAATGAGCCACTTCGAGGGAGCAACCTCCAATACATTACATAAATGAACAATTCTTGGATGATACAATTTACAAAACCTCCTTTCTATATATAGGAGTCCATGGGGCCATAATGTAATCCTAGTGGGCCACAATGTAATCCTAGCCGACCTAACAATAATAATTTAAGGGCACAATAATAACAAAATGGGGTTACAAGGGTTCAATAATAACAATAAGGGGGTTACACTAACAATAATAAGGGACTATACTAGTGATATAGGGACCTAACATGCCCCTCTCCTTCAAAAAAGTGTTGTCCTCAACGCTTGAGTAGCTCTGGGTGCTTCTGTATAAAATCCTCATCCTCCCATGTAGAATCTTCAGTGGGTAAGTTCTTCCACTTGATGAGATACTCTGAAATTGATCGATTCCGTAGTTGTCGAGTTCTTGTTTCCATGACCACTTTAGGTTCCAATATGATTTTTCCTTCCTCATCAAGTTCTGGCAATATTGTTTGAACTGGAAGATTTTCACCTATAACCTTCTTTAAGCATGAAACATGGAAAACTCGATGCACTCGCGAAGAAGCAGGAAGCTCCAATTTGTATGCCATAGTACCAATCTTTTGCAACACCTTGTAAGGACCATAGTACTTTGGCGATAATTTATTATCCTTCTTAGCTTGCTTGAGGGACATTTGTTTGTATGGTTTTAGCCATAAAAATACCCAATCTTCTGCATCAAAACTTCTCTCGCTGCGATGTTGATCTGCCTGTTGTTTCATTCGATTTTGTGCCAAATTCAGGTTATCCTTTAAGAGTTGGAGAACTTCTTGTCGATGCTCGATGTGATCTTCCACTACTTGAACCTTCGAATTTTCTCTTAAAGATGATGTGATGGATGGTGGATGATATCCATAAAGTGCCATAAATGGGGTCATTTTTGCTGCAGTATGGAAGGAAGTGTTATACCACCATTCAGCAAGAGGTAACCACTTGACCCATTGTGTTTGTTTATCAGAAACAAAACAACGAATATATCCTTCCAAACATTTATTTACAATCTCAGTTTGACCATCAGATTGAGGATGATAAGATGAGCTATGAGCTAATTGAGTACCCAAACAAGAAAATAACTCCGTCCAAAAATTTCCAGTAAAAATGGGATCTCTGTCGCTCACAATAACCCTTGGGCTTCTATGTAGCTTTTGAATTCTGTCCATAAATGTAGTAGCAACTGTACTTGCTTTAAATGGATGAGATAAGGCACAAAAGTGTGCATACTTGGTAAGTCTATCAACTACCACCATGATGACACTCTTTCCTTCGGACTTAGGTAAACCTGTGATAAAATCCATTGAAATCTCCTCCCAACGTTGACTTGGAATGGATAAAGGTTGTAGAAGTCTCGAGGTCTTAATTGTTTCCACTTTATTTTGCTGGAAAACCAAACATTCCGCCACAAACTTTTGAATATCAGATTTAAGGCCATCCCAAAAAAATTCTTTCTTCACCCTGTGGTAAGTTTTTAAAAATCCTGAGTGTCTTCCTAAAGGAGAAGTGTGCAATTCCAGAAGAATCTTTTGTTTTAGTTGGGAATTATTACAAAGATATAAGCGATCTTTGTACCATAAGGAATCATTTTTCCAACTAAATGTATCAGATGTACTAGGATCTTGCTGCAACTTTTGAATGAGTGTCCATACATCTTTGTCCTTATTCCATTCATCTCTTGCTTCGGTTATCCAATCCGGTTGGATAATAGAAATGGCACAAAGCAATGCTTCCACCTCTTCATTCTTTCTTGAGAGTGCATCTGCAACAACATTAAGCTTTCCTTTTTTGTAGATTATTTCAAAGTCATAACCCAACATCTTTGTGACCCATTTTTGCTGCTCTTCTGAAGATAGTCTTTGTTCCAAAAAATGTTTAAGACTATCATGATCGGTTTTTACCTTGAAGTGTCTTCCCATTAGGTAAGTTCGCCATTTCTTTAGTGCATGCAGTATTGCTAACATTTCCTTCTTATAAATAGGTTTCTGTAAATACTTTCCTTTGATTGGACGACTTTCAAAAGCAATGGGTCTTCCTTCCTGCATTAAAACTGCACCAATTCCATTTCCTGAGGCATCACATTCCACAATAAAGGTTTTTGTGAAGTCCGGCGTAGCTAAGACCGGTGCTAGGCACATTGCCTCTTTAAGATGTTCAAAGGCCTTAGTTGCTTCAGGAGTCCATGAAAATGCATCTTTCTTCAATAATGTTGTTAGAGGTGCTGCTATTCTCCCATAATTCTTAACAAACTTGCGATAATACCCCGTTAACCCGAGAAATCCTCGCAACTGCTTTATGGTTGTGGGAACTTTCCATTCCTTAATGGCTTTAATTTTGTTAGGGTCTACTTTAACACCCTCGTGAGATACAATATGACCCAGATATTCCACCTCTTGTACTCCAAAGAAACATTTGGATTTTTTTGCATATAATTGTTTCTCCTGCAATAGTTTGAGCACCCCGTCAACATGTTCAACATGATCCTTCCAAGACCTGCTGTAGATTAGTATATCATCAAAAAATACTAGCACAAATTTTCTAAGGAAGGGCTTGAAAATGGAATTCATCAACCCTTGAAATGTAGAAGGTGCATTGGTAAGGCCAAAAGGCATGACCAAAAATTCATAATGACCCTCATGAGTTTGAAATGTTGTTTTTGGAATATCTTCAGTCTTCATTCTAATTTGATGATATCCCGAACAAAGATCCAACTTGGTAAAATAAATTTCTCCATGTAATTCATCCAATAATTCATCAATCATAGGAATGGGAAATTTGTCTTTAATGGTGAGCTTATTGATCTCCCTATAATTCGGACACATTCGCCATGATCCATCCTTCTTGTGTACCAAAACTACAGGAGCAGAGAAAGAACTTTGACTAGGTTGAATTATAACCGCCTCTAACATTTCTGCAATCATACGTTCAATTTCACTCTTTTGGAAGTAAGGATATATATAAGGCCTGATGTTTGGAGGAACACTTCCTGGAATCAAATGAATAGCATGATCATGATCACGAATAGGTGGGAGTCCTTTGGGAGTTTCAAACACCTTGAAATGATTGTCCAAGACTTGTTGGAGATCTGCAGAAATAGATGATTTTGATGTCGGAACTTCTAGTGAGCATAATTGTGCAATTACGCCTCGTTGTTCTTTCTTTAGAAGATTTGTCATGACATTAGAGCTTATTATCCTTCTTGGCTTACCTTCAATACCCCATAATTTGACTTCCTTTCCTTCTGAAAAAAATTTCAAGAAAAGTTCTTGAAAATTAAAAGCTACCGTCCCCAAAGATTGTAACCATTGTACTCCTAGTACAACATCAACACCTCTCATAGGAATGGAAAGCATTGGACTATTAAATACATATCACCCCATGGTTAGCTTGATATTATGGCATTTTCCAGAGCAATTTATAGTTCCTCCATTTGCAACCATCACTTGACATTCTGGTGCTGGGTATAGGAAACAATTTAATTCCTCGGCTACCTTACAATGAATAAAATTATGGGTGCTACCTGAATCAATCAACACTATTACCTTTTTCTTCTTGATATGTCCTTCTATCTTGAGAGTTTGAGGAGTGGTAATTCCTGCCAATGCATTACACGATATGGTCGGACTCATTTCTTCCTCTTCTAGGGTTGGTTCTTGGTGTATATCCTCTTCTTGTTCATTTTCTTCCTCTTCACAATCTATGTAAAATAATTTCTTCTCAGCACACTTATGACCTTTAATGTATTTTCTATCACAACTGTAGCAAAGCCCTTTTGCTCTTTTTTCTTCCAATTTTTGTGGTGTCAACCTTGTAGGTTGTGGAAATCTAGGCGTAGCAACACTTCCTTCTTTATAGAATTGAGTGGTAGGCTTCCTTGTCGCCATTATTTTACATTCAATTTTTCTTGCCAACCTGAATGCCTTCTCCAATGAATCCGGTTCCAAAACACGAACTTCATGTTGGATGTTATCCTTTAAAGTGCCTATGAAGAGATCGATCCTATGTTCCTCTAGAATATCAGTTACCCTTATATTCAATTTTTGGAAGTCCTCAATGTGCTGGCCCACTAAACCCTTTTGTTTGAGATTTATCAATTGGCTAAAGAAGGTGTTGCTCTTTGTATCCTCATAATGTGCTATCATTTCCTCCGTAAAAATTGACCAAGTGACAATTTTTTTACGGAGCAAAGCCATCGATACCATACAAATGTATTTTGTTCTAAATGTAAAGTTGCAATGCGTACCTTTTGTGTGTTTTGCACATTATGGAGATCAAAATATTGCTCCATCCGTAGTATCCATGTTACAGGATCCTTTCCATCAAACTTCCTCATATCCATTTTTGGAATATGGTGGTTCTTCCCTCCAATAGTAGAGTTTATGAAATCACGATTAACATTTATTTTGTTCTCATCATGAGTTTCCTCTACTATCTTTTCACCATTAGGAAATATTTCTTGTATCAACTTTCCCAAACCTTCAATGTCTACTTTTAGATCTTTCTTCATGTTTTCCATGTTGTCTTTCATTTTTTCATCGATCTTAGCTTCCATGTCATCCATCTTAGCTTCCATGCCCACTTCCATGCCATTCATCTTAGCTTCCAAACCATTAATCTTAGCTTCCATGACTTTCTTCAAACCATCCATCTTAGTTTCCACGCCCTTCTTCAAAACTTCCATTTCATTTTTTTTTGTTCTTTGCGAGAGCGAAATTTGTTACACTTGCTCTTGTAATTTTGATATGTCATGTTGCTCTTTATATATATAGGAGTCCATGGGGCCATAATGTAATCCTAGTGGGCCACAATGTAATCCTAGCCGACCTAACAATAATAATTTAAGGGCACAATAATAACAAAATGGGGGTTACAAGGGTTCAATAATAACAATAAGGGGTTACACTAACAATAATAAGGGACTATACTAGTGATATAGGGACCTAACAGTGTGATATTTTTTAGACCTCATGAGGGGGGGGGGGGGCCTTCAGGTAGCCCCCACATGCCCGGATGACCTCATATTATGCTACAACGTCACATGGAGCTCCACATATTTGATGGGTTAAGTTCTAGCCACTTGCAATGCCCATAGCATGCATGTATCACTCAAATGGTCCAATCATATTTTTAGAGCTCTTTCCTATTTATCAGGGCTTCTTTGGTTGTTATTATGTCTCATATACTTAGATATTATTGTATTCAGTCTTGGTCGTCATCTCAGGCGCAGTATGTATGTGGGATCCATTATATTTTTGTTTGGCCCCTTTTTATGTCAGCATGTCATGTACCATTTATCATGTACTCTATTGCTTAGTTTCGTTTTGTTTGGCAGACCATTATTCTTTTTACTTTGTCATCTCGGTAGGAATAGGTATGCCTCCCCCGCCTCACTGAGAACAGGTACTCAAACATTAAAGGAGACTTATATCATTTTTAGGTCTCACCCCCTTGGTTATTTTCACCTTTCACTTCACTCTGTCTATGTATTTATCTCTCTCTGACTCCCCTTCGGTGTCTAGTGATTGTGTTCCTACAACGTACTTTGGTCATACGATTAGCTCCTAATGCTTGCACGTTGGGGGCAATCTATTACACCAATTTTTGGTCATCTAAACATTTATAATTAGATGGATTGAAGTACACCATGTAAGACCAATTTTACCATAGTAAAATTTCTTTCACTATAACAAATAATTTAAAAGACCATATTTTATTAAGTTATTTCCAGTTCAAACAGGAAACCCCATTAGGCATAATTAAATAAATCCTTATTTATTTTATTTTTATCTAGGAATAATTAATTAAACAACTGTTTAAATAATATTCCTGGTCATATTTAACCCAATTATGAGAAATAATTAGATAAATCATTATTTTTCTTATTTTTCTCTATGAATAATTAATTAAATCATTGTTTACTTATTATTCCTTGTTAAATTTGACTAAATCACCTAGAAATAATTAAACAAATAATTATTTGTTAATTATTCCTTAATACCATTCTTGAAATGATAAATAAATAATTTATTTTTTTATTATTTCTAAATAAATGTATTTAACCAATTTAAATACATTTTCCCTCCAAAAAAATATAATAAAGTATTCCAAGAAGTTAGATCTAGGTCTTCATTGATAATATTTTATTATTCACCATTATCGAGGATAACTCAATATTTTGTTATATATAGAAGGGTTTTGCATTCATTATTCACTTTGATCACTTTCATTGTCGCGCTTTGATCATTGTCATTACTGCTACTATTTTCTTGCTTCTTGAGCTCCCATAGAGTTCAACACATTTTGGATTTTATACACCATTGAGAGAGAGAAAATTTTGGATCTGAAGCATTGAGGACAACCAAGAACCCATCCCATTGAGGGGGACTGGTAACATCATTATTTGTTCCCTTCCCAGGTGTTATAATAAATATAAAATTCATTGTAGCTTGTCTTGTCCGTTGGATGCATGTAGCAAGTCTTATTTCTTTTTACTGTTTAACTTCTTTTACTACATAGATCTGGGTTTTTGCAACATTTGTTTCAACTATCTATTGCATATCTAAGGAAGTGAAGCAACCATATTTTTTGTTAGGGTTGTTTATCACACACAACTAAAGTGAGCCCTTTTTGTACACTTGCATTAAGAATTTATGCTAACAACTGTTGTCACCCAAGAAACTGAACTTTTACACTAGTGGTTATCCGAATGAAGTGGCCTACACCCATGTATTCATCCACCCATGGTCTTTATCCACCCATGGTATTGTAAGTGGCATATATCCATGATATTCATTCACCATGGTATGTATCCACCCATGGTATTCATCCACACATGGAATTTACCCATGGTATTATAAGTGGTATCTACCCATGGTATTGTAACTAAAAAGAAAGGCTATAAATAATAAGCCTCAATTTGTAAAAGGAGAGATTTTCCACCATAATGTAGCTTCTACAATTATTTTTTGTTTTAATAAAACAATTTTTTCCTGGTTTTATTTGCAGTGTGTTCTCTTTTTTTTTCGTATTCTAATTTTGCAGATCTTGTCAGATCCATTTCAATTTTTTAGATCTTGGGGGCTTCCCCCCAAGATCTCGATTAGTGGTATCAGATTCAGGTTATGAATCCATGGGAATGAAGGTTTGAAGGAAAATTCAGTTTAATTGTTTTGCAACAATCTTCAGCAAACTCCAGGAATTTTTTGGGCGACGAATTTGAAAATTAGATTTGAAAGTTTTTTGTGAAAAATTTACATAAAAAAAGACCAGATCTAGATTCCTTACAAAAAAATACCCGAATTCAAAATAACAATCGACTGAATTGAAGTTGGGAGGAGAGAGATATCGCTGATTCAAAATTAGCAATGTTGCAGAAATTTTTTTGGTGACAATTTGTGGATGACGACTCTCCTGTCATTTTTTGCAGTTTTTAGTGCGAAATTTTAGATAAATGGTTACATATCAGATCTCCCCTTATAAAATCACTTGATTTAAAAAAAATCGGTTGAATCAGAGTCCATACAAGGGAGTTATCGTCGATTGAAAATCATTTATTTTTTTCAGAAATTTTGTGATAGTGGGATATTTCCAGTGCAAATTTGAGAGTCTAGAGTCTCCAAATAGCGATTTGAAACACATGGGAAGATGCAGAATGACCATTCATTTTAGAAAAATAGGTATAATAAATATTCTAAGTTATATTGACCAATTCATGCTCATTTTAAATCTAGAGCAGCATTCGGAGCGGGTTCCCTTTGGAGACATGCCCTCCCAGCCCGCTTTAGTAGGCACCTGCTTCACATTCATCAGTTTCAGCATAGCAGCATTTGGCTTGGGTTACTTGGAGACATTCCCTCCCACCCCAAGCTATGTAAGCACCTACTACTTCATCAACAATCAAGATCACAATTATGGGTCAACTGCACAAAATCCTTCTCATTAAAGTCAATTTGCTAGGTTGTACATTGTTAGTATCACAGTTGGTCACAAGCATTACAGGGTATCTCTATCCTCGGATATTCATTTTTCATGGTTCTGGGTCATCCACAAACCCACACTTCTATCGAAGTCCATTTTCTAGGCCGCACACTGTTAGTATCACAGTTGGTCACAAGCATTACAAGGTATCTCTATCCTCAGATCTTCGGTCATCACAGTTATGGGTTAACCACACAAAACCCTTCTTTTCAATGGATCTTCATATTCAACAAGGGCTTCTCAGGAGGGAACTTCATGCAATGAAGACCATTTATTCTTAAGGAGGGGGGAATGATTCGAATGAAAAGTGGCCTACACCCATGGTATTCATCCACCCATGGTATTTATCTACCCATGGTATTGTAAGTGACATATATCGATGATATTCATTCACCCATGGTATGTATCCATCCATGGTATTCATCCACACATGGAATTTACCCATGGTATTGTAAGTGGTATCTACCCATGGAATTGACCCATGGTATCCACTTATGGTATCTACCCATGGTATTGTAACTTTAAAAAAGGCTATAAATAATAAGTCTCACTTTGTAAAAGGAGAGATTGTCCACCAAAATGTAGCTTCTACAATTATTATCTGTTTTAATAAAACAAATTTCTTTGTGGTTTCATTTGTAGTGTGTTCTCTCTTTTTTTTCGCATTTTAATTTTGCAGATCTTGTGAGATTAATTTCAATTTTTTAGATCTCGGGGGCTTCCCCCAAGATCTGGATCAAGTGGAATTTCTATTTGTTAGTATGAAATTCTTGGAAGGTGTACCAAAAATACCTCACTTAAGTCACAGGTGACAAGTGACCATAACAACAATTGTGGCTTCTTATACTTCAAATTTGCAATAATAATGTGAGAAATAACCGCAGAAAAAGAGATGTATGTGATCTAAAATAATAAACAATAAAATAAATATGATGTAATAACCCAATTATGGAAATACATTTAAATGAATAAATTCTTTATTGATAGCATTTGGCGAAGGATATTTAAAAAAGGGTCACAAATCCAACTCCATGGGATGGGTCCTTTGATTTCCTTGATGCTTCAGTGATTGGTCTTCCTCTCTCAATATGTAAAAACCCAAACAATGTGTAAAACTCTAGTGGGGTATCGAATGCAAGAACACGTTAAAGGTGAAGATGATAATGATCATGGTGAAGAATGAATGGAAAACCCTATTATTTATAACAAAGTACCAGGTTAATCTTGAAATTGGGAAATAATAAAATTTTATTGATTAAATCAAAATCTAACCGTTAGGAATACTTTATTATAATTTTTGGAGAGAGAAAATATATCCAAAACGGTCAATACCTTTATTTAGAAATAATTAAAAAACAAAATGATTTATTAATTATTTTGCGAAGATTAAGAAAGGTGTGAAAATATAATAATTATTAAATAGTGATTTAAAAGTTATTCCAAAAATGAAATTAATGAATAATAAATAAATAATTGTTACAG
The DNA here is from genome assembly GCA_034641835.2 of Pinus albicaulis. Lineage (NCBI taxonomy): Eukaryota > Viridiplantae > Streptophyta > Pinopsida > Pinales > Pinaceae > Pinus > Pinus albicaulis. Next base: position 1,000,804,511 of record CM076575.1, on the reverse strand, counting down.
GACAAATGACCTCCTCATCAGCTCAGAGGACAAGGAAACATGGAAGGAAGAAAATGACCAAAACAAAGACCTATTTTGCCAAGGTAACTCACCCTAGAGACAGCCAGATCGAGTTATAACACATCCCATCCTTTCAAAGGGAGCGTTAGTGTCTAGGTTAATGCACTTTCTTGCCTAAGGGGCGGTGTTACCTATGTTTCATGAGGAAATGGGACAAATCTCACAGTAACTGACTGAAATTTCATGCTTTTTCTCAAAGGAGTCAGTCCAAAATGCAACAACCTGCGGTGCAAGCCTCTGATTGGACATTACTAAACCCAAATGAAAATCCAAAGAGGGAAAATGCAAGGAAAATCAAGGAAACATCATGAATTTTCCCTATTCGAACTGATGGAGAGGATTGGCAAGATTAGTCCTCCTAAATTATTATAAATGGGAGGCTAGGGTTCATTGTCAAAGGTCAAAAGGTTGATTGTGTGTAGAGCGTAAATTTGTTGTTGAGTGTGAGGCTTAATGATTCGTAAGGTTCATTGAGAATTGGCCTAAGTATCATTACACTTGGATATAGAGGAGAGAGAGAGAGGAGTCAGAATACTGAGGGAAGCTTGGCCAAACCAATGATTGTAACCTTCCTTCTCTTATTAATTGAACTATATTTATTTTGTCCACTTGATGTTTTATCAATGCATCCATTACTTATTTATTTATGAAACATGATATAAGTGGCTTAGATATGCATAATTAAATTTTGATTATATACTTTTTTAGTTGCTCGTAGTGATACAACTGTGAATATTACACGTGCACTTTGTTTGTTTGCAGGATCTAGACTTGGAGCCGGCGAGGAGGACTTCTGCCACACTGCCTAGTGCTCTCCAATAGATATGTCGTCTACAAAGAGGTAATCCTTCAATATCTCACTTTGTCAATTAAGCATTAGTATGAACATGTATCCAATTTCTTTGTGAACCATACAGCTAATCTAACTGTTTATCTCGGGTTCCGGGAAGAATGGCAAGAGGGATTTACTCCAGCTACCACCCATATATTTTACCCCTAAGAAGAATTGGTGACTCCACTAGGGACTAATCCTTAGTTTCCAGATTGTTTGTTTCTGAGCCTTTGGTTCTTTCCCTCTGTCACTTCTCTTTATTCTCACATCCCTTTCTGATCATTTCATATGCTCTGTGACCATCTCATTAGCTCATAGTGTTCAGAACAGACCCTGCCTAGCCATTTTTTTGTAATTTTTCCATCAGTAACGCACCCCTTGTGTGTTCCAGAGCATTATAACGATGTTGATGTTTGGGAACAATGCATTAGTCCTGCTATTAATTCTCTGTAGCCCTTGCTAGCCTATGTTACCCAGCCAAAAACTTGTTATTACACCCCTGCTATGATTTCCCTGGTCGTTGAGTTTCTGGCTATCAGTTTGGATTATGTGTTTTGGATCTTTGTGCTTGGTTGTCTACTAGAATTTTAGTTTTTATTATTTGAAAATTTAGTGTTAGTTTCATTTACTTATTGAAAAATAAAAATAAAATTAGTTTTTCTGAACATAGTTGATTTCATTCTAATTTTTTTGGGTTAAAGTTGTTAGTGAGGATAGATAGATGTCTGAATATTTTTAAGTTGAACTGCATTATTTGGTTATTTGCTACTACTTGGATGTGTGAAATATTTCTCCCTGTAGAATAAGATATTTCATCGAATTGAATATTAAAATAATTTTCTGCATGGTTTGAGTCAGAGTGTCATCAAATTTCATACGTCCAATCCCCCTCTAGAGACTTATAAGCACGTAAAATAACTCTTTTCTGAGCTTACACCAACATTAGTTCAGGCTAGGATCTTGGGATAGACAGAGTGAGAAAATTGCCCAAGATCGCAAAACTTGAGACTAGTGTCATTAAAGAGTGAAAATCCTACTGTACTCATACTATTGGGACCACTCCACTACTACTAGAGTTAGGCATGAGACAACACTGGGGTGTGTTAGAATGTAGCTCGCCTTCGATCACATAAAATTGGGCATTCTATATATTGGGGTTCCCCTCGGGGATATCAAAAATAGATCGGGGATCTAGGTGTTCTACCCATATAGCGTAAAGTCTACGACTGTGACCCCCCTGATAGTGTCTTTGATTTTAGGTATCTTTAGTTTCCATAATTCTAGGGACATACACAAGGTGACTGGGGTGGGCTTCCCTCATACCTAACAAAGATGAACCTACTCTATCTTTGGTCTTTGGGAGGGTACTCGTCTCCACGAGAGTGCTTGCACCCATTGTCCAAGGTTCAGGTGAAGCTCAAGAGTAATCGTAACTTTACATTTGACCAACTCTTTCTGTATGCTATTGTGATACTGGGTTTCATCTCCACCAAACGGTAGTACTCAGACAAGGTCTTACCCCTCTGGCTGGTTGATTGATTGACTTTAGAAACTTTTTTTTTTTAGGTTTGTGGTTCTACTATTACTGGGACTTAATAATACATCACAATAATTTTTTTATAAAATTAACTGGTAATCGTGGCGTCCTTCGACCATCTTCATCTTTCTAGGCGATAGAAAGGTCTCCCTCCATTGACACTAGGGGAGGAGTTGAGTCTCGGTGACCCAATGACTTCTTTAGAAGAGAAGTCTCCAGTGTTGACCCCTGATTTTCACATTTCTCGTTACAATATAGAGTTTTCTGAGGATCCTTTCATGGAAGGAGTTGTGCCCCCTTATAGTCCTCCTCTCACTGACCCATTGAGGACACTATTGATTTAGGTAGCACCAGTACCATCCATGTATTTGGCTACACCCACATTCACTACACAACAGGTGACCTATGGGTCATTTCCGCTAGTGGCCAGCTCGGTTCCACCACCATATTCCCTACCAGTTATCAGTTCTTCATAACTAACTGGAAACCCTAGTAACTAGAATATGCCTGGTCCTAACAACTTAGTCACAATATTTGTGAGTGGAATTATGAATAATTTGGTATCCACTCCTACTGTGTCTACTCCTAGACTTCTGGCTTCTGCTTCTAGTAGTGGGCCTACCTCGATTTCCTTCAGCAACCCTTTCAGTTGGAATCCCTTGTTGATTTTGAACCCCTTCACTGCTATGTTGAGGGGAAGTGTTACCAAAAATTACATTCCAAGGGTCACTTCGGTACCCCTACATTATGTGGGACAAGCATGTCCATCGATTGTTAATGCCATTCCTGGTAGTGGTCAACCTTATGGTGTAGGTTCTATGTCAATGGCCAATTATGTGAATAGCAGTATGCCACTGTGGAGCGATAAAAAGGGTCTTTTTAACTCCTAATTACCTTCACATTAATTATCAACCCAGGGACGACTTTTTATTTCAAGAGTGTACTCAGTTTGAGGCGGCTATTTACTCAAGAGTAATGTTTTGCAGTATAGTGCTTAAAATGCAAAAGTAAATGAAAGCTGGAAACAAAATCTAATTGGAACAACAAGAAACTGAAATGTTCTAAACTAAATCATTCACTCAAACAACCATCAATCGAGGATACAATAAAGGCAATAACTCATTCCTCTAGATATTGATGCAATTGAAATCAAACCGGAACAAGACAATCAATCTGGGAACGAGGAAGCAATAACCAATGTTCTCTACAGTCGACAGTCCTACTTTAAAGCAATTAAAAGGAAATCAAAATTGAACTAAAGCTGCCATTGAAAGTAAACTAGGAAAACTCTTTAAAAGCAAACTGTAATTAAAGGAATCTGAACAGCAAACTCTAATTAATGGAAATCAACAACAAAATACCTTGAAGCCTAAATCATTCATTCGGAAAAATAAGCAATGTATCAGTCAAGGGTTCGACAACAATAGCCCATCCCTTTGGAAACTGATGGAAAGGAAATTAGAGCATGGATCACGGGTCTGGGAGCTAGGCAGTAAATGCCAAGGTTCACTATAGCCACAGATCGTCTCTCACACCAAAGCAAAGATAATGCGAATAACAGGAAATGGAACAGCAGATTAAATATGAATGTACAACAATCCAAATCAAGCACGCAACACACTTATCATTAAAAGGGGCAGTAATCCGAGCTTCGATACAATATGCATGAATCATAACTATAAAGTAACAGCAAGTGTAACGGAACAACAATCCCGAATAAACAACAGTCACAATTTAAGAATACATCATACAGTTGTACCGATTTAGGAACATATAGCGCGGTTAATCTGTAATCGAATGTCAATCTATAAGGAACAGCAATGTTATATCAATTATCAAAAGGAACAGCAATGCGATACAAAGTTAAAATGATAACATAGCATTCCTGTTGCAGATAACGATAGTATCCAATCAAGTATATCTAATAGCGCTGATATGTAAAACAGGAAAGTGCGTCAGATTACTGAACAGAGTAAAAGAAATAAATCAAACCACACATGAAGCATAAAGATATAATACAGCAGCAGCGTACTCCACCAGAGGCTGGGCCCTTAGCCGCCAGCAGATGCTGCTGGGTTACTTCAGGATCAAAGATGGAATGGCAACTAGATTTATATTAAAATATCAAAGCAGAGTTACAGCGGATTACAACAAGAAGTCTCGCAATCTCTCATTCATTATCCATTCTCTCTGCCATCCTCAATTCTGAATCTCTAATTCATCCTCAATTCCATCATTCGAATCCCCAAAAATCATCCTCCAATCATCCCCATCTCTGATCTTTGTTTTCATTTAACTAGAGAGAGATCAGAGAGCAGTTACAATAGAGATAACTACAACATGATTTCTATTACAAAATTGGATTTTTTCCAACCAATTGATAAACAAGAAGATATATTTCCATCCAGCTTTCAACAAGAGCAAGACGAATTTGGCTTTGCAGCTGAGATTTGGAGGATGGCCGCAACAACAAATCTCAGAAAATCGTGCCCAAAGAACCCTGCGTTTCTCTCAGTAAGAGCCGAATTTGGGAAAAACGTTCTTTTCTAAGTTAATTGGGTCCGTTCTGGACAAAACCCATGTTCCGGATTTTCCAGATTCTGCTTCATTTGCTCGAAATCTCAACCGCAAAACCGTCACTTCTTATTCCAGCGAATTTCTGAGTTGGCACTTTTAATGATCAAATCTTCAATCTGGAAATTATCTTGGAGGCTAAAAGTGGTGAATAATGTTACAACTAATTTATTAAAACTATCATTGATAAAATCATGCATAATCATTAATTTATTAGAAATAAAGGAGAATAAATAATATTCATTCATAGAAGCATAAATCATCATAAAATGGATTTATATAATAAATTATAATAAATGACATGGTGAATAATAGTAGAAATGGGTGGAATAAGTGTTCAAAAGTGATAATAATAATGGCATATTAACGGCCCAACATACCCCCACACTCAATATGTTGCATGTCCTCATGCAACGAAAACTAAATATATTGCATGTCCTCATGCAACCCAAAGACAAAAACCCATGTGTTAACCAAGCAATAAAAAATATGTTCATCTCAGCTCATGAAATGGATAGAACAAATGAATTCTTCCTTAATTAATGAATATTCACTTTTAGTAATCTTGATGAAGGCATAACAATTTTTATATTGACATTCAACTATATCTATATATGAAGTTGCAACAAAATATGATATAAGTAACAGCAAACTTCATTAACCATTTTCTCAAAAACTACAAACCAGCTTTTGTTGAAATTTGGCAAGTAAATTTATAATATATGAATGCCTTTATGATCCAAAAATTAGACTGTTTAGATGCATGGACCATGAGATATAAACAAAATGACTGTAGCTGAGAGTGCATGATTTCCGAAATTTTATGAACCAATTTATCTTGAAATTGTCTGGGTTTGTATTAATGATACGTCTGTGTTTTCCAAAAATCACAAGAATTGAGTTCATAGTTTTTTAAAATATTATGGAAATCAATTTCTACACTGAAATTGTATGCCTTAAATGAGAAAGAAAATAGAAAACATCCATCATGCGTAGCAATTCCTCCCCCTCTCTGAAAAATTAGCATGCCCTCATGCGATGCTAGAAAACAAATAGAGGTGGTTGCTACCAGCTGTTGAATTCTATGTTTGGTGTAAAACAACATGGAATAAGGGAGGTGTTGAGAAGGAATAAGAATAGCAATGGATGATAAAGAATATGAATGGCATAGTCATAAGAAAGAAATGAATGAAAGCAACACTCCCCCAAACTGAAAGATGATATGCCGCTGAAAAAGGGGAAGTGGTAAAGATGTGGAATGAAGGATGATAAATAATGCTCAAAATGGATTTCAGTAAATTCTCCTAAATTCGTAATAAATCAAAAAATTATGCTATTTTACCTCAAGTTTTACTTCCAAAAAGAAAAATGTGGAATGACATATATGGACTGGCATTTGTTGAAGCTGATGTAGGCAGAGTTGGTGCTGAAAGTGATACAAAAGGTGGAATCCAGGTAAGCACATCATGTCTGAAGAATTGTTCACGTGCGCGAGCCTCTTCTGTTAAGTGCAATAGTGTGGTCATGCTATGAATAGAATTCTGCCCATACTTGTTGTTTTCCCGCAAACAAAGCACTATTTGGCATACAATGTTCTTGAATCCATAGTGTAAGCAATAGATAAGATGCATGCAAAAATTTCAATCAGAAAAACTTATGTATACATGCAATACTAATATTTTGGCAAATCAACAAGTGATGGTAGAGTGCAGTAATCATATCGCATGCAATCCCATAATGCATACATTCCCCCCTCCAATTGGAAAAGGAATTCCATGACCATAAAGCATATGAGAGGTGTTGTGCTGATGGCAAGGCAAGGGAATGAACAATATAGCAGTGAATGATAGGATAGCGGGAGTTATGGTTATAATGAGAGCAGAGTGTGTAAAGATAGTTATGAATAAGAGATATGACGCTTTGAATTGATGATAGGTGATGAAAAAGAGAAAAAGAACAACAATATGCCAAAAAGATGCTTTACTGATAGTATGCTAGCTGAAAATGATGCGATTGATCATAAAACAATTTCTCATGCATAAAGGTTCAAAACAAGGAAAAAGTTAAGGAAATAACTTCTCTGATAAAAAGAAAAAAATAAGAAAATGGTATTATAATAATAATTGACGATAAGATATAACTTCAATACCATAAGCAGAGCCTCTGCTGCCAGCAGGCGTCCATAGCCTCGGCAGGGTTGCTTTTTAACCCATATGAGCCAGGATCCTCAATTTATAAATGGAGAGTTACAGTGTTGTTCTACAGAAGAGATCAATGTGCTGGCGTGGTAACCAGATAACCACAATGTCATTCACTGGGATGTAGCAAAAGTGATCAGGCCGGCTCGTGATGAGACCTCATGTTCCAAGGATAATTTGACTATCCAATGGATCATAACCCTGGTGTGGTGGCCATAATGGGAATGTCACTTTCTTACAACCTTATGAACATGGTAGGTTGGCTCGTAATGAGACCCCCTATCCTCCATCTGTGAACAAAATTTTGTTGTTATTACACAATTTATGATAAAAAGAGGGAGGCTCAGTACTCCTTAAGAGCAGGGATGGTGGAAGAAGTTGAACATGTCAATAGAAAAATATACCCATAATCTCATTTATTACAGACAGAGAAGATTATAATCCAGAAGGGTGGAACCAGCATTGTATTAAGATGATCAATCAATATCATGTTCAACAAAAAACAATGCAGTAAAGTAGTATATAAATAATTGTGTCCCTTTTGAAAATAATCTATCATCAAGGAGTTGTCCTGTTAAAGATCATAACGTGAATGATATTAACTCGCTTCAATAGAATCCATAATTCTTGTCCTCGTAAAAATAGTGTACTTCATGCCATGAAGGGGAATCAGTAAAATGTGGTTGAGCTGAACTAGGAATAGTCCCATAAGAGGAAGGAAGGGTTGCTCTCGAAAATAATCCCAAAGTGTTGCTCTTTTGAATGAACAGCAAAAACACTCAAAAAGTGGTGTTCCTTAAAGGAAATGCAAAAAAAAAAAAAAAAAAAAAGCAAAAATACACACAAAAAAAAGTGTGAAAATGCAAATGTCGTTCCTTTGGAAAAATGAACAGCAAAAACGCAAGTGCCGTTCCTTTGGAAAAGGAACAGCAAAAATGAAAAGTGTCGTTCCTTTGGAAAAGGAACAGCAAAAACGCAAGTGTCGTTCCTTTGGAAAAGGAACAGCAAAAACACACGTGCCGTTCCTTTGGAAAAGGAATAGTAAAATGAAATTGCTGTCCCTTTAAAAGAGGAACAGCAGAAATGACAAAAGTGCACACAAACGCTGTCCCTTCAGAAAAAGAACAGCAAAAATGCACAAGCATGAAATGCAAGCACGCAAAGAATGAATTAGTTGTTCACTGTATTGATGCTGAGGATGGGTCACAGTTTGAATGAAGCAACACCTGAAACACAAAATATAAAAAATATCAGAAAAGAAACAACGTTTTATTTAAAAACAATATGTAAATAACTAAATTAAGTTACAACAACTATGATGTTATGTCAAAAAATGATCTCTTTGAAAAATGTTTTGGCAGCAATGATAAGACATGAATCTTCAAATTGAAATCAATTCTTCATTTGTTCTATTATGAATCCGTTGGGTAATGAGTTGGATGAAATTCCTTTGTTTTATTAAAATTTGTTTCAAGAATCACTTGTCCATAAATTGACCTTCTTTTTCTCCTAGGACCTGCAAAAAACGAGTGTCTACCTGCAATAAAACATTAAATCATGGAGAAAGAGAGGTGATCGGGCTCCCCTAATCCAAGAATTATGCAAAAAACAACAAGTAGTTACTCAGTATAACAAATCCATTGAGAAAATAACAAAGTAAAATTTATCTGTCACTTGCGGGAGAGCAGTGGCCAATCATGCTAACCTGCAGTGTTTTAATCACAACTTCTTTGTTTTTCGTCGAAATTGAGTGATTCCAAAGAAAAATGAGAGATAATTCAAAGGGTTATCTCCAGTAGCAACAGGTTTTAAAAATTCAATGCTATGATATGTCAAATTTGTTTAGAACAACCTGCATAATAGAGTCATTTTCGATTACCCAATCTAGACCAACGATTGATATTTCAAGCATAGATTCTTCGTTTGATGTCGGATTCAAATGATTCAAATTGGAAATGAAATTAGATTCATTTATTTATCTCCAATAGAAACAGGTTTTGAAGAAAAGAAGAATTGATAGGTCAAACACTGTAAGGAACAACCAGAAAGACATAGTTTTAGGGGTGCTTATTTACGATAGACAGTCAGTATTTTGATCATAACTTTCCCATATGATATCAAAAATGAGTGATTCCAATTGCATTGTAAACTAGATTCATAGGGGAATCTACCATAGTAACAGGTTGTAAAAATTCAAACATTTATGCCTCCAAAAACTGACTGTCCCAACTCTGTTCCTGAGCTGCCCACTAGACACCCTGTCAATGTTTTGTTTCTAACTTTTTCGTTTCAAATAAAAATTGAGTAGTTCAAATTGGGTTAGAAATTAGAAATCAAGGGCCTCCTAGGGTAGAAACATGTTTTAAAAATATTCACTTTTGGTCCCTCAAAACATGACTGTCCCGACTGTTTTTCCAGAAATCTCATCAAGCCCGAAAGCCAAAAAAAATGATATTCAACCATTTTTTCATATTGATGATAAAAATGAATATAAGTGTTTGTAGAACTATTATTTCCATTATAAGTCATATACATACACAAATGAATTAAATTTTTTTATCACCAATGTTGATTTGCATAGCCTATTGCAACAAAAAACAACTAGTTTTACAAAAATAAAAATAAAAAAGATGTGTTTGTTTTATTTGTTTATTTATTTTATTTTCTCCACTATCCTACTCTTCTTTGAGAATTGAGTATGTTTATGTATAAGAGTATTTCCAGTGGAACCATTTTAGAATTAAGGTTTTACGTATGCACATACCCAAATTTGAAAAATGCATGTTGATAAAAATTAGGGTATGAGAAGCCAACTTCCCTTGAAAAGATGGTATCAAAAATTGTTGAAGTATGGAGTGATGATGCAAACACGTGATGGAGTGAAACAAATCTTCAATATATCCGTTACTTTCTTGATTTCCCATCATACCATGAAGTTCTTGAGCTTTTAAAATGGTTTGTTGGTGCAACCTACAAGAAACCTCATTTTCTTCCATAGCTTCTACAATTTTTGAATTTGAAACATTCTGAATCTCATTGTAAGTTTTCTCCATTGGTGCATGTGAGATAGAATGGGTGGGAAGGATGGGTAAATTTTGCAGTTCAACATTGTAAGCATGTTGTACTGGTTTATTGTGGTGAGGGTGTGGAATTAGTTGAGCAGAAAATTGTGTATGGAATGGAGCATTGTGATGATGTGGTTGGTTGGGTTGAGTGGATAAATTTGATATGCAAGCAAGATGTTGTGAAAGAGCTGGTGGAGAATATGGAGAATGTGCTTGTGCTACAAGATGAGGGAGAGTAGTCATGCAATCATAAGGTGAACCATGCCAAACTTGTAGATAAGATTGGTGGTTATATTGAAATTGACATGGCTGCCCTAGAACATGAGTATTCCATAATGGATTATGCAAGTAAGAGAATGGAGAAGAAGTGTTTTGAACCATACCTGTAGGCCATGATTTCCATGGTTTTGAACTTGTTGCAGCTTCCTCACCTCTTTGATATGATACTTCCATCCTAGATAAGGAAGAGTAACCATCTATGGGCTGCTCCTTTCGGTCATGAGGGAAAAACACTTCATCAAATTTTTCATTTTTATGAACCTGCAAAACGTCCAATTTTGAGCTTAGAGAGCTAATAAAATCAACTTTAAAATTTTCAAATAAATCATTGATTTCAGCTCTTATGTCTCCTATTCTTGTAGCAGATTTGGAAAAGAAAGAACAAACATCTCTAGAATTATTACCAGCCTTGGAGATTCCTCTTGAATGCCTTATGCACAACTCACAAACATCATCATATGATAACTGAAAAACATCACCTTTTCCTATCAGATTTAAGAGTTCTAAAAATTCATCTTTGATTCCTTTAAGAAGGAGTGTTTTTAAGATCTCTTTTTCCAAATGCTTATGCTTTGATTTTTGAAGGTTATAATGAAATCGATCTACATAGTCCTCCAAAATTTCATCTTCCCTTGTATCATACCGAAAATATCTTCATTGGATTTGCAATAGTCTTGGTACTTCTTCAAGAATATGTTCTTCATGTCCTCCCATGATTGGATGCAATTCCCACCTAGGCTCATGAACCATCGGAGCGCTGCTCCTTTTAGAGTAAGAGGAAACACTTTCAATCTTTGATCATTAGTACAATAATCATATCCTCTACAAAGTATTTCGAACTCAAATAAGAATGTATCTGGATCTTCATTTGCTAAACCATGAAAATTTGGTAAAGATGGGGGAATTATGTGCATTTGTGTCACTCCTCCTAGATCTTTGATAGGAAATTCAAAAGTAGAAACGTGAGCCATTTCTTACCATAATATAAGATGTTTTTCATGTGTTTCTTTGAGGCTCCTTCTTCAAATGTTCCTGTCAATTAGTTAGTGAAATGGGTGGTGCTTACATCACCACTTGAGTGAAATCATGTGATTCGTTTTTTTTTTAAATTTCTATATTTTTTTCTAGTCATTCACACAAAAATTCAAACATCTATTTCTACACAAAAAATTAACAAATCTGCCGGAAAGCGGGCGGGGGAGCAGGGTTGTTACATGCTCCGTACGCAGGTTCTTACCTTCCGTTTTTAATACCCAATTCTCTCCTAGCAGGCACTCATCAGATTCACACTACTCTTTAGAAATGGCTACACTCTCCCCAGCAATGGCGCCAAAATGTGGAGCGATAAAAAGGGTCTTTTTAACTCCTAATTACCTTCACATTAATTATCAACCCAGGGACGACTTTTTATTTCAAGAGTGTACTCAGTCTGAGGCGGCTATTTACTCAAGAGTAATGTTTTGCAGTATAGTGTTTAAAATGCAAAAGTAAATGAAAGCTGGAAACAAAATCTAATTGGAACAGCAAGAAACTGAAATGTTCTAAACTAAATCATTCACTCAAACAACCATCAATCGAGGATATAGTAGCAATAACTCATTCCTCTGGATATTGATGCAATTGAAATCAAACCGGAACAAGACAATCAATCTGGGAACGAGGAAGCAATAACCAATGTTCTCTACAGTCGACAGTCCTGCTTTAAAGCAATTAAAAGGAAATCGAAATTGAACTAAAGCTACCATTGAAAGTAAACTAGGAAAACTCTTTAAAAGCAAACTATAATTAAAGGAATCTGAACAACAAACTCTAATTAATGGAAATCAACAACAAAATACCTTGAAGCCTAAATCATTCATTCGGAAAAATAAGCAATGTATCAGTCAAGGGTTCGACAACAATAGCCCATCCCTTTGGAAACTGATGGAAAGGAAATTAGAGCATGGACCACGGGTCTGGGAGCTAGGCAGTAAATGCCAAGGTTCACTACAGCCACATATCGTCTCTCACACCAAAGCAAAGATAATGCGAATAACAGGAAATGGAACAGCAGATTAAATATGAATGTACAACAATCCAAATCAAGCACGCAACACACTTATCATTAAAAGGGACAGTAATCCGAGCTTCGATACAATATGCATGAATCATAACTATAAAGTAACAGCAAGTGTAACAGAACAACAATCCCGAATAAAAAACAGTCACAATTTAAGAATACATCATACAGTTGTACCGATTTAGGAACATATAGCGCTTAATTTGTAATCAAATGTCAATCTGTAAGGAACATCAATGTTATATCAATTATCAAAAGGAACAGCAATGCGATACAAATTTAAAATGATAACATAACATTCCTGTTGCAGATAACGATAGTATCCAATCAAGTATATCTAATAGCGCTGATATGTAAAACAGGAAAGTGTGTCAGATTACTGAACAGAGTAAAAGAAAGAAATCAAACCACACATGAAGCATAAAGATATAATACAGCAGCAGCGTACTCCACCGGAGGCTGGGCCCTTAGCCGCCAGCAGATGCTGTTGGGTTACTTCAGGATCAAATATGGAATGGCAACTAGATTTATATTAAAATATCAAAGCAGAGTTACAGTGGATTACAACAAGAAGTCTCTCAATCTCTCATCCATTATCCATTCTCTCTGCCATCCTCAATTCTGAATCTCTAATTCATCCTCAATTCCATCATTTGAATCCCCAAAAATCATCCTCAAAACATCCCCAAATCATCCCATCTCTGATCTCTGTTTTCATTTAAATAGAGAGAGATCAGAGAGCAGTTACAATAGAGATAACTACAACATGATTTCTATTACAAAATTGGATTTTTTCCAACCAATTGATAAAATGAAGATATATTTCCATCCAAATTTTCAATATAAAGACGAATTTGGCTTTGCAATTGAGATTTGAAAGACTGCCGTAGAATAACAACACTAAAATCAAACCAAAGAACCTCGTGCTTTCTCAAGAGAGCTAAATTTTAAACCGCTTGTTAAAGTTAACCAGTCCGCTCTGAAAAACCCATGTCTGATTTTTCTCAGATCTACTTCATTTTCTCAAAAATCTCAACCGCAAACTGTCACTTCTATTCCAATGGAATTTCAGTTAAGAATTTCTTAGAAATGATCAAATCTTCAACTGAAATTATCTATATAAAATGGTGAATAATGTTATAACCGATTTATTAAACCATCACTGATAAAATCATGTATAATCACCAATTTATTAGAAATAAAGGAGAATAAATACATTCATTCATAGAAGCATAAATCATCATAAAATGGATTTATATAATAAATTATAATAAATGACATGATGAAGAATAGTAGAAATGGGTGGAATAAGTGTTCAAAAGTGATAATAATAATGGCATATTAACGGCCCAACAACCACAAGCTAACTCTATTGCATCTATATGGGCAAATCTTTCCCAGAGCCAATTGGGGCAAGGGGGAAACTATTACCTTGGGGGAAACCAACTATTTATCCCCCAGTACAACATCCCCTATGGACAAAAATCTTACATCCCTACACCTCCACTAACTGGAAATTTTTATCAATAGAGTCCTACTTATCTCGTTGGAAACACTTTGATGGGAGGACTCTACGATCCAAATGGTTAGCCAACAACTCCTTGGTTAGACTCGGGGGCACCCACGCAATTTCCATTCTTGGAAGCTTTAGATATCCATGATCTATATAAATTGACCAATTATCCTATCAATCATAACTCGCTTTGGCCTCCAGTACTGCATAATATTCCATTTGACATCCCTAAGTTTGAAGGGAAACAAGCGGAGGATCTAGCTACACACATCCCCACGTTTTATCTATGGTATGTTTCTAAATTCATGGTAGACGATAGTATCCAAATCAAAATTTTACCCTGCACTCTCATAGGCAACACTGCCAAATGGTAAACCGTGTTACCATGAGCTGTAGTCAATAATTTTGGTGCCTTAGTAATGGAATTTCTTAAGAAATTTCAACTACCTATCCAATACAAAACTGAAAAAAAACTCTTAATTGTGCTACGCCAAGACACCATCACCCATATCTCTGATCACATTCATGAATGGAGATGTAGGTGAAGGTTAGTCAAAGTGCCAATCTCAGAACATCTCTTATTGAACTGGTTTTGTAAGTAACTCTTGCCACCCCTTGCTAAAGACGTTTGTTTGTCTGGTGCGGTCACAAAAGACCAATCCATATATCATGCACAATATCTAGATCTCTTATATTAGTAATTTGGCATGTTGTATGAGTTACTCCTCCATGCCCCTGTCAACCCAAATCCTCCTTCTACTTAGTTACCAAGAGTGCATGCTGACGGCCTCGTTAGAACAACTTCTAGTGTAGTTGTAAAACAGCTCAGCGAGAAAGCTTCCCAGCCATATTCGGCTGCCATTGCCCCTACCCAATCGGCTGCTCTTCCTACCACTGAGGTACACTATGTGTATTCTACACAAAAACCTAGCGGAAGGAACAAGAATAATAAGAAAAAGACCACTCCTTTTGAAGAGAAACCCAACACTCAGAATAATCCCAATAAGAGAAACGCTGCTAAAAACGAAAAAGGAAAGGAGAAAACTATGAGATTCCCTTGCAAAATTTGTGTGAAGGACCACTTGACATATAAATGTCCTTGGCTGCAGGAATGCATAGATTTTATCATGCAAAAAGGCTTTGGAAGGACCCCTTATGTCCATCATAGTCACTTTCCTAATCCACTATAGCAACAACACATCATTGCAAACCCACGAAAACCCCCCCAAAGGGGCAATGGTGGTACTCATCCTTCTGGTGAAGTATTATCTTCCATTTATGTCATGGAGACTGTTGAACTCCAAATATGAGCTAAAATATATGGAAATCTATTCATTGAGGCTCATGAACCTAGTTCAAGTTTGAATCCACCACCCCCTAATGATTTGCATATCGAAAGTACTGTTGCTGACCTTGTCATTCGTCCCCCCAAAGAGACCCTTCGACACACGAATCATAATACCTCTACACGTGCTGCCCAAAAATACAACATTTTAGAAGACTTGGTGCAAGCACCGTTAGCTATGTATGCACTCGAAGTGAAAAATTTCCCGACACAAAGGAAAGCCCTGCTTTCAGCCATTTTTGGTATCGACCCCCAGGATTCTATGCTAGCCATATTTGACATGGAAAAATTCAAACCTCACCTCTCACACCAACTTTCTTTCCAAGTTCAATTTGTATCGAAAGGGAGATCAATCCATCGCACTGTGATAGATGAAGGTGCTTCGACCTGCGTAATGTCAACGACGTGCTAGCTCACTTTGGGTTATCCTACTTTGTCTTCATCATTGAATTCCCTCAAAGCTTTCGATGGCCAAACCTTCCTCCCAAAAGACTACCTTGCTAGATACCCCATTACACTTAGTGGGAAAATGATAACTGTGGACATAGAAGTCATAGATCGTCATCTTGACTATAATATTTCTCTGGGTTGCAGATGGTCATACGTGATGACTGCCATTGTCTCTTCGGTTTTCCGACTCATCCTTTTTCCATTGTATGGGAAGATAGTTACAGTGGAAAAACCATCCTTTTGCACCCCTAATTATTTTGCATTACCTAGCAACACTGTGCCCTTAGTAGGAGGAGTTCTTAACTCTTACATCAGTGTCAATACTGGTCTTTTGAAGGCATATTCCCTAAAGGGTTTTTTTTTTTCTCCCGTCATCTGAGGTTCCACACATGGTTTCAATGATATCTGTCATCTCAGATGGATCTATCGATCCCTGGATCCTACCAACGCCTTCAGAAATTGATTCCTACGGAGATCAGATGCCACTATCACCAACTAAGCTGGTTTATCAAGCCATCCAATTAGCATCTGAACCCTCCACTACTTTGGTTTCAACCAATGGTACCACCCTCTTGCCCACCACAGTTCCTTCTAAGGATCTCCTCAATGAAGTCCTGCCTACGGATGAAGCTATCTGAGAGGTCATGTTTCTAGAGGAACAACCTTGGGGAGAGTTTCATCATCATGCTTCGATGTCTGATTCGGATGCGTCCACTATTCAAATCTCGTCTTTTGACCCACCTAAGATTGTTCCCTCCACTTACATGACTATTCAAACCATTTATGCAAAAGGGAACATGGGAAATATTTCTAAGACCATGCTCATAGATATCTCAGCCAAAACGGGTATCGTGGAAAATATACATATTGGAGTGGATTGCAGTCCGAAGGAAATTGCATGCTTCACATCCCTTTTTAAGGAGTTACGTGATTTTTTCACTTGGTATTACGAGAAAATTCCCACCATAGAGCCTTCTATTGAAGAGAAAGAGATCAAGAAGTTTCGAGCATTCTTTTTATGGTGTTTTTCTCTCTCGTTAAACCAAAAAACCTCGAGTTATCTTTTTCAGGCTCGTTAAAATTACACGAAGAAGCAACAATCCTTCTTTTTAGGGACTTTTTCTAGCTCGTAAAACTGAAAAAACCCCGAGTTTCCTTCGTCGGGCTCGTTAAAATACCACGATGAAGAACTATGAGCCATTCTTTTCCATGCTTTTCTAGCTCGTTAAAAAACTGAAAAAGACACCGAGTTTTTCTCCGTTGGACTTGTTAAAATTTCATGGAGAGGATCGAGTTTTTCTTCGTCTAAATCATTAAAAATTCATGAAGAATATTGAGTGTACTTTGTCTCCTCGTACTCATAACAAAATGAGGCAGACGTCCATTGAACATAGGTTTATCACTTTATCTGGATTCAATGGACTAACTTACGGAAAATGAAATATGACGGGCATACTATTCTCCCTTTGTCCTACCCAGTTATCAGCCATGACAAAGGTACCCCCCTAGAGTTTTATTTTGTGATGTTTTCTAGACTCCCTAATTATGAAAATATCACTGAGTTTACCCTTCTGGACTTGTTAAAGTTAATCAGATGGGGAAAATTTTTGGACAAAGTGGATACTTATTCTGTTATGCTTTGAAAGTCGATTTGGTAGCAAAACCTTGAACATGGAACTTCCCAGAAAATTTCCTCGTAATTAGCCGAACCCTACCATTCTATGAGTTTATCTTGTTAGGACACCATAGTTTTGCAAGATTGGAAAATACAAAGCTGCAGAGCCTACATCAAACCACTTTGGAATCAAAGGACCTAGCCATCCTAGATTTAGAGAGGGATCTCTCTATATATGTGTTTTCAAAGATATGATCTTTATACTTAAGTATGATTTTAGGCTAGTTATGAAGAACAAGATTGTTTGTTTTGTTTTGGTTTGGATGAACCTCATCGAAATAAAGGAATTCTTATGAGGGGTAAGGGTGTAAGTAAGTTGAAAATGGTTCAGCTGATAAGATAAGCAAGAAACAACTTCAATCCATTGGGCTATGGAGTCATAAAGAATTTAATTGCACAACAAGTTTCAAAAGTGGTCCATGGGGCAAGTCATCTATGTCAAAGGATTCTTTAGATTGATTTGATGATATGGAAACATAAAAGTGTTGTGAGTGAAGTAAACACACAAGAAAAACAAAGGACAGCCTAATATCAGGTAAGTACTTCTAAACTAGCCTGCTTTTGGCATGCACTTGATAGAAAGACATGAAATAACCTAAGATCATGTAAGTACTTTTAAACTAGCCTGCTTTTGATATAATTTCAAGAGAAAAAATTAAAAACAAAGAATATCTTAAGATAAAGTAAAGACTTTTAACTTAGCCTGATTTCAGCATATTCTCAAAAGAAAACATTCATGGTGAACATAAAAAGTAGTCTAAGATTAGGTAAGTACTTTTAAACTAGCCTGCTTTCAACATACTCTTAAGTGAAATTTTTAGAGTAACTTTTGGAGAAGAAATCAGAGGACAGGGCTAACCATAGACTTCCCTAATTCAACTTTACTTAGCAAACTCTTCAATATATTTTAAAGACAATATTTCAAGCTACACTCAGCAAAACATGGGCTTACCAACATTCTTTGACTGATTACACTCTATTGATTTATCCTTAAATACACGGTTCAGCAGAAAACATAAAGATAAAGATTATTCAGTGAGATTTAGGGTACTTAACAGTAAATCCTAATCTATATTTGCTGTTCTTCATAAGAGAAAAGTGGACAGAATGAAAACATAAAGAAAATAACAATTACAGTGAGAAACACGTCACCATTGACATAGACCAGGATCCCATGAATCAGCTTGTGTATTTGATGTTCAAACCAGTTACAATATTCAAGTCCAGTGGGTCTTCACAGCTTCAAACTTCTCATCTCAACTTATCTTTCTTCTATTACAATACAGAGCTTTAGCAGCCTCAAAAGCTATTTACAATTAAAGAGTATTCAAAGACCAACCCCTATATTGTCTTCTACAGAAGTATTTATAGAAGAATGAGGAGGTGGAGTGTAAGAAGGGTTCATTTGTGCAATTAATATAGAGTAATGGTTTCTCGACCTTTGGGAGGCCTAAGGGAGAATTTTTCAAATGTTTATCTCTGTTTTAATCAAAATTACATTAATTTCATCACCTTTAGTCACTTTTGTTGACTTTGAGGGTTTTTGGTAGGTTGGTAGCTAATTCTGAGTTGTCTCTAGAAATATCTCTGACTGTGTAATTAATTTGTAGTCTTTTGAGGGGAATAAAACTGTAGGTGGCATTTTTGAGGAGTTATAGCCTCTATAATGTGGCATTTGGAGGCTCCTTCACTGATTTGTGTTGACCTGGCACTTTTAAACTTCAATAAGGCCTTTGATATTGCTTCTGTGCCTTATAATCACTTTTAGGGTCTTTAAACCTTATATGCTAATTGTGTTTACTGTTTTGGGCTTTGTCATTTGCCTTTTACCTTTTCTTGCCTCCCTTAACTATAGGTTTAAACCCTTAATCATCATATTTTGATATTTAATCCTTAACACTGTGTATAAACCTTCAAACTGTAAAATTAAGCCTTTAATCCTTTAACTCTTCATCTCACACACCAGAACTTCTTTAATCTCTTGATATTTAACCTATGTATTTTCCTTTATCACAATGGACAGGGGGTTTTTAGTGCAGTGGAGATTTTTAAGGGTATCACCAATGCTTACACAACACTGATCAAATTATTTGACGAAGACTTGTAGCCTTCTACTTCATGTTTTAGCCTTCAAACATGGAAGACTTTGGCTCTATCCCTTCATGAGTAGAGGACAAGGTTTCTGCTCTGAAATCCATGATAAAAAACTGTAACAACAACAAAATATGTTATAAAAACGCTGCAGTGTTTTGGTAAAATTGCTTGGGAGGCAGGAGGAGTGGAGGAGCAGTGCGGAAGGGGTGATCATGTAGGTAAAGGAGTCTTATTGAGGAAAAAAATCACAACTCCGGTTCAAAATCGATTCTGGCGCGAATTTGGGCAAGATCGGGTTTGGAAATACCACAAGTGGTTTTTGCATTTGATTTAAGTGGTAAGTGGTTTTCGACGAATCAAACACGGTCCAATTGCATCGTGCCGCATGGCCTTTTCAGTACCGCCGGTATCACATGATTTTGGAGTGTTAAAATTCGGACAGCAAAATCGCGCGATACGTGATGACAACCGTCAGATGAGCGGGATGAGATCTGACGGTGTGGACTGAGCGCGATGGAAAGTTGCACGGCGGGCAGAGAGAAAGTGGAAACCAGGTGGCATCGTGTGATAGGGTGAGTCCTTTGCATAATGGATGGTAGGCCTAGAGGGAAGTTGGGTGATGGAATGAATGACGACTGTCGGATTTAACAAATCAATGGTGGAGATTGCCTTTATAAGGTAAATGGATTGGATTAATGAGAGTCGTCGGTTTTTATCGATCGACGATGAATATTCGATGCCGAAGGTGAAACGAATAAATGTGTCGGGTGATTAGGGGATGCAACGGGCAAGCGATGACTGTCAGATCAATAAGATCGATGGTCAAGATCGCTTGGGCGGTTTGTATATCACTAGGAGATTTTCAAAGGAGAAATGAATTTCTTTAAAAGGGCGCGATGGTATAAGGGATAAGGGAGGAGCTTAAGGTGAAAGTGTCGGGGTGCGGTTCTATGGAGAAGAAGCGACCAGGGGCTAAGGAGAAGAGGGCTTATCGCATCGGGGGGGGGGGGGGGGGGAATTTTGTAAAGAAAAAGCGCATTTATTAAGCGTTTGGTTATAGTGTTGGGCCTTATGATGGGAAGGAGGGAGAAACTTAAGCCCTCAGGGGCTTAAGGCTTTTAAAAAGGATGGAAGAAGCTTTTAAAGGGGTTTTTATGTGTTTTTTGCAGTCCCGATAGCTAAAAGGATGGAATTTTAAACCATAAAAAAAGGTTTTATGGTTCAAAAGGGACTTTTGAAGGTTTTTGAGGAGAATAAAGGGAAAATGAAAGAGAGAAAAAGGGGTTTTTTCCAGAGGAAAATGGAGGATGACAAAGGGCCAAAATGAGTGAGTGAAATGATGAAAATGGGGTTTTTTTTAGGAAACAATTTTGAAGGGAACAACAGATTTCTTGGTAGATTTTCTCAATGAAACAACAATGAAGATTACATTTCAAGTTTAGGAAGCATAAGAAGGCTTCAAGAATGAGTAGTTTTGTATGAAAACAATCTCTTGAAGGCTTAGGATTTGTTTTAGCCATCATTTTCTCTGAAATTTTTTTTACTGATGGCCAACATATCCTTCATATGCCAATGTCCCTGCATTGATGAATCCTGACCCTCTTTGGTGTTCATAAGCCTAAGTTTCCTGGTACCCTATTATTGTGCCTTCTATTTTTCAAGAATATCTTGCTATCTACTGCTTCTTATATCAGCTAAGCCATCATATGTTAGAAATCATTTGTCTTCATCAGTTAGTACCATTTTCTCTTGACTATTTTCAAAACAAAATCGTCTTTTCTCATTTTGTGTCAACGAATGTAGGATGCCTCATTACCTACCTTTTGACATATCTTTTCCTATCAACTTCAACATCTTATCTAGGAAGTTGATCCAAAAACGTATTAGCACCCTGGAACTTGCAGACCTCAGTGGTAGGTTACCTTGTGTTTGATTGGGGGTTTTCATTACTGGCTCCCAGTCGAATGATTCTATGAGTGTTCAACATCAACACCATTTATTCACACTCGCTAGTTTGTACTGTGCATCTTGGAGACCATCATCCTTATTGGTGGCCATCCTCACGTCTGTTAACAATTTTCATCATTGAATGGTAATCAAACGATTTCTCACATGTTTGACTACAAATCCTTTATTCACATGTGTAGAAATATGTAGTTTAGTGAAGTGATGACCAAGACCTTGGGTTGAGGCTTACATCATTAAGCTTTGTTTCCTCTCCCAATTTGCGATATTTTTTTCAGATACAACTTATCAGATTGATCTTGTCATGACACAAGATTCCACATTGTGCTTATCAGTGGAAATACTAGTCATATCTCTTCTTGGAGAAATCATTTTGATACAGCTACTGAGCATGGGAATGGCTGACTCGGGACAAATACTTATATTTCTGACATATGTTGTTTGTTTCAGGTTTTCCTTAGTCCTCGAACTCCTCTTGCTCTACTACACATATTATAAAGTATTTCAGCCATTGTCTTCACCTGTGACCTCACACTTTAGGGGGCATCTATTACAGGAAAAATGACCTCCTCATCAGCTCAGAGGAGAAGGAAACATGGAAGGAAGAAAATGACCTAGAAAAAGACCTATTTTTCCAAGGTAACACACCCTAGAGACAACCAGATTGAGCTATAACGCATCCCAGCCTTTCAGAGGGAGTATTCGTGCCTAGGTTAATGTACTTTATTTCCTAAGGGGCAGTGTTACCCATGTTTCATGAAGAAAAAGGACAAATCCCGTAGTAACTGTCTGACATTTCTTGATTTTTCTCAAAAGAGTTAGTCCAAAAAGCAACAACCTGCAGTGCAAGCTTCTGATTGGACATTACTAAACCCAACTAAGCATTAAGGAAAGAAAAATCATGATTTTTCCCTATTCGAACTGGTGGAGAGGATTGACAAGATTAGTCCTCCCAAATTCTTATAAATTGAAGGATAGGGCTCATTGTCAAAGGTCGAAAGGTTTATCGTGTGCAGAGCGTAACTTTGTTGTTGAGTGTGAGGCTTAATGATTGGCAAGGTTCATTGAGATCTCTTCGCCTAAGTATCATTACACTAATATATATAGGAGAGAGAGAGAGGAGTTAGAAGACTAAGGGAAGCTTGGTCAAACCAATGGTTGTAATCTTCCTTCTCTTATTAATAGAACTGTATCTGTTTTTTCCACTTGATATTTTATCAATGCATCCATTGCTTATTTGTTTATGAAACATGATATAAGTGGCGTATATCTGCATAGTTAAATGTTGATTATATACTTGTTTAGTTGCTCGTAGTGATACAACTGTGAAGATTACAAGTGTGCTTTGTTTGTTTGAAGGATCCAGACTTGGAGCCAATGAGGAGGACTTCCGCCACACTGCCTAGTGCTCTCCAACAGATCTTCTGTCTACAAAGAGGTAATCCTTAAATATCTCACTTTGTCAATTAAGCATTAGTATGAATATGTATGCAATTTATTTGTGAACTATACAACTAATCTTACTATCTGCCTCAGGTTTCGGGAAGACCCGAGAGGGATTTGTTGGGAAAAATACTAAGAGGGGGGATGAATCAGTATTTGCAATAATCACAATTTTTTACTTTTCTCTTTACTGATTTCTATATGTGACTTTGATTAACCCAACTAGCATATGTACGCGGCTATCCAAACAGAAACTAGCGTATACTTAGATAAATTTACTGTTTAGATAAACATTTAGAAACATTCTTTAGCCCATATCATCAGTTATGCATCAAATAGTTAAGCAGTAAATATGTGTAGTAATAACAGAATAAATCATCACACAAGAGAATCACACATGAACACTAAGATTTAAGGTGGAAACCCAATTTAGGAGAAAACCATTGTTTCTGTCATCTCTCTCTTCAATATTTATTATATAGAAAACTACTTACAATATTGTACTGATGCAGACTCATATTAGAACGCAGGAATCTACCTCCAGAATGCCACAACCTTCTCTCATTCTCTAGCTGCTACTGAAAGGGAGCTCTAACCCCCTAATCTCGTTTACCAGCCACTACTAGAAGGGAGCTACAACCCCCTAATCAGAACACCAACTTCTACTGGCAGGCATCCTCTACTTCCACACTAAAGCCTTCAACCCTCAGACCCACTGTAGACCATGTTTCATAAATTTTCACACTGGATCCAATAGCTTTAACAAAACTCAACATAAATATCAACACCAATAGACTTAACCCAAACTTCAAACAAAACAGTGAGATCATTGTAACCAAAACATAGTAATAAACTCAGATTTCAAAATGAACATGCAGAATCAATTTCAACCCTGATCATTCATTATCTTAAATGCATATGCTACTTCACTCTACTAACATTCGTATATACGCTTTTCCTTCACACCAACTTGCATATAGATTTGTGAATGCTGAATTTCCAAAATTTGATCAGTCTCAGAAACAGATTTGAGGCTTTTAGTAATATATATTTTCATATTTGCAGAACCCTTATTCAGTCAGCATCATTAATCATATTTAATCATTTGTTGATCATATTTGTACATATTCAACTTGGAAGCACATACAATATTCAAGCAAACCAAATCTACATGAAGACTTCATTGATAGACAACAGAAATATAACAACAGTAAACAGTTAACCTCTCCATCAAGCTTCAGAAAATCTTGACTTCAATATGCATTTTAGCTTAAACAAACCCGAGTGTATATGCACTTTCACTGTGACGAAACAACATATAGATCTATAAATATTAATTCTGTAGAAGGTTTCAGATCTATAGGCTTACCCAAATCTCTTCACTTCTCTTTAGAAAACATGTGCTAGGTCACAAATCCAAACATCTCATCAATAGTTCATGCAAGTACATAGACATTTGAGGTCTAGAGATCTTGATCCATCATTGTATCCATGGGTACATCATAATTTTAGATCTATAGAAAAACATAACCCATTTCATGCAGATATACTTTAGAGATGAGTATTCAGTTCAAACCCTTACTCATGCACACCTTGCACTATGATCTGATTCTCCTTATATAGGTTTAGCCTCTATCAATACCATGAGCCAAAACCACACTAGTGTCGATGGTATTCTTGGATGTAATCAAATAGATGACACCATGCTTAATATTGTGGGCTAAAACCATGGTAATCCTCTCTGGCATCATTAATTTTAGAGCATAAAAGGCATGCGTGACTTGGATCATTCTTTTCTGCGTGTATATGTAACTTGGCCTGCACGAAATCGCGTATAGATATGAATATTAACCATCTTCTGCTGGACATAAACTTTTCTTCTGCTAGACCTTCTGTAAAACCATTTTTCTTCTCCAGAATTCATATACTTCATCATTTCTATCAAGGACAACATATGCAATCATAAGAAACATATTGCCAACAAGATTTACTCCAACTACCACCCATGCATTTTACCGCTAAGCAATAATGAATTTTTTAACTATTCCTAAGTGATTTAGTAAAATGTGAGAAGGAATAATTATCAAACAATGATTTAGTAATTATTCCTAGATAAAATTAAATAAATAATGATTGATTCAATTATTCTCATGGAGTTTTTTAATTATAATAAAAATAACTTAATAAAAATGGTTTATTAAATTATTTTTTATAGTGGAAGTGATTTTACTATGGTAAATTTAAACCTACATGGTGTATTTCGATCAACCTAGTTAGCAATGGCTAGGCAATCATTTTTTTGTTATAACATATTTTCCCTCTTCTTTTGAATATTTGAATGGAGGCTATGTTAACCATTATCCACAATGGTGACTCACAACCATAAGCAACCTCACTATATTTGAACCTATTACTTGGGAAGAAGGTTCCACCAATTGTGTTAACCTTCATAATAATAGTTAAACATGATATATGTATCCACTTAGTCTTAAAATCCTTTGTCCCATAAACTTGTAACCCTTAAATCCTATACCTCTTACACTTATCACTCTCTACAATTGCATCCATTAATTTTTAACCCTTACAATCCTTATAAAACCTAACTCATAAGATTTGTAATCCATAATGTAACATTTTTCCAATGGAACCATTATAATCATTACACTTTAACATTTTAATTGGATATAACCCCTAAAATTTCTATACTTGTAATACTAAATAACTCTATCTCTATAGAACCTAACCCCTATAATTATTGTTAATTTGGAAACTCAGGGAAAAATTCCCCCATTTGGAAAATCTTCCTCATCAAAGAACACCCCTCCTAGCCCTTCGAAGAATTTAATTCAATTGAGGAAAAATATATTTTTAATATCGAAACCAACATGTGCACAAAAGGACAAGTTGACCCAAAAGAGAAATTGGACACCCTTGTGTGACACCAATTTTTGGTCATCTAACTTATTATTATTACATGGACTATAGTACACCATGTAAGACCAATTTTACCATAGGTAAATTTCTTTCACTATGAAAAATAACTTAATAACCCATAATTTATTAAGTTGTTTCTGGTCTAAACAGGAAACCCCATGAAGAATAATTGAATAAATCCTTATTTGTTTGATTTTCCTCTAGGGATAATTAATTAAACCATTGTTTAATTAATATTCCTAGTCATATTTAACCCAACACATGAAAATTGATTAGATAAATCATTATTTATCTTATTATTTTCTAGGAATAATTATTTAAAATGTTATTTAATAATATTCCCAGTTAAATTTGACTAAATCATTTATAAATAATTGAATAAATCATTATTTATTTAATTATTACTTAACGAAATTCTTAAAATAATAAATAAATCATTTATTTATTTATTATTTCTAAATAAAGGGATTTGACCAAATTCAAATTCTTTTTCCCTCCAACAAAAATAATAAAATATTCCATAAAATTTGGATCTAGATTTGGTTAATAATACTTTAATTATGCACGAATATCTAGACTAACTCAATATTTTGTTATAAATAGAAGGGTTTTCCATTAATTCACTACCTTTTGTTGCACAGAATTCACTCTTGATCTATACTTTTGGTTCGACTTTGATCCTCCCATCATTTTCATAGTTTTCTACTTTTTTCTTGTGAGCTCCCTTTGAGTTCCATTTTTGTCTGGTTTTTCTGCACCATCAAGGGAGAGATATCTTAGATCTGAAGCGCTGACGACATACAAGAACCCATCCCATTAAGGGGGATTGGTAACATATTTTCTATTTTCCCTTCCCAGGTGTCATAATACAAAAAATTCTTTAAAAATTCTTGTCTTGTTCATTGGATGCATGGAGCAACTCTTGCTTATTATTTGCTCTTTAATATCTTTAACTGCATAGATCTAGATTTTTGTAGCATTTAGTCTAATCACTAACTACATATCTAAGGAAATTGACAACCATATTTGATGTTAGGGCTATTTTATATGCACAACTAGAGTGAGCTTTTTTTGTACGCTTGTGATTAGAATTCACACTAACATTTTGAAGGGATATAAATACAATTCAAATGATCCTCATTTGGAAATCATCATAAATTATTCTTTTTTTGGTTTCTTTGGTTTTGGATCACACAGGTATAAAAAATTTTCGTGGGAAATTGGTCTCATATGTACTAAATTACAGGGTTCGAGATCACATGTGCATATTAGGGTTTTCGGTTCGTAGTCGCAGGGTTGTCATAGGAAATTTTCGGGCATAACCGCATCCACAAAAGCCTATATTTATGACCATAATTATTTAAACACACACAAAAGCACCTGCTTCGTGAAATCAAGACTTAGGGTTTCTAGGTATAGTTGACCAGAAATTATGATAGTTGTTCACAGACGGTGACAGTTGTTGACATGCTTGTGAACAATTTTTTGATTAGTAGTGTTGTTGGGTTCATCTCTTGGATATTGTTTGGTTTTTTTTGTTGGATAGTTTCCTATTGAAAATTTTGATCATTGTACTCTCTCTTTACTGAAAATTTTATGAAAATCTAATAAGAAGAATAATTTTAACGGTTTCCCCCCCTTGTGGGGTTTTGTATTGGTCTCCAACCAATCCTAGTGTCTCTATGTGTGAATTATTTTTTCTATTATTCCTTTATGTTCTGATGAATTTTTGATGATATTTTTATTTCTAGATAATTTCATACAATATAATGATGTTATAATGATATGGGGTGAATTCAATATGTAAACAATGAAATGAAATTATATAAAGAAAATAAAAACATATTCCTAAGAAAAATCAACATGGTATCAGATTTGGGATGAAGAAAAGTCATTGAGATCACCCATATGAAGACACCATTGATGAAAGCAAGAGAACATGGAGGAGACCTAGAAGAATGCTAGGGTTTGAAGGAAACCGTAGGAAATATATTTATTATAGTTTGATATACATCATGAGGTTAGGGTTTGGAAGAAACCATGGAATAAGATAAAGTCTTGAGTTTTTCATCCTTGAAACCTTAACATGATCAATGAGAAGTAGTTCTAGCACTTGTGCCAAATTTAGCGTAATACTAGTTGGGTTAGTTTCAATTAGGCCTGGTTGCTAGTGAATTCGATGGAAATATTGAAGGAAACATTTTTAAATGGATAATGGACAATAATAACTCTTGAAGGATCGTTCAAGAGGGATTTGGTCACCTCTCGTTAAACATAATTACATTTTAGATTTATGTCTTCATCACACTATTATTGTTTAGATTTATTTTTATTATTATTGATTAACTTTCTTGCATATTTGAGTATTTGAATACTTCTAACCTCTATATGATATGTAATAATCATATCCTTCTTAAGGATCATCTGAGTTGCAAGAAAAGAGAGCTAGTATAAGAAGTGAAGAGCTGGTGCTGGAAAATGAAAGAAATACCTAAGAAAGTTTTCAAAGTAGCATCCATAATATGTAAGTACTACAATTGCCAATGAAAAATAAGAGTTATAAGTTGCAAAAGTATTTGTATACTACAAGGTATGTGTGGCATATTTCTTCAGTGTTATGATTTAGCTACAAGATTGGATGACAAGTTAAGCCCTAAGGTATGTCAATAATATCAACTTCGTAAATGACTCATGGATGCATATGAAATTAAGTTTGATTTCTGGTATACATGATATATTGATGTTCTTCATATTTGGCAAGTATCTTACATTTTATTAGACATGTTGCATTTCCTGATTTTATAAAGAAGGCTAGGAACTTTGATTTCGATATATGGTAACTTGATACTATTGTTAATTCTTGTGATAAGCATGGTAACTGTAATATTCCAAATTTTTCCTTCAATAAATTGGAATATTAACTTTTTCTAAGGAGTTGAATAATTGGGTGAGAAGGCCCATTCACAATAAAAACATGGATAAAATCCCTCTAGTATGAAAGGGGATCAGCCTTGGAACTAGATTTCACAGCCTCATGTGTGAAAGGATACATTTGCAAAGAGGCTAGGTCAAGCTTGACCAAGTCAAACAACGCAGAGGTATGAGGTGGAAAGCATCCTATGGGACAACGCAGAGAAAGAGGAGGGAATATTTATTGAAGGAGGAAACCCTAATAGAGTGGGACCCATGGAGAGGGATCTCTCATGTGTTTAAAAGGAGGGAAAGGTATCCATTGTTTCTCATGCATATGATTATAGATTTCTTGTCTGTTTAGACTCGTGGCATTCTCCAACTGTTTAGCTGATTTGCTGTGCTACTTAGCACAAGGATTTAATACTTAGGAATCCTTCTTCTTTCTTGAGAAGCCTCTTGAAGGATTTGTAATGATTTGCCTCACATCTAGGCTTGAGGCCAAGCATCCTCCTCCAGGACAGCGTTATTGCTGCAGCAGCATAATTCTGTGTTGCAGGGTGTTGCAGTGAGGAGTCACAACACCTCTTCCATTACTTGTTTGTCAGAGGATGAGTCTTCCTTTCCTTTGGAGGATCAGTTTGGAAGCTACTAGAGCTTATTTTAGATCTTGGAACTTGGAAAAATCATTCTATTCCACCTATAACGCAGTTACCCTCTTAGACTACATTATTTTCAGAGTGCACTTGCAGTGAGGGCTTGCAGGGTTTATTGGAGGGTGAGATCTCAAGTATAAGGATCAGCCTTCCACTTATGAGATCCATTGGATGAGGTATACTTCATATTGTTATCATCTTCATCCTTCTCTATTCAGTTCCAGATTTGAGTTGCAACTTCTACCCAACAACTCCAACATTTTTTCCATTTTGTATATTTCAGCCAATCCTTCAGAGGATTGATGTATTATTGTTTCTAAGGGTTAGAGCCTTTCTCCCCTATTTTATTTGAGCTATATATTTTAATATTTGTGTAATGATACTATTTTTTAGTAGTTCTCCTTTATAGACTGCGTTGTCATAGCCAAGGGTTTCACATATGTAGCAGTGTTCTTCATTTCCTTGTACATGTGTTGTTGAGGCTTGCATTGCCTTTCTTGAGTGATTATTTCCTCAAGACGTTGTACTATTTTTTTCTACTATAACAACATTTTTTGGCTATTAAGGTATTCATATGTTCATCGGTGTAAAATAATGATGTCATTCCAGCTCTTGTGCATCTATTGTTGCAACCCATCTCATTGGGCACTTTTTGAGGACATCTAAGTGTGGGAGATCTGTTTAACCCACTTAGACAGATTTCTTTGGAGCCTCCTCTTTTATTTATCACTTAGACACATTTTTATAAGGGATCCAAAGCTTGGTTTCAATTCCTGTAGCAGCCATTACTGGAAAATTCTTTTTCCAGTCATGCCTTGCTAGTTGTTCCAGATTTGGAATATTACAGTGGTATCGAAGAAACTTTCTTGGCTCAGCCTATGAGTCTTAGCCCAAGAAGATCAGAATGATGAAGAAGATGATATTTCTCTCATCAGTGTTCAAATCCAGAGAGAACCTCTCCAAGGAGGTCAATAATATTGAAGAAATAGAAGAGGAAGGACCATGCACTTCCTATTCTCATCAAGAAAAAGACATTGAGCATGGAAGACACTTGCATTATCAAATTCTAAGTGATTACCTATTTGAGTATAGATCTCAACCTAGAGCCTTCAAGGAGACTCTAGATTTCCCTCATTTCAACCAGTTGAAGGAAGAGAAGAGACCCTACAGCAGAAGAGAAATCAAAGGCAATAGACTTCTTTTGTCTACTTTTGATGGGTTATCTACAGCAAGAACTTGGGTGAGAAAGTTGGAGGCATTTTTCCTACTACATCCTGTAGCAGGAGAAGAAGTTGTTGAAATCTCAGTGCTGCACTTGGAGGGTGAAGCCTATGCTTGGTGGTGCAGCCACTTGAGCCATGCAAGGGTGAATACTTTTGCAGAGTTCACTCAAAGGGTGATCCAAACCTTTCATGGAGAAAGAATAAAGGAGGAAAAACTCACACCACTTGAGAAGCTTTGTCCTAATGTTGTCACACTCATGAAGGAGCAGCCAAATGCATCAACAGTTGGGGCAGCCAACACTTTGGAGGAAGTAACTCTTGCAGCCCTACAAGAAGTTCCAAAATATCATCAAGGTATGAAAATATCTTCACAATCTATTGTTGCAGCAAATTCTTTTGATAGATGTGGAGATTTACATTTTCATGACCAAGGGTCAAATCACACTGCTACTATAGAACAGCTTGGTTTCATTGCGCTGTGCAACATGGAAACATTCAAGGAGGAAGAAAACCACCATTCTCATGAGCCATTTTTGGGTTTTACATCACACTTGAGGTTGGGGTTTGAAGACTTGAAGGATGATAGTAGAAATCTTGGAGTGAGAAACCCTTTCTCCTTTCAAGATGACACTTTATCAATGAGATCCTCTCAGCTCAAAGAGAAACTTCTACTTTTAGAAGATCCAAGACCACATTGGTTTTGGAGGACTATTATTGATAGGGAGGTCTCATGGAGAGATCTCATTAGAGGTGCACTTCAACACACCATGGAGTGCAAATATTTTCTTCCTTTCTCACAGGAGCAGATAGAAGATGGAGGACATCTTAGGATGGATAACATCTCTCATGCTTATGTTGGAAATTTCTTGAGCCATGCACATCATGATGGGAGGTTTTTTCCTACCACCTATTTGGGTCCTTATAGGGTCTCATTGATCCTTGAGAATATTGCATTTCAAAATCCCATGAAGTGCAAAGACAAAGATTTGGTTTGGGAGGATGGTGGCCCTCATGGGAGGAGTACCAAGATGAAGAGAAGAAGGAGGAATCCACAAGTGATTGAGTGGATGTGGTTGATGAGCAAGGAGATGGGAGGATACTTAAAAATTTATGATACCGGGCAGCAGGAGGCTTAGCTGCACTAGTTACTCTTGAAAGAGTTTGGCCATCACTTGGCATACACTCTTCCTAAGAGTAGGAGGATGGAGGAGAGATGGCAGGATACTTGCATCATTGGGTAGCGTAGAGTATGGATGCATGGTGTTGATGTGGTACTCATATCATTCAGTGTCTCTTCATCACATGAGTTGTATGATGGAAGTATGGGGAGGTAGCAAAATACTTTGTTGCTTTGCTTGTTCTTGGGAGAGCAAGAGCAGATTTTCTCTCACACTTTGCATGATGTTGCAGGATGAGGAGATGGAATTATCTCCTTGGCTTTTGATGATGGAGAGTTACTTCCACTTTGGGAGGAACTTCTCATGCATTGCAACATTATGGGAGATGTCTTTGACAAGGAGCATGTCAAAGGACAGAGCCTTATATTGACAGGAGCTTATTTGCATGAGCTGACAACACTGGCACTTAAGAGAAGGGACTTATGGATGGAGTGTCCCTAGGGTCAATTCAAATTTGATGCACTTGGTGAACAAGGAGGAGGTGATGATGATAGAGAAATGGATAGAGGCATCTATCACTATGACAGATTCTTCTTGTCTTGGATTTCCAAGCATGAGGAGGATTATCTTTTTGCAGCACATGGTACATTTCCCTACATAGCATGCCACAATAGTATGGAGGATTCACTCATGGATCCATGTACCATATTACTTCCAAAATATGGTAAGAAGTTTATTTATAAATTCATTTATTTGCATACTCTTGCCATTACTATGTAGTGCATTGCTTCACAAGAGGGCAAGCTCGTGACATTTCTCCATGATCATTGTTGGGCCAATCTACATGATGGAGGTAGCCATATTTTATGTGTCCTCGGGAAAATTTTTTATCATCACATGTATGTTCAGTTTTTGCACTCAAACATGTACCCTATGAGAACATGCATGAATAACCATGTAAAAAGAAACATTTTTCCCTGTACTTTTCTCAAGCAGCAGCTTGTAAAATTGCGCTGTACACACCTAGGAGACTGTTGGTATCTTCAAGCACCACATGAAGCCATCAGTATTTCCTTCATTATTGTACTGATCATGTCTTCATTTGCTGATATTTTTTCTGTCATTGTTAAGATCATGATTGGGAGATTGACACATGAGTTGGATGTGTCCTTGAGGGGATAAAATTTCCCTATTTTCTGCACTACATGTTCTAATGGGAGCATGAGAGGAGATATGGCCACCACAACCAGATATGTGTTCTCTTTCAGGGTGGGCCATGAGATTGTTAACCATCCATTGTATAATCATGGGCAAGTAATTGATCATGTATTGTTGACACATTCAGCCATTTACTATTCATTAGTAGATGTGATGGATTTTGTATATTACTTGCCATGTTATTTTCTGAGATTGAAGTAGATGAGACTGCGTTGTATCCTTCTGAGCTATTGTTTGTATCATTCATTATCATGCAAAACTTGCAGCAAAATTCTTATTGGGATACTCTATGATGATATTGTCCTTTTCATCATGGATACAACATTTTGGGCCAGCTTGTTCTTCAACATTGGAAGAGAAATCTTTGGAGGATTGTTCTTCACTTTGCTATTTGAGGGCAATAATTTTGCAGCCTAGGATCAACACACACTCTACACTTGTCATAAGTGGAAGGACAGCTTGGGGTAGGCTATGATGCTTACCATGTTCAAATTTTTAGCCCACCGCCATTTTTGAAGCTTGAGGTGGAAGGAGATTTTCAGGAGTTGCCATGTTGGGAGATGACTCATTTTGTCTGGATGATTGCTTGGGGATGGAGGATCAATTTGGGGAAGATTTTTTCCAAACACTTTTTAGTATCCATGCCTTGTGAGCAACTTCTCAATTCTATCCTTGAAGTTTCTTGAGGACAAGCAACATTTGGGAGGGGAGGGCTGTGATATTCAAAATTTTTCCTTCAATAAATTGGAATATTAACTTTTTCTAAGGAGTTGAATAATTGGGTGAGAAGGCCCATTCACAATAAAAACATGGATAAAATCCCTCTATTATGAAAGGGGATCAGCCTTGGAACTATATTTCACACCCTCATGTGTGAAAGGAGACATTTGCAAAGAGGATAGGTCAAATTTGACCAAGGCAAACAACGCAGAGGTATGATGTGTAAAGCATCCTATGGGAGAGCGCAGAGAAAGAGGAGGGAATATTCCTTGAAGGAGGAAACCCTAATAGAGTGGGACCCATGGAGAGGGAGCTCTCATGTGTTTAAAATGGGGGCAAGGAAGCCATTGTTTCTCATGCATATGATTATAGATTTCTTGTATGTTTAGACTCTTGGCATTCTCCAACTGTTCAGCTGAGTTGCTGTGCTGCTTAGCACAAGGATTTCCTGCTTAGGAATCCTTCTCCTTTCTTGAGAAGCCTCTTGAAGGATTTGTACTGATTTTCGTCACATCTAGGCTTGAGGCCAAGCATCCTCCTACAGGACAGCGTTATTGCTACAGCAACATAATTCTGTGTTCCAGGGTGTTGTAGTGAGGAGTCACAACACCTCTTCCATTACTTGTTTGTTAGAGGAGGAGTCTTCCTTTCCTTTGGAGGATCAGTTTGGAAGCTACTAGAGCATATTACAGATCTTGGCACTTGGCCAAATCATTCTATTCCAGCTACAGCGCAGTTACCCACTTAGACTGCATTATTTCCAGAGTGCACTTGCAATGAGGGCTTTCAGGGTTGATTGGAGGGTGAGATCTCAAGTGTAAGGATCAACCTTCCACTTAAGAGATCCATTGGAGGAGGTCTACTTCAGATTTTTTTCATCTTAAGACTTCTCTATTGAGTTCCAAATTTGAGTTGCAGCTTCTACCCAACAACTCCGACATTTTTTCCATTTTGTATATTTCAGCCAATCCTTCGGAGGATTGATGTATTATTGTTTCTAAGGGTTAGATCCTTGCTTCCCTATTTTATTTGAGCTGTATATTGTCATATTTGTGTAATGACACTATTTTTCAACAGTTATCATTTATAGACTATGTTGTCATAGCTAAGGGTTTGACATATGTAGAAGTGTTCTTCATTTCCTTGTACATGTGTTGTTGAGGCTTGCATTGCCTTTCTTGAGTGATTATTTCCTCAATACATTGTACTCTTTTTGTCTGCTATAATTTTTTTTTTTGGCTATTCAGATCTTCATATGTTCATGGTCGTAAAATAACGCTGTCATTCCAGCTCTTGTACATCTATTGTTGCAACCCATCTCATCAGGCACTTTTTGAGGACATCTAAGTGTGGGAGATATGTTTAACCCACTTAGAAGGATTTTTTTGGAGCTTCCTCTTGGATTTAGCACTTAGACACATTTTTCTAATGGATGCAAGTCTTGGTTTCAATTCCTGTAGCAGCCATTTCTAGAAAATGCGTTTTCCAGTCATGCCTTGCTAGATGTTCCAGCTTTGGAATATTACAGTAACCCTGGTATTAAAAGTGATACTCAAGATATTATTTTGGATCTTGGTTAGGTTTTGATAAGATTAGTAATTTTGAAAATGTGGCTAAATTGGATTCCATGGCTTGATGTTGTGATTATGATCCTTGAATTATGAATAAGATACATTTATTTGTGTTAGCGTAAGAAGTCAGTCCTTGACTGCTTATCAGAGTAATCCTTACACATGACAGTTCATTTCAAATTTTAAAGGGGTTGTTTGAGTGGTGGGAAAATTTTCTCAAATATTTTGAAATTATTTAACATTATTTAAGACTTTCATGCATTTGGAAAGTTGTGGCAAGTATAAATTGTGTGGGTAAAAGGTAGTAAAGGGAGCAGAGTATACAATTTGTTAGTCATCATTATTTTTGGATGTTTTGATGACTAGATTCCTTGGCTGAGTTTTGTAGAAGCTAATCTCAATCTGTCAATTTGTCATCTAGAAAATACCTCAAATAAATTTTTTTCTTCCTACCCCTCCCCTCCATCCTATGATGAGAAAACCCTTTAGTTTTCTAAACCTATCTTTTTATAGCAAAGTCTCCTTGTCTACAGCTGTCATATTTTTTGTCTCTCTGCTACCAAAAATCCCCTGTTTTCATAAATCTCATTGTCCAAACATTTGGCAAAGCACCTATCCCTCTCTCACTAATCATTGGATCATATGATAATTGATCATGCCTAAGGAAATTTTTTGAATTTTTGACAAGGTCTATAGGTCTAGGTGGTGGTGTTTAGGACAATTTTCCTTGAAAAATCTATCCTAAGTCAAAAAACCCTGTTTTTAGTACCAGTCAGCCATAAATTGTTTCCTGTTCTGCAAAACAACATACTGGTTTAGCCTTAGGTCATACACCACTAACTGGTTACTTGTTTTATTTTAGCAAAGCTCAGAAATATTCATTTCAGGAAAAGACCAAGTTTCTAAAAGGTTTCATAGATAAAGGAAAGTGAGCATTTCAATCTTGATTTTATGACACACTGCTAAGTTCTTAGAAAATCAAAGATCATCTACCAAGTACATCTCTGCAGTGATGTATTCAATAATGACAGTGCACAAATGAGATAAAAGGAACAAATGCAAACAGGTCTCTCATGCTGAAGTAGTTTGCCATCATAAATCAAATGAAGTACATTAAGTGAGGTCTACATGGTTTCAAATAAAAAAGGTGACTTAACCCCGCAAATCACTCTTTTTTGGGAAAAAGAGACAGTCTTTGACATAAAGAGCTTTAAAGCAAATTAGGCATCATATTGAGCATGTAAGAAGGAAAGCTGCTTATTATATCTTACCATGAACCTGGACTTTGAAAATCAGTCAAAGACAAATTCAATGTGCCTTATGAGAGCACAACTGGAAAAAAGGAGTTACTTCAAGAATACACACAACAGAGGGCACAGTGTTGAGATGAATGAAGTTTCATAGTTTGAAGGCCTCCTTCATCATAAGCAGAGGACCCAACAATGGTTTTAAGTGACCTGAGTGGTTACATTTGCATAGGACCTACTTCATGACAAGTAGAGGGGCAGAACCCAGTCAAAGAACATCTTTCACATCATAAGCAGAGGATTGACATCATGGTGTTGAAAGGCCATCAGTAGTGGTTTTTGTATAAACCTCCTTCAAAGGATAAAATCCAAGGCTATAGTTTGATGAAGAAAACCTCATTTAAATGGTAAAAGAGATAGAAAAAGCTCTGTTCAAGGTAACTTCTGCAACTGACAAGAAAGAGAAATAACACAGCGTTAAAGATGCCTCCTCCAAGATTATCTAAGAAAGATAAGTACAGGGAATTGTTTTTCTATAAGTTACCCATTCAAAGAAGACAGTTGAGATGAGGAGAACATTTAATAATTGGAAAAGAATTTCTTATAAAAAATAGAGTGAATGTGCAACAGTATAGGAGAGGGTTCACTTACCACTTGTTCAAAAATCCTCCTTCACAATAAGTAGAGGGCCTACACAGTGGGTTTGATAAACCTAGGTAGTTTCATTTTGCATTACCTCCTCCAAAAGATGAGCAAAGGGTAAATCAGCAGGGTTTAATACTGTGTTTGAGGAAGGGTGTCATTGATAGATAGATTTGAGAGATAGTGTGTTTAAAGGAGTTTTCATTCAATGATAAACCAAGGCTAAAAATAGTTTGGTGACATGTTCCGCTAAATGTCTAAGAAAAGGACATAGCACCTACAGACAACTGGTTCAAAACACAAATCTTCAAATGGTGTAGCAGAGATGAAAGAGAACTTTTGTTTTTACAGTGCCTCCTTCAATCATGAGAAAATGGAAAAAAATACAAGTTTTCAACTTGCCTCCTTAAAAGTATTGGTAGATGGAAAAACACAGTTTTTCAAGAGCCTCCTTCATGACAAGCAGAGGGATTAAAAAGATTGTTTTGAGATGCCTCCTACATTAATGAGCAGAAGTCCCAATTTTTGGTAAAAGGTAGCCTCTTTCAAAAACATTAACACAATCATTATAAAGGGTTTTTCTTCCAAAAGGAAAAAGGGTGCCCACCTTTGTTTTTCAAAAAGCACAAAGGAAAAAATGTAAAATCACCAAAGGAAGGGAAAAAATGTTCAAAAGAATTTTAAAAGAGCTATAAAAATCTCTCAAAGTGGATGTTTTACATTCTATTTTGCAACTGACAGAGGAGAGAACAATTTTCCAAAACCTGGGCAAGTTATTATGCAAATTTTTTAAGATGAAATGTGCCTGTAGCATCCCTCTGAAGGTTTTTTCACATGGCGCAATGCGCCCGTTTTATCTGACCAACCTTCCCTGCCCGGAATTCATAAGGTGTCCGGCCCGACACACATAAACGTGCAGGTGTTATGCACCTGTGTACAGGAGTGTAGCACCTCTCAAGAGGCCTCCAAATTACCAATATTTTAGATTTTTACTTAGGTTTTGGTTTTTTCAAACACAGCAAGGGGGTTTCAAAGGTATTTTTAATTCCTTGCATCTCAATTTTGGTCTTAAAATTATTTTGAAATCCAAAATTAAAAATAAGAAAAACAATATTTTAAAGGGAAAGAGGCCTATTTCAGTTTGGAAAACTTGTGTGTTGAGTGGATAAAGAAAGCAGTAAGATAAACATGCCTCCAAGGACGGTCAGCAAAGGTGGACATCACAACAAATTTGAACCTATAAATGTGAAAGAGTTAAATGATTCCCCTTCAGTCCTTTTCAACTTTCATGAGGTAGGATGTATTGATTTTTTCCAAAGAGTCCAAGAGGTCACCAATCACCCTCCCTTGACACAATTGTTTGCCCTGAGGCTACAAGGAGAACATGTTCACATAGCAGGCCTTGATTTTGTTCTCACTCCTAGGTCAGTTTCAAAGGCAACCAAGATCCCCTATCTTGGTGAGAAATGGTTCAAACAAGCCTATTTGGACCTAGAACACTATAAGCCCTTCTTGAAACCAGCTTACCAAAATGATTGCAAGGCCATCTTCCCCTTTTCTCATCTATTAAACAGTTATGTGCCTCTTATGAAGGCCATCATGAAATACTTTACATGTGAAGGGAGATACTCTCGAGTCTATTCATATCATGTCCGAATGTTGATGCACTTCACTCGGACTCAGCTATTGAACCTCCTTTTATTCCTTTGTAGGAGCATTGACAAAATGGCCTCATCTATCCAAAAGAAGCCCTCTGCTCAACAAAAGGCTAGTTTGTTTCATCATTCTCTTATCAAAATCATCATCCACCATTAACTTGAACAAAAATGAGTTTCTTGGGAATCCTTCATTTCCCACTCTGATTTTGCTTCTGCTTCTTCATCTCATGGCCCATCTCATGTGCCCTCCTCACCCTCCACTCACTATGTCTCTCCTTCATCTAGTCAAACTACTCCTCAAAAGCAAGAATCTCCTATGATTGATAGTGAAAGGGAAAAGTATAATGAAAGCAAGCATGAGGGTGATGAGAACACCACAGTCCTCAATAAAGTCATGAAAGCAAACAGAGTGACAGTCAATAGAGCAATGATGATGAAGAAAAAAGTGATGAACATGAACAGAGAAGCACTTAGCAGATTAGTGATGATGAGGAACAAATTGAAGAGCAGCAAAGCAGTGATGATAGAGAAAAAAGTGATGAAGAAGAGCAAAACAGTCCTCAAACAGATAGTGAGGAGAGTGAAGGAGGTGCTTCCTAGCAAAAAAATGATCATGAAAGTAGTCCTCATGAAGAGGGTGAACACACTGATGATGGTCAAGGAAATTCACAAAGGGATGCCAAAATCACAGATGAAGGAAGAGACAACCCTCAAGGGAAAAATGAGGAAAACAGTGAAGATAGTGGCAACACGCAAAATGACAATGAAGACAGTCATGATGGCAGTAGCTCATATCAAAAACTTGAAAACAGTGAGCATGGTGAGGGTAGCACACAAGAAAAAGTTCAATACAGTGATGGTAAGGTTGGCAGCCTAGAACAAGTTCAAAACAATAATGATGAGGAACACAACAGTCCTCAACAAAGTAGCAAGCAGCAAGACAGTGAGCATGATGGAAGTCCTCATACAACAAATGAAGGTAGTCTCCAAAATGACAGCCATGAAACTAATAAGGACAATGAACTTGAAGAAAACAAGGCACAAAATAGTGAACAATCTAATGGTGATAGCATGAAACAAGAAGAGAAAAATAGCCCCAATGATAGTCAAGATCAAATCAAAGACAATGAGTAAGGCAACCTAAAAGAAGACAGTAAGAACATAGAGCATGAAGAGAGTTCTCAAAAGCATGTGATAGTTGCCTCTCCTAGTCAAGGGGCCATGACTCTTTCTCCAAAAGTGGTGAAGCCTAAGACCACTAAATCTACAAAGAAGAAGACTATTCAAGCTGTAACTACAAATGTTACTAGAGCACTCCGGAGTAGAGGAAATTTGCCCAAGAGGCCTATAATTGAAGTGCCAAAGAGAAAAAGAGAAAATAAGTCTATCCAAAGCAAGGGCAAAGAAAAATTTGAACAACAGGAGAGTAGCCATGAATAAGAAAGAGAGTTTGACATCGTACAAATAGACAGTGATGCTGAGGATGATGAAGCTAGAATCCTCGAGTCACTTTTGCAAAACAGAGAAGCCCAAATCCAGGACTTAGAAACTGACTTAGAGAGGTCTAAAGACCTCATTCACTTCCTACAGCTGCAAAATAGAAAAATGAGTGGGAAAATGGCAATCTATGAGGCCCGAGCATTCAAATACAAAAGGGAAGAATACAAAGCACAAGTCAAACTTGAAGAGTATATGGGCGAATTTGATGATATTGAGGAAGAAGAGTAACCAGGAAGAAAAAGGCCTAGGACTATGGGTCTTAAGAAAGCTTTGGAGAAACAAAGGGAAGAAGAAGCAGCCCTTGCTCGATCGTATCCTCTCACACAATTTCTTTCCCAAGAGATAGAAAATGATAAAAAATCATGGCTTGAAAGAGAAAACAAGAATTTGGAGGACAAATTAGACAAGGCAAACAAAAGCTTGGGTTTGCAAAGGAAGATGACCAGGCATTTCAAGAAGTTGAATCAATTTGCCTGAAGAAAACCCAAGATTCCCCACGAAAAGCTCAAAGTTGCCCAAAGGAAGCGCCCGGTGGAAAAAGGGGCAAAAGACATATCTAGGCTTGGAATCTTGGCTTCAGTTTCCTTGCATGCTTCTAGGAACCCATAAGGGGTTTGCTCATGAAAATTGAGTAATTTTAGACATGATCTTGTTTTTTGTGTTTTTTACGCCTAATTGCACATTTTTCTAGGCACTGCAATTTTCGCTAGGAGCATTCTCAACTCATGAAAGTTATTTTATTGGATGTGTTAAATTTGGGGGAATCTACTCACAAACATTCAAATCAAAATAAGATGTTTTGGTCCCCCAAACAGGTGAAAAAATTCAAAATTCACCTTTGAGCCTCAAATATCAGCAGGTGAGACCCTCCTAGTTTTTTTCACTCAGTCCACTTTTTCATAGACTCCCAGGGATAATTTTGAGAAAATGAAGTAGTTCCAAAAACTAGACATCTAGGGCTTTCCAACGAGCCATCATGAGCCTCATTTTGACATCGGGAACTCCCTCAAAAGTCCTCTGCAAAACAGACTTTTTTCTGCTACTATGCTCCTGTAGGATTTTGCTGAAAAGACAATTTTCTGAAGGTGGCTATCCAAATGTGCGTTAAGCTATTTTTAACTTCATGTCAGAGATTAAAAGTAAATTTTATTTCTATTTTTAGCTTAAATATATATTTTTGAAGATATTTTGTGCCTTGGGCTTTGCAAAGCCTCAAGGACAAAATCAGATATTTGTATTAGGCCAATGGCCTTCTAGTTGCTCTAGGCGGGTTTCCTCCTCTTTGGCCTATATAATCCAAGAGGATTCATTGTAACCAGAGGCAAAAATTGATGTTATAAAGAGAAATACATAGAATTATGAGCTTTGAAGAAATACTTGTCTTATGAAGTGGATGATCTCTTGCTTGACTTTGATGGTGGAGGAGGATTGTATGTAGGATTCCATGCCTTGGTGAATGGTATTGTGTTCCTTATCTGTTATGTTTTCTTAGTTTATCATACATGTTTTCATGCTTCTTGATTTTTGTAGTTCAGTAAAGAATAAGTTTGAGATATGCCCATGGAGGCACCTCAAATTTCCTGATTCATTGTAGCTTAAATGTTTTCATCTTTCTTGGTTATGTCAAAGAATTCTTAATTTCTCTTTGGTACCATAAGAACTTGTTATCAGTTTCATTAATGGTTATTATGTATGCTATCTAGTATGATTCACGGTATGCCCTGCTTACTCATAGCTAATCAAAAATCCATCTCTGAAATCTCTCTCTGAATTATTGGTTGTCTTAGTTAAGTCAAAGAGGTCTTGTTTCGATCTTGCCCTTTGTCCATGCTTTGCAGTCTTATTCCAAAGTTCCAAATAGATCAAGATATGATGTTTAGGAGTTCCCTCTTCATAGATTGAGTTGTTTTTTTATCTTAAATGTTTTTCCAAAAGTCTGAAGGTGGTTTTCCCAAAGTTAGAGGGTCTTATACTTCTATGTATCACTGGATTTTTTATTTTCTGCATCTATCAGTTTGAGTTTCATTCATAGAGATTAATGGTCAGCCCTAACTCATGAATGCTTGATTTTTAAATATTTATGCTTAAAATCTCTTCGTCTTTCGGAAACTTAATGTTAATCTCATTTAACTTTCACCCAAAGAATCCATTTATCTTGACCAAATCGGCCCTGCAGTAATACCTTGTCCATCATTAAGACAATCTCGACCTTTTTGACCCCATAGCCTAGATGATCTGACGAAATTTTATCTATTTATCCTTTGATCAATTCCCCTCAAAAACCAAAAACAAACTAAAAACATACTTAACAACTAGCCTAAAATCAAATATACAAAAAACAAACAAGTTTACATCCTTTGCATAATAGAGAGAGCCCTCTCTGAGTCCAGGAAGGCTATGTCCTAGGGCTCCAAATTTGGTTTGATGTTTCCCTATCATTTGGTTTACCAATATGAAAAATCACGGGACTCCAACATAATGGCTATCACAGTGGGACCTTTCTGAGTTAGTGACAATCTGAGTACACCTTATGACTCCAGAAATCCCTTGTCTTCAAGAATATCCAATGAATCAGCCACCTCATTGCCACCAACATAATGGCGATCACGGTGGGACATACTGAGTACATAACAATATAGCAAACTCTTGTAGACTCTTTAGTCCTTCAAAATTAAAATCAGACAGACAGCCTATAAATTCACTTAGAGTAAACTCTTTTTTCTTCACCACCTTAGCTAAGTGATGAATTAGGTTTAGGACACTCTTACAAACTAGGCTGCATATAAAAAATCTGTAAAAAACCTCATAAAAACATCCCTAGATTGGATTTTCATCAGTTATTGGTGGTGGACCATAAATACATATCTCTAAAACAACAAAACATCCACATGGCGACTCCACTAGCCTCTAGTAGGCCTAATACTCCACTAAAAACCAAAAATTTCATAAACATACTATCATGTTGACTTACTTGTTCAAAAACACAAAGATCGTGATGCAGCCTTTGAAATCAGTGAAAAACTAAGTACAACTTAGGGATTCAGAAAACTTCATCTAAACATAAGAAATCAACATAATATCCTAAGAATAGAACTATAGCTTTCTCAACAATCTAGCAAACTGTTGAACTGAGTTTTATGTCATTCTTACAATTTTTCACATAAAAATTTTCTAGAAAAGAATTTTCCTAAAAGACATCTTTGTCAGTATTGGTGGTGGACCATAAACCTCAAGAACATCCACCTGGCGACTCCACTAGTCTTCATTTAGTTTTTACCTTACTCACATCTAAAAAAACCCTAGAGA
This sequence comes from Pinus albicaulis, assembly GCA_034641835.2. Classification (NCBI taxonomy): domain Eukaryota; kingdom Viridiplantae; phylum Streptophyta; class Pinopsida; order Pinales; family Pinaceae; genus Pinus; species Pinus albicaulis. Next base: position 1,000,760,719 of record CM076575.1, on the reverse strand, counting down.
GGAGAACCATCCAAAAAATAATCACAACTATCACCCTCTCTAAGCTTTGACTTTGAAATCTGGCTTCACAAAGAATTAATACTAGATCTCACCCAGACCCAAAGCCCCCTGTCATAGTTGATGACCCAGAAAATATTTTGTGGCAAACTTCTGAAACTGGTAACTTAGCTACTGATAGGACCATCCACAAAGAAAGCTATGTACCTAAACATCTTACATCCTTGCAAGATTCCCAATTTGATTTGTTTTTAGCAAAAACCCTTTTTAGAAACAAGTCACTAAGTAAAACCAACCTTGCCGATATTGAGCCCTTAGATTTACAACAAAGCCCTAGCAAAGAAGCCTCACCCACTACACCTGCTGATTTTTAGCTTCTCCACCACTTCAGCTCAGAATCAATCTACAAGTCCAAGTACCTCCACTACACCCATTCAGACCACCACTGTGCAAATCACCTCATCCCATACCACAAATCCTCATACTGTAAATCTACCATCAGCTCCAATCATGGAAGCTTGGTATGCGCCCTTAGTGTTACCACAGCCTTTGGTACCTTTGCAGAATGTTTACCAATCTCGAATCCCACAATTCACCGGAGCTGAGGCTACTACTGCCCAACAACATGTAGATAAAATTAGTGATGCTTTTGACTATATGAAATTAGAAGACGAAACCATAAAGATGAGAATGTTTTCCCAAAGCCTAGGCAGAGAAGCCAAGAAATGGTTTAAAAACTTGGCTCCTAACAGTATACATGATCTCCCAACACTTTACCAAATTTTCATAAACAGGTGGGAAATCAGGAAAAACCCCATCCAAATCCTTTCCGAATATAACAATCTTAAAAGGAATATGGGGGAAAGTGTTCAAGAATATTGCACTAGGTTCAAAAGTGTTTATAACGCCCTCCCACCTCACATGAAACCTCCACTTGGCTCAGCATTAGCAAAATTTCTCGAAGGTTTCGATCCAGATATGACATACCAACTAAGAGAAAGAGACCCTGCAACTTTAGAAGAAATGAAAAAAGTAGTGATTAGTGCTGAAGCCAACCTAGCTGATAAGAGAGCTAGGATGAAATTAGAAAAGAAAGTCACTTACCGAGATGAGGCCATGCCATCAAATTCCTCCTCAGATTCCAGAATAGACAACCTGGTTAGAACCATGGAGAGAATGTTGGAAAGAATAAATCTAAATGAAAAATCATCTCTTAGGGACAACCAGCCAAATCCTCAAAACATAAACTGGAACCAAAACTTTAGAAGAGACCCACCTCAAATCAAACCAAGGGAAAATGACCAACATATCAGGCCACCTTTCCATGAAAACTATGTTGATGAGGTAGAAATATATATGGAACCACTTGATGAAAATCACTTAAACTTGATAGGTTCTGATAGCGAGGGTGAGGTTTTCCTCACAGAAGAAGAACAAGTTTTCTTCTCCTCAAACCAAAATGAAACAAATTATGAGGACCCCGAAGATCCTGAAATAGGATTACAAAATGCCATAATGGAATTTCATAGGCAATATGACCTTAGGAGTAAGAAAAAACAAGACAACTCTAATAAAGGTACCTCATACACTGCTGTTAAAAAAGCCCCATATACCATTCTTAAAAGAATAGCAGATAGTAACAAAATCATGGTTAAGAGAACTGACCAAAATAAAGACAAAACTAGCCAGGAAAGCCTTGATCCTAACTGTCCTAGTACCTCTACTAAGATCCCTGAAATAACTGTATTTAACAAAACCCCAAATCAAAATCAGCAAATTAAGAATATAAAGAAAGTCATGGCTAAGAAAATTGAAGCAAATATATCTAAACTACAAGTACCCTTCAGTTTTGAAGGGGAAATCACCAAAATTAAGATCACCATGCCTCTCATTGAACTTATTTCCCAAACCTCATACAAATATCAAGTGCTAAAGGTCCTAAACATAGGAAATGATGCAGATACTTTACACCTAGCTGATGATACCCCTGAGGTGTTGTTTGGACCAAAAATAGAAGGAAAATATCAAGAGGGAACCACTCTTCCTTTTTACATTAGTCTGAATATACATGACCAAATCATACATAATGCCATGCTAGATTCCGAGGCCTCTCACAATCTCATGCCGAAAGTAGTAATGGAAAGATGAGGCATAGAAATAACGAAACCTTATATATACTTATATTCATTTGATTCAAGCATATTCAAGTGTCTAGGCCTGATAAAAGATCTTTGTGTCAGTTTGGCACAAGTGCCTGCAAAACACTTGGTCATGGACATAGTGGTAGCAAACATTCCTCCCAAGTATGGAATGATTTTATCCAGATCTTGGGGGGCCAAGCTTCAAGGAAATATTCAATTAGATATGTCTTACACCACCATTCCTGTGTTTAACCAAACAAGAATACTGTATCGGGAATCACACATGAAATACATGGTTAGCAACCAAGAAAGGCCAAATAACATCCCTATGTATTCCATACATTCAAACCTAAATTCCTTCATTTTAGATACTGATGAAGACATTGATAAACAGGTGGGAGAAATTGAAACAAATCTAGGCACACCACACTAGGCACACCAGATTCTCTATGATGAGCTAGATACTCAAAGCTATCATGACCCTCAACAATTGTGTCTTGAAGAGAGGGAATTTGATTTTCTAGAAATAGAGATAAATAAAAAAACAGAAAACATTCTACAGCCTCAAGAAAGTTGCTCAAGCCAAGGACAAACATCAAAAGTACAATCAGAAACTTTTTTCAAAACAGAAGCACTGAAAGGCTTACATAGTACAAACCTCTTTGGAAATCAGGAGCAGGGGAGCCTTATGTTCTTGCCATACTTAAATGCTTCACCATCCCAAGACTTTACCTCTCCAAGTAAAACTTTAACTTTTGCAACCACTTTTGTGAATCCAGGGAAAATTTCTGATAAATTAAATATAGAGGAATATGATAACAACAATCCTAAAACACTTGAGCTAATTGAACTAACTAAAATTTTGTCATTTCACCAGAGACTAAGAACTGCTAGAATATGAAAAATTGTTCAAGATACTAATACATGTCGGGAAAAAAGTTTGAAACACTATGACACTGCCATCATTTCAATAAGTAACCCTTACAAAAAGAAATGCAAAAATTTTGATCAAGCATTAACAATTAAATACAAAAAAAATGGACATAGGATATGTGTAGATTTCAGGAACACAGATAAACTTCCTCGGAAAAACACTTATATCCTTCCTAAAACAGATCATACCATACAGAAGCTAGGAGTTTCTAATCATATGTCTTGCAAAGTTATGTTTCAGGATATCATCAATTAATTCCTCTTCAAAGAAAACAACTTAAAGATTTTTTCAAATACACTGGAAGCAGTTCCAAATTCAAACCCAGTGTTGCAAAACTGCAAGACACCGAAGACATGTTCCGGAAGGCCATGCTTTCAGTATTGAATTTCTTCACTATGATGTACCTTGATGATCTCATCATCTATTTTAAAAATGACAAAGAGTATCTGTATTACCTAAAGAAGATGTACAACAAAGGTAGGAGCGGAAATCAAAAGTATAGAGAAAAGTAGCAAGCAGATACAGAGTTTTTCAGAGACTCTTGCAAGAACCCTTTTGTTGTGCTTGAAAGGGAAAAATTTCCAAACTTTTCTTTTCAAGAGCTGACTGGACCAAGAGCATCAGGAGATCCCTTTGAAGACAAAATGCTCAAGTTCCACCATTTTCAAGATTTCTAGTTTCGAAAAACATTTTCACTCATTGTACATATCACTGTTTGAAGAAATAAATAAAAAACAAAAAATACAAAAACAGTAGAAAAGTAGAAAAGAGGCAGTTTTAAAAATAACAAAAAAGCCCCATGTTCAAAAAATAGTCATGCTGAAAGTGCACAAATCTAAATGCCACTACTAGTGCTCAAAAGATATCTTGTTCAGTTATCTAGCCTAATCATAACTGGACATGTTTTAAATTGATTGCTGATAAGTTAGTAAAAGAAGTGATAGTAAAATTGTGTAAGCTTGACTTATCAATGAAAGAAGATTAGGAAAAGATATTGGTTCCACACGCTCAAAACAGAACCAAAGAGGAAAACAGGATGAAAAACAAACTATGTATCCTAGCCTTGATTTTTCTAAATCTCATTTTGTGAAAAAATAATATTTGTATGCAGCTTGTCTTTTATGCCACAAACACATGACAAATCAGACCATCTAATCCTGATTTGTTCATTTTTCAATTTCATGTTTTAGTTTAGTGAATGAAATCCTATTAAACAACTTAATCTTGACAGTCAATCTAGCATAGGTAGAGAATCAAAGGAGTTCATCATTTTTATCTGAACTCCCGGAAGATATAAGTGTAGAATTAGATAGTTTTCCTTTTTTCAAAAATATCATGTCAAAGGGTTGCTAATCCAAGTGCACCTAAAGAATAAAAAATGTTAGGAAATATAGCTGGGTAGGTAGAGATGACTTTGATGCTAATAATGTTGTAAATCTTCAGAAATAGCATCAAGAAAGAGAGAAATTTGCACCAATGGATAAGGCACTGGTCTTCACAAGCCAGAGATATGCAATTCTGGACACCTCCCAAAAAGGAGCTTCCCTCCCCAAATGGAGCCACTGTTATTCATCAGTATTTTTGCATGTTTTGATGACTATATTCCTTGGCTGAGTTTTCTAGAAGCTAATCTCAATCTGTCAGTTTGTCATCTAGAAAATACCTTAAACAATTTTTTGTCTTCCTACCCCTCCCCTCCAGCCTATGATGAGAAAACCATTCAGTTTTCTAAACCTATCTCATTATAGAAAAGTCTCCCCGTTTATAGTTGTCATAGTTTTTGTCTCTCTGCTACCAAAAATCCCCTGTTTTTATAAATCTCATTGTCCAAACATTTGGCAAAGCACCTGTCCCTCTCTCACTAATCATTGGTTCATATGATAACCTGATCATACCTAAGGAAATATTCAGAATTTGTGACAAGGTCTGTAGGTCTAGGTGGTGGTGTTTAGGACAATTTTCCTTGACAAATCCATCCTAAGTCAAAAAACCCTGTGTCTAATACCAGTCAGCCATAAATTGTTTCCTGTTCTGCAAAACAACATACTGATTTAGCCTTAGGTCATACACCACTAACTGGTTTCTTGTTTTATTTTAGCAAAGCTCAAAAATATTCATTTCAGGAAAAGAGCAGGTTTCTAAAAGGTTTCATAGATAAAGGAAAGTGGACATTTCAAGCCTAATTTGATGACACACTGCTAAGTTCTCAGAAAATCAAAGACCATCTACCAAGTACATCTCTGCAGGGATGTATTCAATAATGACAGTGTACAAATGAGAGAAAAGAAACAAATGCAAACAGGTCTCTCATGCTGAAGTAGTTTTCCAGCATAAATCAGATGAATTACAGTAAGTGAGGTCTACATGGTTTCAAATCCAAAGGTGACCTAACCCTGCAAATCACTCTTTTTTGGGCAAAATTAGGCATCATAGTGAGGGTGTAAGAAGGAAAGATGCTTCTTATATATTACCATGAACTTGGACTTTGAAAATCATTCAAAGACAAATTCACTGTGCCTTATGAGAGCACAGCTGGAAAAAAAGGAGTTACTTCAGGAATACACACAACAGAGGGCACAGTGTTGAGATGAATGACTTTTCCTAGTTCGAAGGCCTCCTTCATCATAAGCAGAGGGCCCAACAATGGTTTTGAGTTAACTGAGTGGTTACATTTGCATAGTACCTCCTTCGTGACAAGTAGAGGGTCAGAACCTAGTCAAAGAACCTCTTTCAAATCATAAGCATAGGATTGACATCATGGTGTTGAAAGGCCATCAGTAGTGGTTTTTGTATAAACATCCTTCAAAGGATAAAATCCAAGGCTAGAGTTTGATGAAGAAAACCTCATTTAAATGGTAAAAGAGATAGACAAAGCTCTGTTCAAGGTAACTTCTACAACTGAAAAGAAAGAGAAATAACACAGTGTTAAAGATGCCTCCTCCAAGATTATCTAAGAAAGATAAGTATATGGAATTGTTTTTCTATAAGTTACCCATTCAAGGAAGACAGTTGAGATGAGGAGAACATTTCATAATTGGCAAAGAATTTCTTATCAAAAATAAAGTGATTGTGCAACAGTATAGCAGAGGGCTCACTTACCACTTGTTCAAAAATCCTCCTTCACAATAAGTAGAGGGCCTACACAGTGGCTTTGATAAACCTAGGTAGTTGCATTTTGCATTGCCTCCTCCAAAAGATGAGTAGAGGGTAAATCACCAGGGTTTAATACTATGTTTGAGGAAGGGTGTCATTGATATATAGATTTGAGAGATAGTGTGTTTAAAGAAGTTTTCATTCAATGAAAAACAAAGGCTAAAAATGGTTTGGTGACATGTTCCCCTAAATGTCTGAGAAAAAGACATAGCACATGCAGACAACTGGTTCAAAAGACAAATCTTCAAATGGTGTAGCAGAGATGAAAGAGAAATTTTTTGTTTACAGTGCCTCCTTCAATCATGAGCAGATGGAAAAAAACACAAGTTTTCAAGTTGCCTCCTTAAAAGCATTGGTAGATGGCAAAAACACAATTTTTCAAGAGCCTCCTTCATGACAAGCAAAGGGCGTAAGAAGATTGTTTTGAGATGCCTCCTACATTAATGAGAAAAAGTCCCAATTTTTGGTAAAATGTTGCCTCTTTCAAAAACATTAACACAATCATCATAAAGGGTTTTTCTTCCAAAAGGAAAAAGGGTGCCCACCTTTGTTTTTCAAAAAGAACAAAGGCAAAAATGTAAAATCACGAAAGGAAGGGAAAAAGCGTTCAAAAGCATTTTAAAAGAGCTATAAAAAGCTCTCAAAGTGGACGTTTTACATTCTATTTTGTAACTGACAGAGGAGAGAACGATTTTCTGAAACCTGGGCAAGTTATTATGAATTTTTTTTAAGATGTGATGCGCCTGTAGCACGACGCGACATGCCTATAGCATCCCTCCGAAGGTTTTTTCACACGGTGCGATGCGCTTATGAGATAGCGTGACATGCCCATTTTCTCCGACCAACCTGCCCCGCCCGGCGTTCAGAAGGCACCCGACCCAGCACACAGCAACGTGTAGGTGATATGCGCCTATGCACAGGAGCGTAGCACTTCTTAATAGGCCTCCAAATTGCCAAGATTTCAGATTTTTACTTAGGTTTTGGTTTTTTCAAACACAACAAGGGGGTTTCAAAGGTATTTTTCATTCCCTGCATCTCAGTTTTGGTCTTAAAGGTATTTTGAAATCCAAACTTAAAAAGAAGAAAAATAGTATTTTAAAGGGAAAGAGGCCTATTTCAGTTTGGAAAACTTGTGTGTTGAGTGGATAAAGAAAGTAGTAACACAAACATGCTTCCAAGAACGATTAGCAAAGGTGGACATCACAACAGATTTGAACCTATAACTGTGAAAGAGTTAAATGATTCCCCTTCAGTCCTTTTCAAATTTCATGAGGTAGGATGTATTGATTTTTGCCAAAGAGTCCAAGAGGTCACCAATCACCCTCCATTGACACAATTTTTTGCCCTGAGGCTGCAAGGAGAACATGTTCACATAGCAGGCCTTGATTTGGTTCTCACTCCTAGGTCAGTGTCAAAGGCAACCAAGATCCCCTATCTTGGTGAGAAATGGTTCAAACAATCCTATTTGTACCTAGAACACTACAAGCCCTTCTTGAAACCAACTTACCAAAATGATTGCAAGGCCATATTCCACTTTTCTCATATATTGAATAGTTATGTGCCTCTTATGAAGGTCATCATGAAATAATTTACATTTGAAGGGAGATACTCTTGAGTCTATTCATATCATGTCCGAATGTTGATGCACTTCACTCGGACTCAGCTATTGAACCTCATTTTCTTCCTCTGCAGGAGCATTGAAAAAATGGCCTCATCTATCCAAAAGAAGCCCTATACTCAATAAAAGGCTAGTTTGTTTCATCATTCTCTTATCAAAATCATCATCCTCCATCAGCTTGAACAAAAATGAGTTTCTTGGGAATACTTCATTTCCCATTCTGATTTTTCTTCTGCTTCTTCATCTCATGGCCCATCTCATGTGCCCTCCTCACCCTCCACTCACTATGTCTCTCCTTCATCTAGTCAAACTACTCCTCAAAAGCAAGAATCTCCTATGATTGATAGTGAAAGGGAAAAGCCGAATGAAAGCAGGCATGAGGGTGATGAGGAACACCACAGTCCTCAACCAAGTCATGAAAACAAACAGAGTGACAGTCAAAAAAGCAGTGATGATGAAGAACAAAGTGATGAACATGAACAGAGAAGCACTCAAAAGATTAGTGATGATGAGGAACAGACTGAAGAGCAGCAGAGAAGTGATGATAAAGAGCAAAGTGATGAAAAAGAGAAAAACAATCGTCAAATAGACAGTGAGGAGAGTGAAGGAGGCACTTCCCAGCAAAACAGTGATCATGAAAGCAATCCTCATGAAGAGGGTGAACACACTGATGATGGTCAAGGAAATTCACAAAGGGATGCCAAAAGCATAGATGAAGGAAGAGACAACCCTCAAGGGAAAAATGAGGAAAATAGTGAAGATAGTGGCAGCATGCAAAATGACAATGAAGATAGTCATGATGGAAGTCGCTCATATGAAAAACTTGAAAACAATGAGCATGGTGAGGGTAGCACACAAGAAGAAGTTCAATACATTGATGGTAAGGTTGGAAGCCTAGAACAAGTTCAAAACAGTAATGATGAGGAACACAACAGTCCTCAACAAAGTAGGAATCAACAAGACAGTGAGCATGATGGAAGTCCTCATAGAACAAATGAAGGTAGTCTCCAAAATGATAGCCATGAAACTAATAATGACAATGAACTTGAAGAGGACAAGGCACAAAACAGTGAACAATATAAGGGTGATAGCATGAAAAAAAAAGAGAAAAACAGCCCCAATGATAGTCAAGATCAAATCAAAGACAGTGAGCAAGGCATCCCAAAAGAAGACAGCAAGAATATAGAGCATGAAGAGAGTTCTCAAAAGCATGTGATAGCTGCCTCTTCTAGGTAAGGGGCCATGACTCTTTCTCCAAAATTGGTGAAGCCTAAGACCACAAAATCTACAAAGAAGAAGACTATTCAAGCTATAACTACAAATGTTACTAGAGCACTTCGGAGTAGACATAAGTTGCCTAAGAGGCCTATCATTGAAGTGGCAAAGAGAACAAGAGCAAAGAAGTCTATCCAAAGTAAGGGCAAAGAAAAATTTGAACAGCAGGAGAGTAGCCATGAACAAGAAAGAGAGTTTGACATCATACAAATAGATAGTGATGCTGGAGATGATAAAGCCAGAATCCTTGAGTCAATTTTGCAAAACAGAGAAGCCAAAATCTAGGACTTAGAAACTGACTTAGAGAGGTCTAAAGACCTCATTCACTTCCTACAGCTGCAAAATAGACAAATGAGTGGGAAAATGGCAATCTGTGAGACCCGGGCATTGAAATAACAAAGGGAAGCATGCAAAGAAAAAGCCAAACTTGAAGAGTATATGGGCGAATTTTCTGATATTGAGGAAGAAGAGCAACCAGCAAGAAAAAGGCCTAATACTATGGGTCTTAAGAAAGCTTTGGAGAAACAAAGGGAAGAAGAAGCAGCCCTTTCTCAAGTGTATCCTCTCACACAATTGCTTGCCCAAGAGATAGAAAATGATAAATAATCATGGCTCGAAAGAGAAAACAAGCATTTAGAGGACAAATTAGACAAGGCAAACAAAGACTTGGGTTTGCAAAGGAATATGACCCGGCATTTCAAGAAGTTGAATCAATTTTCCTGAAGAAAACTCAAGATTTCCCAAGAAAAGCTCAAAGCTGCCCGAAGGAGGCGCCCAATGGAAAAAGGGGAAAAAGACATATCTAGGCTTGGAATCTTGGCTTCAATTTCCTTGCTTGCTTCTAGGAACCCATAATGGGTTTGCTCACCAAAATTGAGCAATTTTGGACATGATCTTGTTTTTTGTGATTTTTAGGCCTAATTGCACATTTTTCTAGGCACTGCCATTTTTTCTAGGAGCATCCTCAGCTCATGAAAGTTTTTTTATTGAAGTCCCTCAAAAGTCCTCTACAAAACATAATTTTTTCTGCTGCTACGTTCTTGTAGGATTTTGCTGAAAAGACAGTTTTTTGAAGGTGGCTATCCAAATGTGCATTAGGCTATTTTTAACTCCATGTCAGAGATTAAAAGTCAATTTTCTTTCTATTTTTAGCTTAAATAGATATTTTTGAAGATATTTTGTGCCTTGGGCTTTGCAAAGCCTCAAGGACAAAATAAGATATTTGTATTAGGCCAATGGCCTTCTAGTTGCTCTAGGAGGGTTTCCTCCTCTTTCGCCTATATAATCGAAGAGGATTCATTGTAACCAAAGGCAGAACTTGATGTTATAAAGAGAAATACATAGAATTATGAGCTTTGAAGAAATACTTGTCTTATGAAGTGGATGATCTCTTGCTTGACTTTGATGGTGGAGGATGATTGTATGTAGGATTCCATGGCTTGGTGAATGGTATTGTGTTCCTTATCTGTTATGTTTTCTTAGTTTATCATACATGTTTTCAGGCTTCTTGCTTGATTTAGTTTAGTAAAGAATAAGTTTGAGATATACCCATGGAGGCACCTCAAATTTCCTGATTCATTGCAGCTTAAATGTTTTCATCTTTCTTGGTTATGTCAAAGAATTCTTAATTTCTCTTTGGTACCCTAAGAACTTGTTATCAGTTTCATTAATGGTTATTATGTATGTTGTCTAGTATGATTCATGGTATGCCCTGCTTACTCATAGCTAATCAAAACTCCATTTCTGAAATCTCTCTCTGGATTATTGGTTGTCTTAGTTAAGTCAAATAGGTCTTGTTTCGATCTTGCCCTTTTTCCATGCTTTGCAGTCTTATTCCAAAGTTCTCAGTAGCTCAAGATATGATGTTTAGGATTTCCCCCTTCATATATTGAGTTTTTTTTTTATCTTATTTGTTTTCCCAAAAGTCTGAAGGCGGTTTTCCCAAAGTTAGAGGGTCTTATAATTCTATGTATCACTAGATTGTTTATTTTCTGCATCTATCAGTTTGAGTTTCGTTCATAGAGATTAATGGTCAGCCCTAACTCATGAATGCTTGATTTTTAACTATTTATTCTTAAAATCTCTTCATCTTTAACAAACCTGATGTTCATCTCATTTCACTATCACCCAAAGAATCCATTTATCTCAACCAAATCGGCCCTGCAGTAGTACCTTGTCCATCATTGAGACAATATTGACCTTTTAAACCCCATAGCCCAGTTGATCTGACGAACTTTTATCTATTTATCCTTTGATCAGTTCCCCTCAAAAACCCAAAATAACTAAAAACATACTTAACAACTAGCCTAAAATCAAATATACAAAAAACAAACAAGTTTACATCCTTTTCATAATAGAGAGAGCCCTCTCCGAGTCCAGGAAGGCTAGGTCCTAGGGCTCCAAAGTTGGTTTGATGTTGCCCTATCATTTGGTTTACCAATCTTCAAAATCATGGGACTCCAACACAAGTGGAAGAAGATGAATAGTTGGCACCTATTTCAGGAAAAATTCCTATCCTAAATCAATCACACAGCTATGATGATAGTTCTTTAAACAAACTTTGTTTATGCAAAGTAAAACAACATTCAGAAAATATATTTCATGTATAAAGTATTCCAAAAATAGTTTATGAAATCTTCACTCACATGTTCTATTACACACATATAACTTGCAGAAAACTGAAAGCAGATAATTTACTGTTAATCCTTTAACAAATTCTCACTCACATTTCACTAGTTGTTGCAATTCATATTTTAGAATAAATTAAAAAAGAAAATATACACACCACACATTAGATGTTCCTTGAGTCACAAAATCCTCCATCATGAAGAGAAAAGGCTTGATATTATATTCAGTCTTCAAGTAGACCAACATCCAACCTGGAAATAGTGTTTACAAGTGCTATATATAGCAAGAGTGGAACCAACTCCATCTCTTCTAAAAATAAGGAAACATTAATTCTAACATAACATAGGTGTCAAAAGACATTACAACCTTATCTCATCGAAATCTAACAGAAAGGACATATGGAGAAATAAGAGTAGAAGAATTCTAGGTTGGAATGTTGAATGTGCTGTCATGTTGCCCTTTTTCCTGTTGAATTATCTCCTTATGTCTTGGGTCTTTAATAACCATATAGCTTCATTTAATAAGACCTCCAAAAACCTCATAACCACCTATAACAATAACTTGTATTATGCATTTGGTTATGGGTTCTTATCCATCCTTAACTCGCTCGGAGAAAATGGCTGATAGGTGTCAAAATTCAGTTAAAATGGGTGTTGTCGGTGTTAGTGTCATTATTTGCATACTTCCACTAGGGATCAAAACAAATTTGCATGTTCATCTTAGGAGTCCCATTCTAAATAATTTTTTCATCATTCCATTAGGTCATGACATAAAATTGTTCCTCTGGTGGTTGTTTCTTGTCAAATAAAATTCTTTCTCCCTCAAAAGATCATATTGGCTGACTCATTTTCATGATTCCTTGAACATAATAACACCTATGGAAATGATCTGTTCATTTGGAAATCTTTAAATTCAAAATCTAATTCAAAGGTCAGGTCAAAAAGCAGTTCCATTAGGTCATTGGGGTTTTTCATTTCTCAAGGTCACTCCTTCATTCAGATATGGTCATCACATATATGAGAGGGACTAAATAAGATCATCTTGATGTATTTATTATACTTTTAAAGTTGTATGTTTAGTTTAATGAATTTTATATCAAAATGTCATTTTGATAGAAAATTCAAATTTGTAATTTATTTCAATTTTTCCAAATGTAATTTTATGTTATTATATGTAATAAATGAAATCGCAAAGCTATCAAAGTGAAATCATGTCTAGCCTAAGTGAGCAAGGAAATCCAAACTCCATCACTTGATCAAGTCTGCAATGCCAAAAGGTCAGAAAGCAAAAAAGTGTCAGTGTCAAAGAAGAAGAATGAACATTAGAAAAGTGGGTAATTTGAATTAAAATTCAAATTCACTAAATCTATAAACCCCATAAAGCACTTCAAAATAAGTCATTGTTTCCATTCAGATATTAAGAATCTTCAAAAAAGGAGAAAAATCTAAGTTTGTGAGAAATTTGGGTGAAAATCTCTTGGCGTTGTGCTAATGTCCAAGTGCTGCGGTAATACCTAGTCGCACTACGCTAATTCTTGAGGAACACAGTGTATTTAACACAAGCGTTGTGCTAATAGCCAGAGGCGCTACGATAATGTCCAAGCACTGCACTAATGCACAATTGGGTCTTTGAGCCTCAAAACTTGGTCAAGGTGCTTCCCAAACCTAAACAAAGTTTCTCTAAACCATTTTGACAAGTAAGTAACAATGAATTTCACTCCCTTTCTAGCTTCAAAAATATTTTGATGGTGATTTTGTTTTCTTTGTGAAATGTGGAGGTTAGATAGCCTATAAAACCCTAGTTTCAGTCTTTGTTCCCTTTGTTTTAAAATTTTCTATTCATAAACCTTACATTTGCTTCCTCCATCATATCCTTATTCCCTAGACCCTACTCCTTCCCTAAAACACCATTTCCCTATTTCCTAAAGCCTATTTCTCTCCCCGTCTCCATCCACCTCATCCCTAGGGTTTTAAAGCTTTCAAACTCAAAATTTTAGAAGAGGACAAAGATATCAGTGAGGAACAATAACCAAAGAAAATTGATCACAAAGGAGGGAACATTAATAGATTTGAGCCAATAACTACAAGGGAATTGATGGCCTCTCCTCTCAATGTGTCTTCTTTCAAGCATGTTGGATGTTTTGAGTTTTGTTAGAGGGTGCAACAGATTCAATATCACTCTAAGTTAACAAGGTTGTTCATCAAAAATATTCATGATGGGCATGTCACTCTTGCTGGGGTCACATTTACCATGTTTGCTAGTGCTATTTCAGCTGTTATAGGGATCCCTATTGTGGGAGAGAAATGGTTTAAGAAGGTAAAACTTGATCTGAGCTATTATGAGCCATACCTTAAACCTAGATACAAGGATGCTAAGAAAAATATTTTCCCTTTCTCTCATCTCCTTGACTGGTATGTTACCATGATGAAAATAATCATGAAGTATTTCACTTGTGAGGGGAGATTTTCTCGACTCTATTCATACCATATCAGACTCCTCATGCACTTTACTAGAGTCAGGATGCTTCATATACCTTACTATCTCTCCCAAAGCATTGAAAAAATGGCATACATTTTACAAAGGAGGCATTATAATCATCAAATGAAAAGTCTTTTTCACCATTCACTCATTAAGATGGTAGTCATGCATCAGCTTGAGTGGAAGAACATTTCATGGGATACATTTATTGTGAATGAAGTTTTCACTACCCCACCTAGTCAACATGAGAAGAGCATCCCTTCATCATCTCATCCTCCCGTGTCCACTTATCCATCTCAGCCTGCTACTCATACATCATCACCTAGTCATATGCCTTCATGTCATGTTGACCTTACTTCTTCACCTTTCCGCAATTCTTCACCACCACCCCATCATGATACTGGAGCATCAAGAAGTGAAAGGGGCATTGAGGCAACTTGTGCTAATGTGACTGATGTTGAGCTATTTACCAAGACCTATCAGAGAGGCCACATGCATGTGTTTTCTTCACTTAGAGTGAAAGGGGCCATGCCTTCTTCATCATAAAAATAGGTAGACAATGGCTAAGAGCCAATCATTGAGGAGCAGGAGGACAAGCATGAAACAGAGCAGGAGTTTCAGCTGATTGACCTTGATGAGGAGGATGAGGATAGAATCACCAATGCATTAATCAGAAGAAAAGAGTCAAATATTAGTAAATTTCAAGCTAATATTGACAGAGAACAATATGTGATTGGTTTTCTTGATCAAGAGAATCAACAACTGAAGACCAAGCAGATAATCAGTGAGGTAAAGACCATCAAAGAAAAGAAAGAGGTAGAGAAGGCTAAAGCCTTGTTGGAAGAGACCTTAGAAATATTTGGTGAGATTGATGATGAGGAGGATCAACCTCCTAGATAGATACCAAGGACTAGATGGCTGAATATAACTCTAGCCCTTGAGAGACAGAAATAAGCTGAGTTGGCAAAGCAGCTCACTCCAAGTGAGTTGCTTTCCCTTGAGATTAGCAGAGATAGAGAGTCATAGCTTGATAGATCCAAATTTCATCTAGAGAGATTTTTATAGAAATATAATAAGGACAAGGATATTCAGAGGAAAATGGCAGATAACTATGCCATGAGAAACAAAATTGCAAGGGCCAAGCTCAAACGAGCCCATGCAAAGATTCAAGATTTGACCGAGAAAAAGGCGAAGGAGAGGTTAGATATACTTTATCAGGTGTCTCTTCATGCCTCTAACCCTTTATCAGAAATTAAATTGACAATTTTCACAAATTTTTTCACATTTGGCACTTTAGTCCAGTTTTTGGTTTTTGGGCAATCTTGACACACAATCACACTACCAAAAACATGGTGCCCTTGGCAATGCGCTTTTCCTTGGAGCATATAATGGACAAATGGTCACCACCACCATGTTCATAATGATGAGTAAATCAACTCCAAAAAGTCTTAGAATATTTGGAGGATAACTGGTCCCTCAAAAAGCCAAAAAACCACCAAAAAAATATGTTTCTGCCCTTATTTTTGCCTAGGCACTGCACTAATACCAGTCTTGGGAGAAATGATTTTTGATAGGGAAGATGGGCACCATTTTGGAAGATGAAGGAATATTTGGAGACTATATTCAGAGAGATTTCCAATGAGCTATCATGGAGCTTATTTGGACACCGGGAAGTCCTCCAAATTGGCTTTCAAGAGAGGCTATTTGTTTTGTCATGGCGCTGCGCTTTTGCCGGGAAATTGCCATTTTCAGCATCTTCAACATATTTTGACTTTTTGACTTTTTACTTGGAAAAATGAAGAAAATCACTGATGTAAATGGTAATGGTGAATGTAAATGTCATTTTTTGATTTTCATCTAGGGTAGATACATTATATAAGCCCTCTAGAGGTCAAATGAATCAATTTCCTCTCTTTTAGAGGCAAATTGCTGAATTTTCCTAGTCTTCATATTCTTGTTTGGGAGTAGGTGAAATTGATCCCTATCTCATGGATTCGACTCCCTGAGTCTAGGAAGAGTGGTTATGAGGTCTATTTAAAGTATTTTCTCAATCATTGTAATGGTCGGACTCACTTGGATCTTTGGCATCTCAAGAGACATGTTTGTATCAATTTGGCTTGGACATTAATGATAAATTTGCAGCTATTTCTTTGGGATCCGTGTGGTATGTATTTTTTGACATACTTCCTTATTTGTGATAATTTTTATGAATGTATTGTAAAATCATAAACCATTTTCACTTCTATGATATGCTTAATTTCAAGTTGAAAGGCAGAATTCATGTTTCATGCTCTGTTTTGGGAAATTTTGCATAATTTGTTTATTTTCTTCAGTTTAGGGAGAATTCATTTCATATGCTCTTCCTAAATCCTCACCAATCTATTCACCTCACCATAAACATATTTTAATTTCAAACCTTCTACCTACCTTGCCCCTAAGAAAACCCTGCAAATTTTGACCTAATTTCCTTGCCCTAGCTGTTTGACTTCTCCTGATCTAGAAAAACCCTACACAAATAAAAATCAAAACCCTAAGCTACTATACCTAGCCTATTATATTCTTTCTTCATTCATTTTTTCTATGACCTATATGGAGATAGCCCTCTCCTGGCCTAGTAGGGCTAGCTACTTGGCTAAGCTTGGTTTGAGGTTACCTCGGAATTGGCTTTCTCAGCTTGAGGTTCAATCCGAGTGATAACATTTTGGCAACCATAATAGGGAAGAAAAAGTAAGAATGAAAAGAAAAATATTCTATATAAAAGAATGACAAATATCAGATCTAAATGTTGATGGTGAATAACAGTTAGACACATATGAAGGCTAAACCATTCACCTAGCGACTCCATTCACTGAAAGATCCAGAAGATCAACACCTCATGGTGACTCCACTGCATGAAGATTATTAGCTTAAATATTTTCAATATGGAAACTGTTGCAAGAAGGTATGATCCCATGAGCCAGGATCACATTCTAGTTTTCCCAAATAAAATTCCTAAGGTAGATTGGCAAAGGAATTTTCCTATGTTAAAAAATGTGAAAGGTAATGATGTTTCTCTTCATCTGGTGAGATTTCACATGCATGTGCGTAGATAAAAGATTGATTTCCTGAAGACTGCTTAATGAAGATATTCATGGCCACTCTGGAAGATGAAGCTTGATCTTGGTATGAAAGTTTGCTGCTTGCTTGTATTTATTGTTTAAAGGATTTTCATACCATATTATTTGAAAGGTATAAAGAATCTTGTCCATCGTTAATATTATTTTAGAACTGCTTTGAACATGTTGATAGTTTTATTGAAAATCTTGAGAATTTTTATGGAGATGATGAATTCATGGATGATGAGATCATGGAAGCCTTGTATGAAAATCCATTTCAGCAGCATAAAGAAATCTTAGAGGATACTTATCAAGATGCTCAGGAAAGTTTGTAGCAGGCTTAAGATATTTGTACAGTTGAAAATGATGGAAGACGAGCTCTAATTTCAGATCTGATTGCAACAAAAGTTGATATGTAGGAAAATCAAGTTCCAATTTCAGATTATGGTAAAGTCAAGATAGCTGATCGAGATCTAGATTCAGACTATAATGATGAAGAGTATGTTGTTTCAGATCCGATGAGGGAGAGATCTATTGTTAATATCACCTCGAAAGAAGAAAACAAATTTATTGACCCAAGTGTTCTCATCCCATCAGAACAAAATCTTCAGGAAGAGGTAATCCAATCCCTTTGTGAAAAAAAGAGATGAGATCTTTGTTCAATTAAGTGAAAAATATTCTTTGGATAACTCTACAGTAAATGATAGAAATGTCAGTTTTGAGGTTTATGAACAATCTGAATTTTCCCTCTTATGACTAATGAGTGTGATGAGAAACATGAAAATCTGGATGCCATGTCATAGGAAGATGATAAACAAGGTATTCAAATTGTAGAGGACCAGGGCATTGAGGATTGTCATTTAGATTTTTCTTCTCATGTTTCATGTTTAGAATTTTTATTTCAGGAAGAAATTTTCCCACCTACTCGTTCAGAATTTTTTGATGACCAGGAACACACTCTTGCTAAGTTACATTATGAAGGAAGATCAAAATCAAGAGGAAAATGTACCTTGTTTCTTCTAGATCAGAAAGAGGTATATTTTCATGTTTTTCAGGATCCAATGGAAAACCTATTACAGTCAGCAGTGAAGGTAATTATTGCAGTATACAGTGATGATGGAGATCATTGTCAACTGTGTTTTTGGCTTCCCAATTGTAAATATTTATTGTTTTCCATAGAATCTGGTTGGGAGAATCAATCAAAGAGGCATTTTCTTGATTGGTGACACTGGAATTTTGATATCACATGATTGTACATATGATTTCAAAAAGACAAGTGGTTTTCATTAGGATTTGAAGCCCTCAATTCTTGGTGATGTATTGCCATCAATAAGTAGGGTAAGCTCAATTCTGAGCATTTTTTTCAGTTTGTCAGTTGTGTTTTAGTTTGAGTCAGTTCAGTTGATTGAGTCAAGTTTGTTTCAGTATTCAGTTTGGTTTTTAGCTGTTGACTCTATGCCCAATAGATAGGCACTTGGTCTACGATGTTCTTGGCACCTCCAAGGAGCTACCATCCCCAGCTGCAGCCAATGTTAGTGTTAGTATTTTCATACTTCCACCAGGGATCAAAACACATTTGCATGTGCATCTTAGGTGTCCCATTATGAATAAATTTTTCATCATTCCATTAGGTCATGACATAAAATTGTTCCTCTAGTGGTTGTTTCTTGTCAAATAAACTTCTTTCTCCTTTAGAACATCATATTGGCCGACTCATTTTCATGATTCCTTGAGCATAATAACACCTATGGAAATCTTCTATGTTATAGGTCAATTTGGGAACCATTCCCAATGATCTGGTTAACTGGACATCATCCCTAGGACCAATGAATAGGTTCTATCATCCCGTATCATTTCTGTTGCTGCATGCCCTAAGACAATGAACAAGAGAAATCATCCATGAATTCCATCTACAAGGTTTCCAAGATTTGAAGAACATGATAAATCACCTATGAGCTCACCAACACAGTATCTAAAGGGGCTAAGTGTGTTTCATATGTAGGTACCTCCATTCAAAGGTGCTTTGCAAAGCACTTACTGACACTCAAGAGCGTGTTGGCCAATTGGGAGCGAAATTCTCATTGTTCCGAAATCTCCACTTGGCCAGTGTCTTCTAGAAGAGTGAATACGTGTCAAAATTCGAATCCATATGTCCATTTGATACCTCTGAGCTTGGGAACATGTCTTGCCTGTTATTAGAAAGTCATTGATTGTAAAACTACCTTCAACTCCTCTGTAAATTGAGCACATATCCTAGTGCTTGGTAAGGAAGAATTTGAGTAGAGAAATGTTGGTGGAATTTCAATTGAGGAATTTATTTGAGTGACATGATGCTGAAGAGATGTGAATTTTTATGAGGCAAGGATGTTTTTGGAGATGGTGACATCAAATCAAACACTGGGTTGTAACATCCCCTTCTATTCATTAATAAAGTTTGCTGCTTACTTTTCCACATATGTATCTGTATAAGATTTTTTCTTTCATATTATGAATTATTATATGATGTATATGGTTCATTTTTCATTGATTTAACTGAATAACTTGAATAGGAATCTGTATATTTCTATCTCTTTGATGTTTAGTTTTCATTCTTGTAGGAAATATTTTGGCGATCTAGCTTGGATTTGAAGCTACAGGAAGAGCGACAGAAGGAGAATTGGAAGCGCTTGGACTCGAAGTAAGTTTCTTGATCTATTCTGTGTGTCTATTTACTGTTAGGAAAAGTATCTGAAAAGTCTTTAACTTGTTGTTCTAGATGAGCACCACATCTAGGGAAGAATGTTTTATCCGTAATCCATAATTCTGCATAACAAATTGGCGACTCCACTAGGGAGTTTGCCCTTCATCCTTGTTATGTTTACCTCTATTTTTCTATGTTTATTTACCCAGTAGCATTTACTCTGAAATATTATTCTTTTTCAAATGAAAATTTTCATTAGAAGTGTGTTAAACAGTTGAGTTTTTTGTTCTTTGCTGCGCCCAACGCACTGTTGAACAAGACATAGTGCTTTGCATAGAATTGTCTCCCTCTCAGGGATGCATTGCAATGCACTGTCTCCCCTTAGAGAATGTGTTTCCTCCTATATCCAACCAAATTCCATTTATTTTTTCATTTCATTTGCTTTCAGTTTGTTTTTTGCTGTGTTTTAAAGAGCCTGATACCTCATATTGACTAGTAACTTTATCTACCTCTTCCTCCTTTGAAAGAAAAGTTTGTTCAATGTTTATTTAAAGTGATTTTCATTATTATTGATGAATTAACATATTTTGGAGGACAAATTTAGGTTGCTATCCATCCATAGTGAATCGATTTGGCCACCTTGTAGATTTTGATACACTAAACAGAACATTTGGGGAGATTGTCTGCTTGTACTTCTTGGTTCGCCAGGAGGTATTATGCAGTTCATAGTTTCTTGGTAAACATTTTGCCTTACAGTATCCTTTTATTTTTTTATTTATTTTTGGTTACAATAAAGCAGCCATCATGGAAGAAAAAAATCCTTTCCCCATTCGTTCGCGTAGATTAGCATTGAAATCACCTTTACCACCAGAAGTTACTCCTAGTCGGTGAAGGCGACATCACTCTACCAAAATCAATACTATCAATACCTCTGGTGAAGCATCATCTTCCCATATTCCAGATTTGGCACAATTTGTTTCTACATATCATGTTTCATCTACTGTTGTCGAGATGAAGTCCTCACATCCACCCGTGGTCACAATCCATCCAATCAGTGAGACCATACCTCCTGAACCTAATGTTTTTCAACCAGAAGTTGATCTAGATCTTGTCTCCTTTTTTCCAGAACATCTGCATCCCAAATTCAAACTACCAGAAGTTGTTCCTGAATTGTTCATCCCACATTCTACTGTAGCCATTGAGTCTCCCATATCACACAATCAACCTCCTGAAATATACTTTGGGCCTGACGGTGAAATACGTCCCCCTGGTTTAATTTCGATTTAAGAAATCCCACAAGATGAGACACCTTTAACTCCAATCCATTTTGGGGAGGATCTTTACCTATATGAGTCTTTTCCTCAATCACCACCCTCTACTTTTTTTGATCCTATTCCTATTCAAAATACCGTCGATTCAAAAGGGTATACATTTGGTCAAGTAACCATGCCTGAACCAACATCTTCGGTTGGGACATATATTCCAATTACGTCGGTACCTACCCTTGCTACCCCTTAAATGTTTACAACTTCACCATAGTCATATTTTCATGGTGGCCCTCTGGTCCCATCAGGTTCTAAATCTTTATCTAGAATTTTCTCTGGTGCATCTTCAAACCCATGGACATCACCAATGTCATCGTCTGGTATTTTAACTGGTAAAACTATAATGAGTACTGAATGGCTTGATTCTTTATACACATCGTCAGGGTAATATGAAGTTGGTCCTTCTAGGTCTATTCCATCCAATACAATATCAACTGGACTCCCTGCATCTGGAGAGAAATATTTTCCATCTTATTATCCTCCTCATGCAGGGGGGAAACTTTTGGTCACCCACTTTGATATCACTCCGTCACTTTTTGGTCAAACTAATGTGGAAATGAATGGCTTTCAATGGAAGCCCACTCTGCCTATCCAACCACAAACGGTTGTACACTTGTATCAACCATTTCAACCTGTTACACCCACATCATTTCCACATGTTAATACATATTTACCCCTATTACAGAATCAAAATTTTGTACAAAAACATTTTTAGGCGGGTTCTTCAACTCAATACCATCAATTATTTGGCCCACAGACTCCAATTCCTTCAGTTAATTTACAACAACAACCTATACCTGGAATAATTTATTCACAAGCTGGTTTACCATTTTATAGGATGTCACAGCCACAACCTAGTTATAATTATCCTCAACCGAATCCAAATTATTCTAATTTGGGTTATAACATTGGTGGACAGACCCCTTGGCAGCCTCAGGCACAAATACCTCAACCTTCATTTCAACAAGTATAATATCTAGGTTTTGGTCAACAGAATCCTCAAGCGTTTGCTTATCAAAACAACCCCTGTCTGGGTTACCAGTAGGAGATTCCTTATGCTAGTGCTCAAAGGCCTGTTGCTCAAGAAATTCCATCATACCCTGGCTATGCTCAACCTGACCTTAATAGACAATTTGCCTTTGTTGCAACTTTAGAGTTACCAAATTTAAATTGGCTAACCAATGATCCAATCAACTATGCTCCTTGGTGGCTAGTGATAGCTCACAAATTACCCTCAGATATTCCTAAGTTCAATGGAAACCCCGGGGAAGACGCGTCGACTCATGTCATGACTTATCATTTGTGGTGTTCATGAAACTCCCTAAATGATGATTCTGTTCGACTATGTCTTTTCCAGCGTACGCTCACTGGTCCGGCTGCAAAATGGTACATTGAATTACCTAGAGCTTCTTTTGATAATTTCACTGCCCTAGCTACTATATTTTTGAATCAATTCTAGTTACCCATAAGATATGAAACTGGAATGAAACTCTTGACCAATTTCAAATAGACTAATGCTACTCACATTTCTAATCATATTCATGAGTGGCGTCATTGTCATAGAATGGTTAAGACATTTGTTCTTGATCAACTCCTTGCTGAGTGGTTCATTAAGTCCCTGTTACCATATATAACTGAGGATGTGGCTAAGGGTGGCATCGTCACTGAAGAGCAGGTTATTTCTCGTGCCCAATATTTATATTTGATCTATACTCAGTCTGGCATGCTCTATGAAAAAATTCCTAATGCGTCGCGATCTAATTTTACTATTCCTCCTCAATTAAAGGAATCTCATGCTAGAGACGGCTTGATTGGTACTGCAATCACACATCATATTACTGCATCTGATCCTTCACCTTCTTCCGAAATTAATTTCGTGTCACTTGACAAGGGAAAAAATAACAAGCAACCCAGAACTAAGAAAAAAGGGAAATCTAAGAAAATGAAAACTTCTAAACCGCAGGAAATATCATATGATCAATCATCTAGACCTAGGAAACCTTGTTATCCATGCATTATCTATAATGAGGAAAATTTTGTTCAGGATTTTCCTCACCATGCTAAAGTCTCAAAAATCATTAAGACTTCCCATGCGTTAGCTGTGTTGACAGATCCGTTTCCAAATTTGGACACAAATTTGGTTTCTACGGATCCAACTTCTAGTTCCCAAGTACTTATGTTATCTGTCACAAAACCTTCAATAGATATTTTGGTTTCAACGTGTAATAAATATTATGGTAGTTAGGCCACTGATAAACTTACTACCTGGACTACGAATCCATTTGCAGAATCAGTACCGCCTATTGTTATTCCTGAATTAACAATTAAGCCACCAAAGGGAGTAGTTCATAAATCGACATATAATCTTCGACCAAGAGCTGCTAAAAATTATAATATAGTTGAATATTTTGCTCAATCCCCTTCAACTATGTCTACTCTTGAGGTATTACAAAATTATCCCACCCAGAAACATGCTTTATTGTTGGCTATTGGTGGAATTGATCCGACTGATTCAAATCTTGTTGTCTTTAATCATACAGGCTATGTGCCACAACTACCAGTAGAATTCACATTCTCCATACAAGTAAATGTTCTCAATCACCTTGTTCATCGTACTATTATTGATGAGGGAGAGTCTAACTA
The DNA here is from genome assembly GCA_034641835.2 of Pinus albicaulis. Lineage (NCBI taxonomy): Eukaryota > Viridiplantae > Streptophyta > Pinopsida > Pinales > Pinaceae > Pinus > Pinus albicaulis. The sequence goes on along the minus strand of CM076575.1, from coordinate 1,000,736,752 downwards.
TATTATGTCTCCAAATTGTTGAAAGTTAGTTGGCTCGCCACGCTTATCTCAATCATCAATAATGTTGAAGGCTTTTGATGGACGTACATATAAACCTTGTGGTATTATTAATAACCTGCATGTTGAACTAGGGGGAAAAACAGTGAATGTTGATGTCGAGGTTGTTGATGGATCCCTTGACTATAATATTCTACTTGGAAGGCCATCTGTATATGCTATGACTGCAATTGTTTCTACATATTTTAGAATGATCGCCTTTCCATATAAAGGTACAATTAAATTCATCAATCAGCTATCCTTCTTTGGCTCTACTTCACAGGTAACTAGAAGTGTTTTGTTTGTTCATGCACCCCAACTATCACTTCAGAACATTGGTGTAGGACTCTTAAAGGATTCCACTCTCATGGGAACCTTTGTATTACCACTGCTTGCGATGTTGGCAGAAATTGCAAGTATAGAGACCTGCTACATGATCTCTTCCACTCCATCTAGCTTAAGGGAGAGTACAGATGATTATGAAATTGTTATGTTGGATGATTTTCTTCCACCCAACCCTATTGAACTGGCATAGAAATCAATCTATCTGGCTTGGGCAGCGAATCCAAAATCAGTGCTGCCGATTATTTGGGTTGATCACTCCTTAGATTTTGGTACTCCATCTGATCCATTTTCCTCAATTTTCTTGACAAATGAGAATATTTTGGAAGAAACGATGTCAAAAGGAGAACCATGGGAAGATTATCATCATCATTCCCATCTTCCCGATTATGAAGAAAATTATCTTAGTGAAATATATCACCCATTAATCAAAAATTCCTTTTTGAATTATTTACCTATTAATGCAATCAATTCTGAGCGAAATCTGTCAAATATTGAAGAAACCATTTCTATCGATATTTCGACCAAACCTGGCACTGTAGAAAATATTAATGTCGGTGTATCTTGTTCTCCATTAGAACTCAAAACATATTGCTCTCTTTTTCGTGAATTTTGTGATGTATTTTCTTGGTCTTACGAGGAAATTCTAGGCATAGATACTAGTATCGTTGAACACACTATTTATATGTATCCCTGATGTCAAACTAGTGCATCAACGGCTTCGTCCTATTCATCCAAAGAAATCCACTCCCATCAAAGCAGAAGTTGAAATTTTTTTGCATGTTGGTTTCATTTACCCTATTCCGCTAACTGAGTGGGTTTCTAACATCGTTCCTGTAATGAAAAAATAAGGAACCATCAGAGTGTGCATCGATTATGGGGACGTCAACATTACTTGTCCAAAAAACAACTATCCTACTCCCTTTATCGACCAGATTATTGATGATTGTGCTGGATGTCAAATTTTTTCATTCATGGTGCTAGGGTTCCCATGTTTTGGCCAGATTGGCAAGACCAAAAGATGAGACAACATCAAACCACTTTCAGACCTCAGGATCTAGCCCTCCTGGGTCCAAAGAGGGATCTCTCTATATAAGCAAAGGTTTTATGTATTTGAAGCTCAAAGTTAATATGTTAGGCTAGTTATAGGCATGAGATTTGTTTGAATTATGTTTGGTTGTTGGGAATTAGGAAAGAAGGGTTCATTATAAGACAAGGATGAGCAAAGAGGATTTTAGGCAAAGGAGGGATGATTTAGGGAACATAGAGACCATTGGGGAATGGAGTCAGGAAAGGGTTTACTTTCTATTCAATATGCAGGCTTTCAGTTACGCTAGTCATCTAAAGCATTGGATCTTAAAGATGATAGTGTGGTGGGAAAGGCAAGAAAGAAGGTGAAAGCAAGGAAACCTCCAAGGTGAACTTTAGGAATCAGATCCAGGGACAAGACATGCCATTGGACAACCTGTGATCCAAAACCTAGAAGGGTAACTCTTAAAACAAGGAAACATTAAAGATTTAAACACAAAGGTGAAGACCTAAGATCAGAGAGAGACTTTAAACTCTCAATGCTTCGGTCTCCAGCTCAAGGGAACTTGGAAAGATTCAATTAACTAAAAAGGATCCTAGTGAGACAGAGATAGAGTTCTAGACTCCTAGTATCCCAATTCATTCAATTAAAACCTACCAAGCACATCTAAGAACTGATTCATTAATTCATACGTCAGCTAGCAACATATGGAAACACTACACTGGTTAAATTAGCTTGAAATCAATCCTCAGATAATACATACATCAGAAAAAATTGAAGGCAGGGAGAGCAGAAACATAAGGTACCTAATAGGGGTAAATCCTATGCCAGATTTCTGATGCGTGCCAGAAGAAATGAAATGTAATGAATTAAACAGGAAAAACTTAGACAAAGATAGAGAAACATCACCGCTGCTTTAAATCAGGATCCAAATAAATGTGCTTGTCATATTAAAGAACAACACCAGTCAAGTACAACATTACAAATAGCTTGAGATTGAGTCTGAAAACATCTTCCTTAGCCTATCTTACGACTTTACACAAAGAACATGTCTCAAGAGAAACAACTTGCAATTCACAGATAGCCGATCAACAACCTTTACAATGAGTTTCTCATGAATTTTATAGTTGAAAAGAGGTTGAGGAGGTAGGTGGAAAACTAAATGTAGCATTAAAACTCAGAAGAGGAAGAGGGTCGAGGCCCCAATATGTTTTAAATTCTGGGCATTTATCTCTGGTACTCTTTGAATGAAAGAGTGGTCTTCGTCAGGCTACAATTTACTCCAGGCATGGCTTTGATGTACTTGCTGTAGCACCTCTGCAATACTCTGGTGAATCTAAACAAACAGGTCAATAATTCAGGTCTGCCATACTATGTAACAAATGCTTCTAATATCATAGGACTGTTTTCAGGAGGGGAAACTTCTCGTGGACACTACGTAAACTGAAATCGTATGCGTACTATGTCCTTTCTCAGGAGGAGACATTCTGCTGATGCGAACACCCTAATGATATGGTTTTATGTGCATTGGATCTTCTGAGTGATCCATGGGGTCTTCAATCTAGTACCATTCCTTTGACATGTTGGGTTAAAGCTCAAAATATTCAATTACAAGCCTTAAACTCTCTACTTTCTCACTGATACTCTTTGTCGCTCCATGATTGCCTCTGCCTGCGAAATCTGCACTTTAATGGCTCTGGGAAGGTTTTACAGAGTTTAACCTTGTTCCTTTAATGGAAGTCATGTCATAACACCTTCCCCATCCTTTCTTCATAACTTCGATATCTGCACATGGTCTTCCCTGTGTTTTTTTCCACTGTAATAGTGACTATGAACCATGGCGATTTTCCGCCTGCCTGTAACCTTGCAAAACATGAAAATGCGTTAAGAAATCATGCATGGGGAGGGTGGATGCAGCAGGGATGATGAGCATGGCCATGCAGTCTAGTGAATTGATGGAATAGTGCAGGGTGATGGCGAAAAACGCAGTGAAAAAATGGACGATGGTTTGGTGAAAGTTGGTAGACTACATCAAAAGTTTAAATGCAAACATTGGACTTTGACCTTTGCATGAAATATACAAGGGACGGATGAAGATGCGATGAAAACACGTGGAATGGTGACATGGAGGGACCCGGCCAATGGCAGGGCATGCAGTTAATCTGTAACGTCTGATCTCAGGCAGAGATCGATGGTCGAGAACACATCAGAGGGTGACATATGGTGGGCCAGAGGTCCCTTTGCCTTCAGCTAACTCCCGAGCATCTTCGTGGCGCGATCACTGTTGGATGGAAAACTTCAGATCGGATGGTGTATGTGCATATTGTACCAGGTCTACAGCCGAACGTTAATGCGCGATAGGGGGCGGTTTTCATATAGTGCACAGAGCCACGTGTCATGCGGTGAATGGCATCGCTCCGAAATGAAAAATACCGCCCACCTTCCAAAGGCGGTGCGATAGAAACCGACGGTTTTTTGCACAATGTTTTCGCATGGCGACCACCGGGGTGGATGAACTACTGACCGTTGATTTGTAGTTTAAATGGATGATGGGTATGCGATCGAGCAGTGAAAGGGGTGGGCCACGGACGCTATGGAGTCTGCAAAAGCCATCCAATCTGTACAGATCGATGGTTAATAGTGCTCCCGATATCCAAATGCAATAAGCTCTTTCTGAGCTAGCGTTGGGTTCTAGCGCCTGGGTGACGTGGGAGGAAACGGTTCTGGGGCTGAGCCGAAAGGGGCTAGGCCTATTATAAGGTTGAAAGTGGTTTTTGGCCCATTTTTAATGAAATTTCAGGCCAGACAGAGGTAACGGTAAAGGGAAAAAGGGGGTTTTGAACCAAACAAGGGGTGTGTGTATGATTTAAAGGAGGATTTGGGATGATTTAGAGGAACAAGGGGAGGGAAAAAGAGAGGGAAAAAGGGGCTAAGTGAAGATAAAATAAGGGGAAAGGCCTTTGGACACTCTTTTCAAAACAGAGAGGCTTGGAAAAAGCAGTGGAATTTTACCAAAGGGAAAAGGGTATGGAGAGGATTTCAAGGATGATGTGTTTTCAGGAAAAATGCATTCCTTGAAGGCTCAGAAACAATTTAGCCCCCTACTTTCTTGTCAAGGAATTTATAGGGGCTAACAGTGGCTCCACATGGGGATGGCTTCTTCTTGAAGGAGTCAAGAATTCAGAAATGATCTTTGAGGTAGGCCACATGCCTGATCTTTCAACCATCTTCCTTCTTTGATTTTCAGCTGCCACAAACATGATAGATCAGCAGAAACATTCCCAAACAATCTACCTACCTAGACTATAGTCCTATCATTTTCTTTTCCAGGGTGCATTTGGACTAGTAAACCCTTTACATCATTTATTTTTTACAAACAAGAAAATAAACCTATTATATTTCTACCCTTATTTCCCCATGAGACCAGATTAAACTGTTGGTCTCATATGTTTCTCTACCTAATATAATATCTATTGGGATTAGACTGTCCAGCAGATTTCCTCTCTACATTCTACAACAGAAATTTAAAAATAGTCAAACTAGGATTAGAGAGTCTAGTTTGCTGTGGATTTAAGGCATAAAGATATTTGCACATGGATAGAAACTTGCAGAAAACTGAAAACAAAATCTTGAAGGCTTGAAATCTGAAGTTTTGAAGCATCCTTCTTCTCTTTGTGACTCAAGTTTTTTGCTTGTTAGAGTCACTTTCTCTTCTTCATTTCAGCTCTGGTTTTGGGCTTGTTAGAGCTGATCTTCTTCCTTAGTTGCTAGTTCAGATTTTGGACATGTTAGGACAAGCTGTTTTACTTCTTTGGCTCAGGTTTTGATCATATTAGAGCCAATCCTTTGCATTTCTGAGGTTCATGTTTTGAGCATGTCTGAACCTCTCCTTTCTCTCTGTCTTTTGGAACATTTTCTCTTTTTCTTGAAAACATAACACAGCAATGGTATTTACAATGGAAATGGAAACTGGAAGTTGGAAATCAGTAGAAGTAGTGTTTGAGCATCCTACCATTGACAAGACCCCCAAACAACTCTGTACCATCTAGTTCTTGTAGAAAAAAGGCATTTGGACCCATAGTGGCCTGGATGATGTATGGACCTTGCCACAAACTGTCAAACTTGCCGTGTTTTTCTTTGTCCTCTCTCCTTGAGTCCCACTTCAGAACTTTATCTCCAGTTTTGAAGTTAGAAGCTTTGGTTCTTCTGTCAAACAACTTCTTTATATTTTCATAAACTTTCATGGCTCTATTATAGACCTCTTCCCTTGTTTGCTTGAGATGAATTGTCTGATTTATCCTCCTTACCATGCTGTCCTCTTCTGTCTGAATTTCTTGGACAAGTTTAATCACTGGCACTCCAAGGCTGGTAGGAAACATTTCTTCTATTCCATAGACAAGCTGGTATGGTGACATTCCAATAGATTTCTTTGTTGTAAGCCTGTCAGCCCATAAAGCATGCACTAACTTGTTATGCCATGACTTTTTGTTTTCTTCTAGCAGCTTTTTGATGATGGTAACCAGGCTATTTTTTGATGATTTCGCTAACCCATTACCTTGTGGGTAATAAGCAGTTGAATTACTGAGTGCTATTTGATATCTGTGACAAAAATCAACAATTTTCTTGGATCCAAAAGAAGTAGCATTATCAGTGATTATTTTACTTGGACAAACAAACCGATAGAGGACATGGTCTTCTAGGAACCTAATGATGACAGAATCTGTGGCATTCCTAGAAGGTATGGCCTCTATCCACTTAGTGAAGTAGTATGTGGCTGTTAAGATCCACTTGCGTTGTGTAGAATAAGTAGGGTGTATTTCTCCTATGAAATCTTGGCCCCACTGCATAAAGGGACCCTCAACAGTGATGGGTTGTAAAGGTAGGGGGAGGAGCTTTATTTTGCCTTCGAAAATCTGGCATTTGTGGCAGGCAATTATCATCTTATGGATATCAGTGAAGAGTGTAGGCCAATAATAGCCAGCTCTGAGTATTTTGTTAGCAGTGGCTTTCCATCTCAGGTGGCCTGCACACTCTCCTGCATGAAATTCTTGTTTAACGCTCTCTGCATCAGTTTCAGGAAAACATTTAAGCAATAGGCCATTTGTACCTTTCCAGTATAAAAATTCATTTAGTATGCAGTAGTTTCTGGATTTAGCTTTAGAAATCTAGCCTTAGTCTTCGATAGTTCAGGAGGGGCATTGAGGTTTTTGAGCACATAGAGAATGTCAGAATACCATGGAGAGTTCTGAAACTTCTCCTCAACAGTGGGATCAGGAAATTCTTCCCGCTCATCCAAGGCATCTACCATGTTTATGTCGAGGGCTTGTAAATTTGATTCTGCCATTAGTTGAGATAAGCCCCGACCCTTGATCAATTTTGTGGGTTTTATCTCAAGGTCATATTCTAATATCACAACAATCCATTTTCCCCTCTTCCCATCTGGGTCTTGGGACAAGATGTCTTTAACCACTATGTTTGGCATGTAGGCTATGGTGTGGAAATGCAGTATGTACACCCTGAAGTCTTTCAAGGCCTTAACCAAGGCATAGGCCTGTTTTTCCATTATGTTGTATTTCAAGGGTGCATCCCTTAGAGCTTTTCTGAGGAAAGAGATGGGTTGTTCCATTCCCTCTGGATTTTTCTGCAACAAAACTGTAGCTATTGTATGCTCGGAGGCAAATGAAAAGATCATGAAATCTTTTGAGAAATCAGGGCTGATTAGAACAGGAGCTTGGGTGAGTGCAAGTTTAACTATTTCAAAAGATTTCTTAGCCTCAACAATCCATTTAACTCCTACACCTTTCCTTAGCATGTTTGTCATATTCCTAAGGTGTTCAACTAAGTTGGGAATAAACCTCCTGAGGAAGTTGATTTTCCCAATGAAGGACTGTAACTCTTTGATGTTTCTCAGGTGTGTTATTTGTAGTATTCCCTCAACTCTCAGTGGGTCTATACTAATCCCCTTCTCAGATATGGTGTGGCCAAGAAGCTTACCTTCTTGCATCCCAAATACAGTCTTTTTGGGATTCAATGATAGACCGAACCTTCTACATTTTTCAAACACTCTTCTCAGATGCTTTAGGTGTTCTTCTTCAGTCTTGGAAAAGACTGTTATGTCATCCAAATAGATTAAAATGAAGCATATTATTTCATCTGAAAAGGTTATGTCCATTTCTCGTTGGAAGGTTGCACTAGCGTTCATCAGTCCAAAATGCATTTTTACATACATAAAAGTTCCCCACGGAGTGGTAAAAGCTGTCTTGAGTTGGTCTTCTGGGAGTACTAAAACTTGGTTGTTACCTGAAAAGCCATCTAATAGGGAGACCCTTTTTGAGCCTACTACCCTCTGAAGAATGTGTTCCATTTTTGGAAAAGGGTAATTGTCTTTGAGTGAGGCCCTGTTAAGGTTCTTGAAATCTATGCACAATCTGATCTCACCTGTTTTCTTTCTCACAGCTACGAGGTTTGATACCCAATTAGAAAACCTCACAGGAACTATTATGCCTGTCTCATACATCTTCTTTATTTCCTTTTCCACCATAGGTAATTGTTTTGGGTTTATTCTGTGATGTTTTTGTCTGAACGTTTTCTGGTTCTCTTTCAAAGGTATTTTGTGATGTATGATGTTTGTGTCATAGGCCTTTAAGTCCTCATAGCTCTAGGAAAACACATCAATGAACTCCTTGAATAGATCAATGTATTTCTTTTTCATGTTTGCAGGTAGGGACTTAGCCAATTTAATCATCTTGGGCTTATCTTCAGTGCCTATGTTGCATTCCTCGACATCACCTTCTACGTGTTCTAAAGTGGGATTTTTTGCTACATCATGGAAGTCAAAAAGGTCTTCTAAAGGTACCATACCTTGAGGTATGTTCTTATTTTTGGCCTGCAGCACCTCTACTTCGACACTATCTGCGTTTTCACATTCTTCGTTTGGATTTCCAATATGTTCGTTTAAAGTGTTTATTTCTATGTTATAGGGTGGTCCTTCCTCATCTGAGGGCTCTTCACTTAGGTAGCTATCGTTACATTTAGAGTCTAAATCAGAAAATTCAAACTCATTCCTTCCTATCAGGAAATCCTCAATCTATTTATTGCCCTCAAAGACTTGCCAGTATTTTTCATTGTCCAGCACTGCAGGTCTGAATTTGGTCTGAATGATGATTTTCTGGTCGTTGGGAGGCTTGTGATACGAACTAGCCACGCAGGCTAACCCATTTGCAATTGCGTTTTGACTCCTAGGGAAAAACACCAATTCGTATTCTACAAAGGTTTTCAATAGGTCCATAACATCATTCCTGTATGCTCTCAGCCTAGGATGTTTCATTGTGTATTCACCATTCACTTGTTTAATGATCAACTCAGAGTCTCCATGCACAGTTATCCTATGGGCTCCTAATTTTCTCAATAGATTCAAGCCTAAGATAAGAGCTTCATACTCTGCGATATTTTTTGTATATTTTAATTTCAGGTTACAGGAATGACTCTCTGCGTAGTCACTCTTGGTGTTATGTACCCACACTCCTACTCCTGTGGCTCTCTTGGTGCATGACCCATTGAAATTCATTTCCCATAAAGGTTCGCTCTCAAGCTTAACATCGTTTCGTTCTTGGTGTCATGCATGGGTTTGCGGAGGGTGACTAATAAACTAACTGCATTCTATTTCTTGTTCACTCTGAGTTTCTTTTTCAGTGCACTGTCCAAAGTTTTCTACATCGTTATCCTTTGAGTCTAGAGTAGCCATTATGTTAAAGTCCATGGGCTTTGTTTCATTTTTTGTATCTCTGTTTTTGAATTATGACCCCTCTGAGGATTCATCATTACAAAGGATGAAGGAGTCAAGATCTATGTGTACAGAGTAAAAAGGTGAATTTCTAGGCTTTTTAGGGCGGTTGACTAGGAATTTCATTTGTGCCTCTCTATACAGTCTTCTAAGTTGGCTAAAGACTGGGATTGTGGCATAGGCCCCATCCATCTGCATTGTACCTTGCAGCTTGGCTCCCCATGATCTCGATAATAACATGCCATACTTGGGTGGCACATCAGCCACTACAACATCCATGACCATAAACTTGGCTGGAATCTAGGTTAAGTTCACACACAAATCCTTAATCAAGCCAAGACACTTTACTCTGCTAGAGTCAAATGAATAGAGGTCTTTATAGGGACGGGTTATCTCTAGGCCTAACTTTTCCATAACTACCTTAGGCATTAAGTTGTGTGAGGATCCAGATTCATGCATTGCGTTGTGGAGGATCTTGTCATGGATATTGAGACTGATATAAAAAGGGGGTACTACTCCTTCCTGAAACTTCCCTTCTATATTTGGACCAAACAGAAGGGCTGGTTGATCATCACTCAAATTGACCGTGTCACTGTTTTCCCCTAGATTTAAAGCTTTCAAAATTTGGCCTTTATATACATCCTGAGTGGCCAGCTTAGAGAGTGGGACAGAGATTTTTATTTTTGCAATCTCACTCTCCAAACTGAAAGTCGACTGACTCTTTGGAATGTTCAACTCTGTTTTGTTAGTCACCACCTTAGTGGCTGAATTAGTGGGCTGATTCTCACTATGTACAGTGTTTGTGACAGTCTTATCAGGAGCGCTAACTGTAGTGCTAGTGCTGCTAGTTGGTTGACTTTGTTTATCGGTGTTTTGATTGTATTTTTCTTTGTTATTCCCATAACTCTCAGCTGCAGATTTGTTACTTTTAGTAGCTACTTTAGAAGTTTTCTCAGGCCTTTTCTTGATGGTGACCTCAGAAGCCTTTGGTTTGGAAGTGTCTAGGCTCTTCTTGCTTCTAATTTCATATTGTTCTCTGACTTGCATGACGGAATTTTCAAATCCAAGTCTGTAATCCTCAGATTCTAATCTTTCCTCATCCCAATATGAGGGTGAGGGCTAATATTCTTCTGTGGAACAGTTGTGGATTTATTTTTCTATTTCAAACATGTTTATTTTGGTTCCCTCAGACTCTTCTATGATTCCCTCATCTTCATCAAGAAATTTTTCTTGAAATGGGGGAATAACTTGTTGATCTGATTCTCTTTGTCTGTTGGGAGTGGCGTTGTTTCTTCTAAAGTTCTGATTCTGGTTATGGTTTTGACTTCTGTTCTGGTTACTAATTGTGACAACCATTTTTTCCATCATTTTCTGTAGCTTTTCCATGTTTTTATATATACGATCATAATTGGGATCAGATGTAGAAGCTACATTGTCATATCTATATGTTACCCTTTTCTCAGCTCTCAATCTTGCTTTTTTCTCAATTAGGTTAGCCTCTACACTCACCGCCCCACTTTACATATCTTCCAGTGTGTTGTAATCCCTCTCCCTAAGCTAGTAGGCCATGTCAACATTAAAGCCTTCAGGATATTTCACTAGAGCCATACCTTGGGGAGGTTTCATGTGTGGAGGAAGAGCATTATAAATGATGTTAAACCTTGTAGAGTAGTCATGGACACTCTCTCCTACGTTTCTTTTCAGGTTCTTGTATTCTGCTAAAATTTGGAGAGGGTTGGACTTAACTTCCCATTTGTTTATGAAAATATGATATAAAGCAGGAAGGTCTTGGATACTATTAGGAGGGAGGCCTTTAAACTATTTCTTCACATCACCTCCTAAGCTCTGGGCAAAGATTCTCATTTTGACTGTATCACCATCTATCTCCATGTAATCAAAAGAATCTTCCATCCTGTCCACATGGTGCTGAGTTGTGGTAGCCTCTTTTGTAGTGAAGTGTGGGATATTTGATTGGTAATCATTGGGTAGGGGCACTAGAGGCTGGGGTAAAACCAGGGGTGCATACCAGGTTGCCATGATGATGTTCAGGTGAGGTAAAGGGTTAGCTTGTGCATCTGGTATGTGGATGGAAGGGATACTAGGACCAGCAGTAATTTTTTAAGCTGATTTAGGATGACTGAGCCCCAATTTTTGAATGAAGTGAATATCAGGAGGTGTAGATGGGGGGGACTCTCTATCCCTATTGTGTTTACCACTTTGGGTTGGTGAACTAGGTAACTCAAGGTCTGGCTGGTCTAGAGCACTGTGTGACCTAGTTCTAGGTACATTGTTTTGAGAGTCTAGGTCAAAGAGTGGGTCAGATAAAGCTGTAAAGTCTTCTGGTGCAGAGTTAGCTCTATGGATGTGTCTGGAAATAGTTGGTATTTTAGGTATAGTAGATCTCTTGAGGATGCTCTCAGGGTTGTCAACTATTTAGGGTGGGTTTGGGTTAGTATAAGCTCTTGTGTGAATGGTTCTTGAAGCCAGAATGTTGTTTTTCAACAAAGAAGCTTAACCCTACTTGTTCTTCTATTGTGGCTGATGTTGTAATGGGCTCTGGTCTCTCAGTGGAGTCTTATGTGAACCAAGATAATCAGCAGACCTACTGATCACCAGTGGAGTCTTTTAATCATTTAGGAACTATGGAGTCTCCAGGTGGAAGGTTTAGGATGTCTTAAGGGGGTATACTGTCCACCACAGTGTTTCTGTAATATCCTTTTTAGGGAAACCCTTAAAACATAGCAAACTCTAACCAGAGATGGACTGGGAGGGGATTTACTAGATATTTCACCTCTGAAAGAGGATGAGATCCGGAGGTTGTCTGGCCCTTTCCAGACTCTATCTAAGAGTGTGGGAGAAAACACAACAAGTAGTATAGAAGTTGAATTGTGAATAGGAGTGTTTAACTTCCAACCTAACCAGAGATTGTGGGTTTTTTGAGTGCCTAAGAATTTTTAAGGTGAAATGCATTCAGGTCCCCTAGCGGAGTCACGATTATGTTGGGGTTCCCATGTTTTGGCCAGATTGGCAAGACCAAAATATGAGACAACATAAAACCACTTTTAGACCTCAGGATCTAGCCCTCCTGGGTCTAGAGAGGGATTTATTTATATAAGAAAAAGTTTTATGTCTTTGAAGCTCAAAGTTAAGATGTTAGGCTAGTTATAGGCACGTGATTTGTTTGATTTATGTTTGGTTGTTGGGAATCAGGAAAGAAGGGTTCAATATAAGACAAGGATGAGAAAAGAGGATTTTAGGCAAAGGAGGGATGATATAGAGAACATCAAGACCATTGGGAAATGGAGTCAAGAAAGGGTTTACTTGCTATTCAATATGCAGGCTTTCAGTTAGGCTAGTCATCTAAAGCATTGGATCTTAAAGATGATAGTGTGGTGGGAAAGGCAAGAAAGAAGGTGAAAGCAAGGAAACCTCCAAGGTGACCTTCAAGAATCAGATCCATGGATAGGACATGCCATTGGACAACCTATGATCCAAAACCTAGAAGGGTAACTCTTCAGACAAGGAAACATTAAATATTTAAACACAAAGGTGAAGACCTGAGATCAGAGAGAGACTTTGAACTCTCAATGCTTCGACCTCTAGCTCAAGGGAACTTGGAAAGATTCAGCTAACTGAAAAGGATCCTAGTGAGACAGAGACAGAGTTCTAGACTCCCAATATCCCAATTCATTCAATTAAAACCTACCAAGCACATCTAAGAACTGATTCATTAATTCATACATCAGCTAGTAGCATATGGAACCACTACACTGGTTAAATTAGCTTGAAATCAATCCTCAGATAATACATACAGCAGAAAACATTGAAGACAGGGAGAGTAGAAACATAGGGTACCTAACAAGGGAAAATCCTATGCCATATTTCTGATGCGTGCCAGAAGAAATGAAATGTAATGAATTAAACAGGAAAAACATAGACAAAGATAGAGAAACATCACTGCTGCTTTAAATCAGGATCCAAATAAATGTGCTTGTCATATTAAAGAGAAAAAATAGTCAAGTAAAACATTACCAATAGCTTGAGATTCAGTCTGAAAACATCTTCCTCAGCCTATCTTACGACTTTACACAGAGAACATGTCTCAAGAGAAACAACTTGCAATTCACAGATAGCCGATCAACAACCTTTACAATGAGTTTCTCATGAATTTTATAGCTGAAAAGAGGCTGAGGAGGTAGGTGGAAAACTAAATGTAGCATTAAAACTCAGAAGAGGAAGAGGGCTGAGGCCCCATTCTGTTCTAAATTCTGGGCATTTATCTCTTGTACTCTTTGGATGAAAGAGTGGTCTTCATCAGGCTGAAATTTACTCCAGGTATGTCTTTGATGTACTTGCTGTAGCAACTCTGCAATACTCCGGTGAATCTGAACAAACAGGTCAATAATTCAAGTCTGCCATACCGTGTAAAAAATTCTTCTGATATCATAGGATTATTGTCAGGGGGGGGAAATTCTCATGGACACTACGTAAACTGAAATCGTATGCATACTATGTCCTTTCTCAGGAGGAGACATTCTGCTGATGTGAAAAACCTGATGATATGGTTTTCTGTGCATTGGATCTTCTGAGTGATCCATGGGGTATTCGATCTGGTACCATGCCTTTGACATGTTGGGTTAAGGCTCAAAATCTTCAATTACAAGCCTTAAACTCTCTTCTTTCTCAGTGATACTCTTTGTCACTCCATAATTGCCTCTGCCTGCGAAATCTGTGCTTTAATGGCTCTGGGATGGTTTTACAGAGTTTAACCCTGTTCCTTTAATGGAAGTCATGTCATAACACCTTCCCCGTCATTTCTTCATAACTTCGATCTCTGCACATGGTCTTCCCTGTGTTTTTTGCCACTGTAATAGTGACTATGAACCATGGCAGTTTTCTGCCTACCTATAACACTCCAAAACCCAAAAACGTGTTAAGAAATCATGCATGGGGAGGGTGGATGCAGCGGGGATTATGAGCATGGTCGTGCAGTCTGTTGAATTGATGGAACAGTGCAGAGTGATGGCGAAAAACACAGTGAAACAATGGAGGATGGTTTGGTGAAAGTTGGTGAACTACGACAAAAGTTTAAATGCAAACATTAGACTTTGACCTTTGCATGAAATATACAAGGGACAGACAAAGATGCAATGAAAACACGTGGAATGGTGATGTGGCAGGACCCAGTCAATGGCGGGGCATGCAGTTAACTGGACCGTTCGATCTCAGGCAGAGATCAATGACCGAGAATGCATCAAAGGGCGACAGATGGTGGGCTAGAGGTCCCTTTGCCTTGAGCTAACTCCCGAGCATCTTCGTGGCGTGATCACCATTGGATGGACAGCTTCAGATCGGACGGTGTACATGCATATCGCGTCGGGTCTACAGCCGAATGTTAATGCACAGAGCCATGTGTCATGTGGTGAATGGCATCACTCCGAAATGAAAAATACCACCCACCTTCCAAAGGCAGTGCGATAGAAATCGGCGGTTTTCTGCACAGTGTTTTGGCACGGGGACCACCGAGGTGGATGAAATACTGACCGTTGATTTGTAGTTTAAATGGATGGAGGGTATGTGATCAGGCAGTGAAAGGGGCGGGCCACGGACGCTATGGAGCCTACGAAGGCCGTCTGATCTGTACAAATCGATGGTTAATAGCGCTCCCGATATCCAAATGCAATAAGTGCTTTCTAAGCTACCGCTGGGTTCTAGCGCCCAGGTCACGTGGGAGGAAACGGTTCTGGGGCTGAGCTGAAAGGGGCTAGGCCTATTATAAGGTGGAAAGTGGGTTTTGGCCCGTTTTTAATGAAATTTGAGGCCATACAGAGGTAACGGTAAAGGGAAAAAGGGGGTTTTGAACGAAACAAGGGGTGTGCATATGATTTAAAGGAGGATTTGGGATGATTTAGAGGAACAAGGGGAGGGAAAAAGAGAGGGAGACAATGGCTAAGTGAAGATGAAATAAGGGGAAAGGCCTTTGGACACTCTTTTCACAACAGAGAGGCTTGGAAACAACAATGGAATTTTACCAAAGGGAAGAGGGTATGGAGAGGCTTTCAAGGATGATGTGTTTTCAGGAAAAATGCATTCCTTGAAGGCTCAGAAACAATTTAGCCCCCTGCTTGCTTGTCAAGGAATTTATAGGGGGCTAACACATGGATGGATTTTCCAGCTACAATCAAATCAATATCTACCTAGAGGATCAACATAAGGCAACATTCATCTGTCCCTGACACATTCACTTATAGGAAACTACCATTTGGTTTAAAGAATGCTGGGGAAAATTTTCAGAGAGCAATGGGATATGCTTTCAATGACATCAAGCACATTGTTCAACCTTATTTAGATGATTTACCCACACATTCATGAAATCAGACTGGTCACCTGATGCATTTGAGAGCCATCTTCTTATGCTGCCGACACTACAAAATACGCCTCAATCCACATAAATGTGTGTTTTGTGTTGGTTTTGGTCGTTTTCTTGGATTGGTAGTCTTAAAAGAAGGAATTCGAATCGACCCATTGAAGGTCCAGGCCATTCTTGATTTTCCTGCACCATCAAATTTACTTCAGATATAGAAACTTCAAGGAAAGGCTAAATTCCTAAGAAGGTTCATTCCAAACTATGCTGAAATGGCTAAAGGATTTACTTGACTCTTGAACAAGGGGGTTCCCTTCCATTGGGACCAAGTTGCGCAAGCTTCTTTTAATGCTATTATGGATACTCTTGTTCGAGCGTCATTAATGTATCCCCCTAATTATCACAATGATTATTTCCTATATATCGTTGTGGCTGAAATGACCATTGCTATGGTTCTGGTCCAAGTAGAAAATGGAATTGAACATCCAATTTATTATTTGAGTCATAATCTCAATGATACAGAAGTAAAGTATTCGTATGTAGAAAATCTTGCCTTGGAAGCTGTTCAATATGTCCAAATTTTTTTCTACTATATCCTGCTCCAAAAGACTATTGTCGTTCCAGATTGCAACCCCATGAATTATATCTTATCACGTCAATTGCTGGGGGGAAAATATTCAAAATGGATTGTCATTTTGTAGGAATTTGATTTGGAATTCATCAAATCCAAGTTAAAGAAGTATTTAGTTCTGGCTGAGCTTCTCTATGATATTCCCTCTGATAGTACTGCTACTACGTCGGAACCATCAATTCCTGATGAGTCTCTATTTCTGATCAGATCATCTAATCCTTGGTATGGAGATTTCATCATTTATCTCCAAACTCAAACTTTTCGACCTGATACCTCTCGCTCTGAACAACGATGTATTTGATACCAAGCCAAAGATTATCTGATCGTCGACGATACACTTTATCATCATGGTGTCGATACCATTTTAAGAAGGTGCCTCACTCATGAGGAGGCCGAAAATGTTTTAAACGATTGTCATGTTGGGGCTTCTAGTGGAAATTTATCTAGATATGCTACCGTGTAGAAGATACTCTGCACCGATTACTTTTTGCCTACCATATTTCGTGAATGCATCCTCACGGTCAGAACTTGTCATGCATGGTAGATTTTTTATCATAAAATCTGCAAACCACCAGCACCAATGCATATTGTTGTCTCTGTGGGACCATTTTCAAAATGGGATATTGACTTCATGACTTGTAACCTTGATTCGTCTGGGGGGGGCATGGTTATATTATTGTCACAGTAGACTACTTTAGCAAATGGGTCGAAGCGATGCCTACATTCAACAACATAGGACATACAGCTGCATTGTTTTTCTTTAACCATGTTATTGCACGGTTTTGGGTCCCGCAGGCTATAGTTACAGATTATGGGAAAATTTTTGACAACCACATGATGGTTGAATTGACTGCCAAGTTCGGATTGTCACATGATAATTCTACTCCTTATTATCCACAATCAAATGGACAAGTTGAGGCTATAAACAAAATTCTTCAATGTATGCTTCAACGAATGATAGGAGTTTGTAAAAGAAACTAGATTTTGATCCTGTACTCGGCCTTGTGGGCGTACCGAACCTTAGTGAGAAACACAACTGGATTTACTCCCTTTCAATTGGTGTATGGTCTAGAATCTAACTTGCCAATCCAATGTGTGGTCCTTCTTTATGATCAAGAAGCTGATGTAATAGGTAGAGGGAAATTTGAGCCACTATGGCATGGCCCCTATATTTTCAAAAGAGTTCTTGCTAAGGGTGCCTATGAGTTAGTTGATTACGATGGAATTCCATTGGTGCAGCCTAGAAATGGGTTGTATCTGAAACATTATTATGCTTAATCATTAGCGTAGTGATTTTTTGTATTATATTGTATATACATGTTGTTGATTTTCATTCACTGTCTTATTTTGGTTTTTATAGTTTTATTGACATTAGTAATTCGATTTACATTTCATCGTAGAAGTCTGAACCTTTGGAACCTTTTGTTGGATATGCTGATGGTGCTAGTCATAGTACACAGAACCTATCCTCTGCAACGTGGGCCATTTTTGCTCTGAACGGCGAGTTAGTGAGTTTTCAAGGGACTTGTTTCGGTAGATAGACAAAAAATATCGTTGAGTATAGTGCGTTGATCGAAATTCTCTCTGATGCCATTTCATTTGGTATTAACTGCATTATCATAAGGTTTAACTCACAATTTGTGGTATTACAACTTACTAGTGTTTATACTGTTAGAAATTCAACACTGCATCGGTTGTTCCTAAGACTTTGAATTTTGGAAATACACTTTGATTTTATTCAATATTAAAACATTTCCAGAAATTTGAACACATTGACTGATTCTTTGGCTAATCAAGTTTTAGACAGACATTTACATAATTGAATAGGATTGCACAATAAACGTAGGAAATCACTGAAATCAAATAGATATATAGTTATAGGTTTTTACAAAAAAATTTGACCAAGACACTGGTAATTTGACCTGAAAATGTATGCAACATGTCAAAAGTAAACTAGTGGTGCTCATGGTAACATGCTATAGATCTAGCTATCCTACGCAGTAATCACATCTAGCGGTTAGGAACACCTATAGTGTGACGTTGTAGTCGCATGGGTAACTCTTCGATCCGACAATCTGGAATCCCAAAGGTCAATCCCTCTATGTGATTCCGAAGCTCAGACAAAGTCTTAGCCATGTCTAGATCCTGAAGGATTTCTCTCCCAACAACCCTCTCTGCTGGCTCATCTACTACATGCTTTGGTTCCTCCACCGGTTGAACTCGATCAACATATGAATTACATAAAAAATTTGGTTTAGTCTTGGGAAAAAATTAAAAATACAAAACATTGTATAAACTTTAGAAAAATAAAAAACATGGTCAAAACATTATTACCTATTGCACCCCACTGAGCGCCTTCTGGTAAAGCTAAATCTAGATCTCCTCGGAAATCAACACCTGCGTATGCATACTCATCGATGGCGACAACCAATCTCCTAAACTAGGCAAATAATGCAGTCGAGAACACAATGGTCAATTGGCCTACATGCGTAGACATTAGTTCTACCCATCTCTGCATCCTCGAATCTCTAGGATTAGACACACCTAATGTCATATGTTGTGGCTGCATCAGTGGAATCCAATCTAAGGGAAATGAGATAAGGATCAAACCATAACTGAAATTTTTATTCCTTCTTCCCTTTTTCAGTTTTTCTTTTATCTGAGAAATTACAGTTTTAGACCAGTTGAAGGCTGTTGGCTCCATGCACTCTAGTGCGTACTACATATCTGATCTATTCAATACATGTAGTGTAACGGTGCCAGCAAGTTTTGCGATCGTGAAAAGAATGGTTCTCAAAGGCAAATCTCTAACATCCTGGATGTTTATCTTCCCATATTTGCTTGGCTCTACCCTTGGATAGCTATATTGCAAAACATAATCTCTCACAGTCTCTCCTCCAAGAGCAGACCCTGAGAGTGAAATAGGCAAGCCTCTCCTCGAAAAACCTGTGAGAAAGTATACATCTTTCACTGTTATAGGAACCACTTGGCTCTTAATGTGAAATGCCTCGATAGCTAGATCCCATGCTATAACTAGGAACTCTAAGAGTTCTATTTGTTTCCTCATCCCTGATAAACGGAAGTACTTTAACAAGCCACAATCTCTTAGGGCTCTTACTATACCCAGATCATTTAGGGTAATCATATTCTATTCTTCATGATCTCTTTCTCTCCATGTAATCTTCATTATAGTCCGATCAAATATTGAAACATAACGATAAGAATCATTAGACTCCCTTCAATTCAAAAAATTAGACAAATTTTGGGCATAGTGCAAAAATAAAAAATGAAGATTGCACCCAATGCAGTCCTGAACAAGAGACATTGCATTGCATATGCAACTAGCCTTCATTTTAGCTTCTATACAATGCACCTTCCAATGGTCAAGGGTGTGTTTCCCTTTTTGGAAGAAAAATTTACCCCAAGGGACTCAAAACCCTAAAAATTTGCAGTGAAAGGAAATTAAATGATTACTGAAAGAAAGAGAAGGTTCATGGAACTAACCCGGATCAAATGATGATGAAAACCATCGACATAATCGATCACAATCAGCTGCTGAAGGTCGGGGGCAAAAACAGGTTCAGAGCTCCAAAATGAAAATGGTAACTATTGAATGGTAAAAATGAATAGTAAAACTCTTTTTATTTAGTCATTTAATTGTTTTCAATGCATATTTATTGCTATGAATACGGTTTTATTATATTTTTATCATGAAATAGGTATTTTTAATCCATTTGATGTTGTTCTGAATAGGTTTTCCAACTAATGAACAGATTAGTCATGCAGATTTATTTCAAGAATTATTTGACCACAAAGCATAGTTTTTATCCTTATTTTTCGAGCTTTGTTAAAAATGAAAAAGGATTTGAAGCACACTTTTATCTCTTTTTCGAGCTTCGATAACAGTGAAAAAGGAACCCCTAGAGTCTTCTTTTAGCTCTTTTCAGACCCAATAATGTGAAAATATTGTCGAGCACTTGTCTTTTCAAGCTAGTAAAAGTAATGAATTGATATCTACTCAGTATAAGTTTAACCTTTTTCTGGACTGAGATAGATTATTTAAGAAAAAGGAATACCTTGGTCAAACATGACTAAAGAGGTTCTCTTAGATATTATTTTACAGTTTTTTCAGATCTAAGCGACAAATTTATGAAAAAGTACTTATGAAGTTTTCTTTTTGTCCTATTTTTCAAACTCTCTAAATATGAAAAAGGACTGGGTTGTCACTGTCATTAGGATCGTTAAAACATAAAATATAAATGGGCTTGTCGATCATGGCAAGAATTGAGTTTCATTCATCGCTAGACTCGTTAAATTATTAAATAGTGATACATTATTCACCCGAAGGGTTGAATTATAGATCAAGCATATGTTATCCTCCTCAATCTTGTTAAAAAATAAAGAAGTATTGGTCGAAAAATGACCAGGGAAAATTTGGGAAAGTGAGAAGAAATTTTTACGATAGTAGGTCGCTCTTGAACATGACACTTCACTCCATCACCATGATTTTTTGGGTTGGGTAATTTTCTTGACCTTTCATTCATACCTATGGTTCATCATACCTTTACTTTAGTTTTGGGTCAATGCTTCCAACTCATCTCAGTGTCGCCGATATGTTCAAGAGAATTCATCCAATTAATACTCATCCTTCTACAATTCTCATAAACCTTCATTCTCATGAAAGTCATCCCTGAACATTGCTATATCAAGTCATACCTTTGTCCCTGAAATTAGTAACTCCCGTTTTGCAATAAGGTGACTTCCTGTCGGTGACAAATCATTATCTAGGAACTTCACTTAGAAACATCATATTCCAGTACCACGAGGCTTGTTACAATGTCGACAAGATCCTCACTTCTAGACTTTTGATCAAAATATTTTGTTTGTCGTTTGACATCAAATCATCTATTCACACCTTAAAAAATGTATTGCAGTACCTTGAGGGCCATTGACATCAATGGTGGTTCTATAGTGTTTTTTAACAACTCACATCATTGAATGGTAATAAAACGATGTCTTACCATGTTTGAATACAAATCATATATTCGCATGGCGAGACGTGTACCCGAATGATCGAGTGAATGAGATAAGAGGACCCCAGATCTAGTTTCATCCATCCAAGATGCGATTTCAGGATTGTTGTACACATAATCTGTACAGTGAACTTACATACAGATCGTCATATAAACATGGGATTATATCTGTAGGCATGTCTATATTGGGAAACATTCCAATGTAGACGACTTTCTGAACTATGTACATGTTATTAGATAGTTTATGTGTTGAGCATGGGAATGCCTTCCCTCAGAAATTTATGATCAAGAGGATATATCATGATGTAATGTATTGTAAGATTGATGCAGGTCGCCACTCTGCTTCATCACTAGCCCATAACAGTGTAAAGCATCTCATTCAAAATATTGTTATTATTATTATTCTGACTTCATGCTTTAGGGGGCAATTATTATAGGTCAATTTGGGTACCATTTCCAATGACTTGGTTAACTAGAAATCATCCACAAGACCAATGAATATGGTCTATCATCCCCTATCATTTCAGTTGCTACATGCCCTAAGACAAAGAACAAGACAAATCATCCATGACTTCCATCTGCAAGGTTTCCAAGATTTGAAGAGCATGATAAATCACCTATGAGCTCACAAACACAGTATCTAGAGGGGCTAAGTTTGTTTTATGTGTAGTTACCTCCATTCAAAGGTGCTTTGCAAAGCACTTCTCGACACTCAAGGGTGCATTGGTCAATTGGGAGCGGAATTTTCATTGTTCCGGAATCTCCACTTGGCCAGTGTCTTCTAGAAGAGTGCATATGTGTCAAAATTTCAATCCATGTCTCCATTTGATACCTCTGAGATTGGGAACATGTATAGCCTATTATTAGAAAGTAATTTATTGTAAAAATACCTTCAACTCCTCTGTAAATTGAGCACAGATCCTAGTGCTTGGTAAGGAAGAATTTGAGTAGAGAAATGCTGGTGGAATTTCAATTGAGGAATTGATTTGAGTGACATGCTACTGGATAGATGTGCATTGTGATGAGGTTCAGATGCTGCTAGAGATGGTGACATCAAATAAATCATTGGGTTGCAACCTCCCCTTCTATTCATTAATAAATATTGCTACTTACTTTCCCACATACGTATCTGTATAAGCTTCTATCTTTCATATTATGAATTCTTATATGATGTATATGGTTCATGTTTCATTGATTTAACTAAATAAATTGAATAGGAATCTGTATATTGATATCTCTTTACTATTTAGTGTTCATTCTTGCAGGAAATATTTTGGTGATCTAGCTTGGATTTGAAGCTACAGCAAGAGTGACAGAAGGAGAATTGGAAGCGCTTGGACTCCAAGTAAGTTTCTTGATCCATTATGTGTGTCTATTTACTGTTAGGAAAAGTACCTGCAAAGTCTTTAACCTGTTGTTCTAGATGAGCACCACATCTAGGGAAGAATGTTTTATCCGTAACCCATAATTCCACATAACATTCTATTCACTTGAAAATCTTTAAAGTCAAAATCTCATTCAAAGATCATGTCAAAAAGTAGTCCCATTAGGTCATTAGGGTTTTTCATTTCTCAAGGTCACTCCTTCATTCAGATAAGGTCAACACATATATGAGAGGGACTAAATAAGATCATCTTGATATATTTATTATACTTTTAATGTTGTAATTTTAGTTTAATGACTTTTATATCAAAATGTCATTTTGATAGAAAAGTCAAATTTGTAGTTTATTTCAATTCTTCCAAATGTAATTTTATGTTATTATATGTCATAAATGCAATCCCAAGCTATCAAAGTGCAATCATGTCTAGACTAAGTGAGCAAGGAAAGCCAAACTCCATCACTTGATCAAGCCTATAATGCCAAAAGGTTAGAAAGAAAAAAAGTGTCAGTGTCAAAGAAGAAGAATGAACATTAGAAAAGCGGGTAATTTGAATTAAAATTCAAATTCACTAAAGCTATAAAGCCCATCAAGCACTTCAAAACAAGTCATTGTTTCCATTAAACTATTAAGAGTCTTCAACAAAGGAGAAAAATTCGAGTTTGTGAGAAGTTTGGGCAAAAATATCTTGGCATTGCGCCAATAGCCTAGGCGCTACACTAATACCCAGCCGCACTGCGCTAATTCCTGAGGAACGTAGTGTATTTAACACAGGCACTGTGCTAATAGCTGGAGGCGCTGCGCTAATGTCCAAGCACTGCGCTAATGTCTGAAACACTGCGCTAATACACAATTGGGTATTTGAGCCTCAAAACTTTGTCAAGGTGCCTCTAAAACCTCAACAAAGTTTCTCTAAACCCTTTTGAAAAGTAAGTAACAATGAATTTCACTCCCTTGCTATATTCAAAAGAATTTTGATGGTGATTTTGTTTTCTTTGTGAAATGTGAAGGTTGGATAACCTATAAAACTCTAGTTTCAGTATTTGTTCCCTTTGTTTTCAAATTTTCTATTCATAAACCTTACATTTGCTTCCTCAATCATATCCCTATTCCCTAGACCCTACTCCTTCCATACAACACCATTTCCATATTTCCTAAAGCCTATTTCACTCCCCATCTCCATCTACCTCATACCTAGGGTTTTAAATCTTTCAAACTCATAATTTCAGAAGAGGACAAAGATATCAGTGAGGAACAATCACCAAAGAAAATTTATCACAAAGGAGGGAAAATTAATAGATTTGAACCAATAAATACAAGGTAACTCATGGCCTCTCCTCTCACTGTGTCTTGTTTCAATCATGTTGGTTGTTTTGAGTTTTGTGAGAGGGTGCAGTGGATTCAATATCACTATGAGTTAACAAGGCTATTCATCACAAATATTCATGATGGGCATGCCACTCTTGCTGGGGTCACATTTACCATATCTACTAGTGTTATTTCAATTGCTACATGGATCCCTAATGTGGTAGAAAAATGGTTTAAGAAGGTAAACCTTGATCTGAGCTATTATGAGCCATACCTTAAACATAAATACAAGAATTCTAAGAAAATTGTTTTCGCTTTCTCTCGTCTCCTTAACCGGTATGTTCCCATGATGAAAATAATCATGAAGTATTCAACTTGTGAGGGGAGATTTTCTCGACTCTATTCATACCATACCAGACTCCTCATGCACTTCACTAGAGTTAGGATGCTTCATATACCTTACTATCTCTCCCAAAGCATTGCTAAAATGGCATACATTGTACAAAGGAGGCATTATAATAATCAAATGCAGAGTATTTTTCGCCATTCACTCATTAAGATGGTAGACATGCATCAGCTTGAGCAGAAGAACATTTCATGGGATACATTCATTGCGAATGAATTTTTCATTACCCCACCTTGTCATCATGAGCATAGCATCCCTTCATCATCTCATCCTCCCATGTCCAATTCTTCATCTCAGCCTACTACTCATACTTCATCACCTAGTCATATGCCTTCACCTCATGTTGACCCTACTTCTTCACCTTTCCGCAATATTTCACCATCACCCCATCATGATACTGGAGCATTAAGAAGTGAAAGGGACATTGAGGCAACTTGTGATAATGTGACTGATGTTGAGCCATTTCCAAAGACCTATCAGATAGGCCACATTCATGTGCTTTCTTCACTTGGAGTGAAAGGGGCCATGCCTTCTTCATCAGAAAAATAGTTAGACAAGGGCAAAGAGCCAATCATTGAGGAGCAGGATGATAAGCATGAAATAGAGTAAGAGTTTCAGCTGATTTACCTTGATGAGGAGGATGAGGATAGAATCACCAATGCATTAATCAGAAGAAAAGAGGCAAATATTAGTGAAATGTAAGCTAATCTTGACAAATCACAATATGTGATTGGTTTTCTTGATAAAGAGAATCAACAGTTGAAGACCAAGCTGATTATTAGTGAGGTAAAGACCATCAAAGAAAATAAAGAGGTAGAGAAGGCTAAAGCCTTGTTTGAAGAGACCTTAGACAAATTTGGTGAGGTTGATGATGAGGAGGATCAGCCTCCTAGACAGAGACAAAGGACTAGAGGGCTAAAAAGAGCTCTAGCCCTTGAGAGATAGAAATAAGCTGAGTTGGTAGAGCAACTCACTCCAAGTGAGTTTCTTGCCCTTGAGATTAGTAGTGATAGAGAGTCATGGATTGATAGAGACAAATTTCATCTAGAGAGCTTGCTAGAGAAAGCTAAGAAGGACAATGATATTTAGAGCTAAATGGAAAAGCACTATGCCATGAGAAACAAAATTACAAGGGCCAAGCTCAAACGAGCCCATGCAAAGATTCAAGCTTTGATCGAGAAAAAGGAGAAGAATAGGTTTGATATACTTGCTGAGGTGTCTCTTAATGCCTTCAACCCTTTATCAGCAATTAAACTGACAATTTTCACAAATTTCGGCACATTTGGCACTTTAGTGCAATTTTTTGTTTTTGGGCAATTTTTGCACACATTCACACTGCTAAAAATGAAACGCCCTTGGCATTGTGCTTTTCGTTGGAGAATTAAATTGACAAATGGTCACCACCATCATTTTCATAATGATGAGGACATCAACTCCAGCAAGTTTCAAAAGATTTGGAGGAGAACGGGTCCCTCAAAAAGGCAAAAACCCACCAAAAAAACATGTTTTTGCCCTTGTTTTTGCCTAGGCGCTGCGCTAATACCAGTATTGGGAGAAATTATTTTTGATAGGTAAGATGGGCACCATTTTGGAAGCTGAAGGAATATTTGGAAAATAGACCCAAAGATATTTCCAATGAGATACCATAGAGATGATTTGGACACCAGGAAGGCCTCCAAAGGTGGCTTGTAATAGAGACTATTTTTTCTGTCATGGTGCTGCACTTTTGCCAGGAAATTGTCCTTTTCAGCATCTTCAACATATTTTGACTTTTTGAATTTTTACTTGGGAAAATGAATAAAATCACTAATGTAAATGGTAATGTGAATTTAAATGTCATTTTTTTACTTTCATATAGGGTAGATACATTATATAAGTCCTCTAGAGCTCAAATGAATTAGTTTCCTCTCTGTTAGAGGCAAATTGTTGAATTTTCCTAGTCTTCAGATTCTTGTTTAGGAGTAGGTGAAATTGATCCCTATCTCATTGATTCGATTCCCCAAGGCTAGGAAGAATGGTTTTTAGGTATATTTAATGTATTTTCTTAGTCATTTTAATGGTTGGACTCACTTGGAGCTTTGGCATCTCAAGAGACATATTTGTATCAATTTGGCTTTGACATTAATGATAAATTTGCAGCTATTTCTTTGGGATCCATGTGGTATGCAGTGTTTGGCATAGTTTATTATTTGTGATAATTTGTATGAATGTATTGTAAACTCGTAAACCATTTTCATTTCTATGATATGATTAATTTCATGTTGAAAGGCAGAATTCATGTTTTATTGAGATTTTTATATATATTAATTTGGCTAAAATCTCATGGATAATGCAAACAATAGGATTTGTTCCAAATATGATGGCATCAAATCCTGAAGAGGAAATATTATATCGTATTTTTTTGTGATAGGATGCAATTGAATTTAATATTCAGTTTTTCTTCTACACCTATAAATTGTAAAGCCCATAGAGGAAAAAAGATATGAGGGATGAGGAAGAGGAAGTGCAGATGTGAGAAATCTGTTGTTCTAATCTCCTGTTGAATAATAAAAAAGTTGATACCTCTATTTGGTGGATGTAGCCTAGATTGGTTGGGTGAACCACGTTAAATTCGCTGTCTCTATTTTCTGCTATCTACTGTGTGTGAATTTTATTTAATTTCCACTGTGCATACTCTAACAATTGGTATCAGAGTGGGTTGGAATGGAGTTTTAGAAGTATTAGACTGTTTATTCATTGTAGAAAAGGCATAGAGCCTATCTGAATAAAATTTCTCAGATCGTGGCTTTGGCATTCACCGGAATGCAGCAGAAGTGTAAAGCATGTGACTATATAGTTTTTTATATCAACTGTCTGCAGACGGAGTTTCTTATCACAACGCTTGCTTCAGATGCCACCATTGTAAGGGAACACTGAAGACTTAAAAGGTTAGCATGAGATGGAGGTTGAAGGATAAAGCAGCGTTGTGAGATGGAGGATCCACTACACCGTGGGCTAGTACGTGGCATGTGTAATTTACTCTGATCATTCATCCATGCTCTATGGATCATCTGGACACAGCACAATTGTCACCTCATTATTATATAAATCTAGTTGGGAGGATATTGTTGGTGCTAGATTGGTCTGGTCATTTGTTTGAAGAACTGCATGAATTTAATCCAGAGCATGGCTGTGTAAGTGGCTATTTTTTATGTAAGTTCCCAGGCTACTACGAATGTCTATCATTAAATATATGTAGTTAAATTTTTGTGCATTTAGAGCAGAGTATTCAGTTACCACACCGCCCAAACGATCTTGCGTGAAGGCTGAGGCAGAAGGGAATTTGACCTACATTCAAAGCTAGGTGAGTTTGCCAAACTATGTAAGAACAAGGAGCCAGTAGTAGTTTATCTTTCACTCTGAATAAAAACTAGCAGGAGGCATAAGAATTATTGCTAGCTACTTGTATTTGCATAATGATTGAGTACCACTAATCAAGGAAACACCTGAGTCATTCTACATTTGATTTACTGTGTGTGGTGCTATTTCTATTATTGAATATGTCAAAAACTCATAGTGCTCGATTTGAGATCGAGAAGTTTAATGGGAGGAATAACTTCAAAATCTGTAAAGTCAAGATGCACGATTTACTCATGCAACAAGGTGTGGTGAAGGCACTTTTTGGAAAATCCAAACAACCTTTTGCCATGAAAAATGATGAAAGGAGTGACATTGATGACAGAGCACTGAGTGGCATACGATTGTGTTTGGTGGATGATGTTTTATTTAACATCGTGTCAGATAAAACAACCACTGGTTTACGGACAAAGTTAGAAAAATTGTACATGACTAAATCCTTAACCAACAGGATTCTTCTAAAAAGACAGTTGTAGAGCTTGTGCATGAAGGAAGGTACAAAAATAACCGATCATTTGAATACTTTTAATACTCTCTTGGTGCATTTTGATATCATAGAAGTAAAATTTGATTTAGAAGATAAAGCTGTAACTTTATTATGTTCTCTGCCTGATTCATGTGATCATTTTGTTACTTCTATAAGTCTTAGTTCATCAGAAACCCTTGAATTTTATGATGTTGTTGGAGCTATGCTATCTGAAGAAATTAGAAAAAGGTCAAATTTAGAAACCTCTACATCAGAAGCAATGATGGTTAGAGGTCGATCTAAAGAAAAACACTCTAGTCAGAAAAACAACTCTCGGTCAAAATCGAAAGGGAAGAAGAGTAAGCTAAAATGTTGGTTTTGCGGCAAATCGAGACATTTGAAGAACTGGAATGTTGGAAGAGACAACAAACATCCAAAGGATACTCTTCAACAAAAAATAAAGAAGCAAACACGACAAATACAGGTTTAGGTATAAGTGATGAAGTTTTATCAGTTAATTTTTCAAATCATGATCAACATTGGCTGTTAGATTCTGGTGCATCCAATCACATGTGAATTCATAAATAGTGGTTTAAATCTTATAATTCAATCAATGATGGATTATTTTACATGGGCAATGATGTCTCATGTAATGTTGTGGGAATTGGAAGCATCCATATTAAAATGTTTGATGGGACAATTAAAATCTTAACTGATGTAAGACATGTGCCTGAACTCTGAAAAAATCTTATTTATCTTGGAGTGTTAGACACAAATGGATATAAAACTTTTATTCAAGGTGGAGTAAAGAAAATTTACTAAGGAATCTTATTAGTAATGAAAGCAAAGAAGATTGGAAATATTTTTCAATTAGAAGGAAGAACAGAGTCAAATCATGCTTCAACTATATCTGAAAACGACAGTGATTCTATTCGACTATGGCATCAATGGTTGGGCCATATGAGCGAAAGAGGATTAAAAATTTTAGTTGATCATATGTTACTTCCTAGTTTAAAATATTTTAAGTTAGATTTCTGCAAACATTGTATTTATGGGAAACAAATCAAGCAAAAATTTAAAACTAGAAAACATACTAGTAAAGGAATCATTGATTATATCCATTCTGATGTTTGGGGTCCATATCCTACAACCTCATATGAAGGATCATCATATTTTGTATCTTTTATAGATGATTTCTGTAGAAAATTATGGGTCTATATGTTAAAAAGAAAGTCTGATGTATTCACAGTTTTCAAGCAGTTTAGAGCATTAGTAGAAAATATCACTAGAAGAACCATTAAATGTTTAAGAACTGACAATGGTGGTGAGTTTAATTCAAAGGAATTTGATAATTATTGCAAGGAATTTGGGATCGAAATACATAGAACTACTGTATATACTCCTAAGCAAAATGGAGTTGCTGAACGCATGAACACGACTCTCTTAGAAAGAGCAAGAAGTATGCTAAGTAACGCCAATTTTCAGAAGGAATTATGGACAGAAGCAGTATCTATGGCTTTCTATTTGATAAATTGATCACCATAAACTACAATAGGATGCAAAATTCCTCAAGAGGTATGGAAAGGTCATCCTTGTGATTATTCTAAACTAAAATTTTTTGGTTGTGATGCATATGCTCTAATTTCAAAACATCAGCATTCTAAATTAGATCCTAAATCAAAAAGATATATCTTTGTTGGATATCGTGATGGGATTAAGGGATACACGTTGTGGGATCCTACAACTCACAAGATCATCATTAACATAGATGTTAAATTCAATGAATCTTCACTCGATAATCCAGATGTAGATATTAAATTGAAACATGAAAATGTACCTAAGTTTCAACATATTCAATTTGAAACCAGTTCAAATACTAAAGATAGTAAAGATGAACAAGTTTCAGATGAAGATCATGAAGACGTTCCTACAGATAATAATCAACAAATTGTGGAAGAACCAGAAACATATTTAAGAAGGTCCACGAGAATCAGATATCCTCCTAAAAGGTATGATGATTATGTTACTTCAGTTGCTTTAACCACTAATGATGATGAACCTTTATGGTATCAGGAAGCTATAGAAGGTTCTAACAGTGATAAGTGGAAAGAAGCTATGAAGGATGAACTGAAGTCTTTATACAAGAATGCCACATGGGACCTGGTATAACTTCCTAATAACAGAAAAACTGTAGGATGTAAATGGGTTTACAAATTGAAAAGGGGTTTTGATGATAAAGGAGATAGGTACAGAGCAAGGCTAGTTGTGAAAGGTTTTTCTCAGAAAGCAGGAATTGACTTTCATGAGATATTTTCACCAGTTGTTAAAATTTTTTCAATTCAGATTGTCTTAGCTTTAGTTGCTTTACTTGATTTAGAATTACAACAACTAGATTTTAAGACTACATTCTTACATGGAGATTTATATGAAGAGATTTATATGGAACAACCTAAAGGGTTTTTTCAAAATCGCAACAAGAAATTTGTCTGCAGGCTCAAGAAATCATTGTATGGTCTGAAGCAGTCGCCTAGACAATGGTACAAGAACTTTGATTCTTTCATGATGAGCCAAAATTATATAAGAAGTGAATATGATCATTGTGTTTAATTTAAGAAATTAAGTAATGACATATTCATTATCTTAGTATTATATGTTTATGATATGCTTTTAGCAAGCAAAAACATGATTGAGATCAACAAGTTAAAGGCTCAGATGGCTAGGACGTTTGATATGAAAGATCTAGGAGTAGAAAGACAAATTTTGGGCATGGAGATTTTCAAAGACAAGAGCAATGGTAAGATGTGGTTATCACAACAGAAGTATATTGAGAAAATACTCTTAAGGTTTGGTATGAGCAATGTGAAGCCAGTTTCAGTCCCTTTAGCTTCCCATTTTAAGCTTTCTTCAAGTTTATGTCCTAATGAAAATGAAGAAAAGGAATATATGTCTTGAATACCATATGCTAATGTAGTAGGAACTTTGATGTATGCGATGGTTTGTACACAACCAGATATTTCACATGCAGTTGGGGTTTTCAGTGAGTATATGGAAAATCCAGGGAAAGAACACTGGGCAGTAGTGAAATGGGTGCTTCGGTATCTGAGAGGCACAAGTGATTATTGTATCACTTATGATAGAAGTAGTGAATTTGTTTGCAGATATGTTGATTCCAATTTTGCAGGTGATTTTGATAAGAGAAGGTAAACTTCAGGATATGTCTTTACTCTTGTAGGTGGAGCTATTAGCTGGATGTCAAAGCTACAAAACATTTTTGATTTATCCACTACATAGGCAGAATACATAGTTGCTTCACATGCTTGCAAAGAAGTGCTTTGGTTGAAAGGTTTGTTTGGTGAGTTTGGTAGGCTGCAAGACAACATAAATTCATTTTGTGATAGTCAAAGTGCAATTCATTTGGCTAAAAATCTAGCCTATCATAGTAAATCAAAGCATATATCTATAAAGTACCATTTTGTAAGACAGGTTATCGCTAAACGAGGAGTCTCTCTTGAAAAAGTGCATACAAAGGAAAACTGTGCAGACATGTTCATGAAAATAGTATTAGTAGAGAAGCTATGATGGTGTCTGGCTTCTCTTGGCTTGCATAAAAAATGAAAATAATAACAGTAACAAGGTATCAGGCTAATTGTTGTCAAGGTGGAGATTGTTGATATTTTTTATTATTATAGTAATTTGGCTAAAATCTCATGGATAATGCCAACAATAGGATTTGTTCCAAATATGATGACATAAAATACTGAAGAGGAGATATTATATCCTATTTTTTTGTGATAGGATGCAATTGAATTTAATATCCAGTTTTTCTTCTACATCTATAAATTGTAAAGCCCATAGAGGCAAAAATATATGAGGGATGAGGAAGAGGAAGTGCAGATGTGAGAAATTTGTTGTTGTAATCTCTTGTTGAAGAATAAGAAAGTCGATACCTCTGTTTGGTGGATGTAGCCCAGATTGGTTGGGTGAACCACGTTAAATTCGTTGTCTCTATTTTCTGCTATTTTCTATGTGTTAATTTTATTTAATTTCCATTGTGCATACTCTAACATGTTTCATGCTTTGTTTTGGGAAATTTTGCATAATTTGTTTATTTTCTTCAGTTTAGGGAGAATTCATTTCAGATGCTATTCCTAACTCCTCACCAGTCTATTCACCTCACCATAAACATATTTTAATTTCAAACCTTCTACCTACCCTGCCCCTTAGAACACCCTGCAAATTTTGACCTAATTTCCTTATCCTAGCTGTTTGACTCCTCCTGATCCAACAAAACCCGACAAAAATAAAAATAAAAACCATGAGCTACTATACCTAGCCTAATATCTTCTTTCCTCAGTCATTTTGGCTGTGACCTATATGGAGAGAGCCCTCTCCTGGCCTAGTAGGGCTAGCTACTTAGCTAAGCGTGGTTTGAGGTTACCCCGGAATTGGATTTCTCAGCCCGAGGTTAAATCCGAGTGATAACATCCGGAAATTCCGGTAAAAACCTATAACTGTGCAAAATATGGAATGCTATTGGAAATTTCAGTAGCACCCTGTTTCTTTTTCAAAATACGCAGAAAAATGCTGAAAATTTTGTGCTAACTTGTATTTTATGACACCTAGGGTGTTGTTCAAAATTGTGACTGATAAGTAAAAAGGAATTAGTACCAAAAACATTTTTACCTTTCCTCTATGTGTGCTATATCTTCTGCTTGTTTATCTAAATCAGTTTTGCTATCCACAGCTGATGTTCTAGATTTGGTTGCTCTTGTATTTGCCTCCTTGACAGGGTCTTTCTCCTCCTTAGAACACTTTTTTGTTTTTCCTCTTTTTGAGGGCTCTAAGTGTTGTTCTGAAGGGGTTAGGTTCTTGATTTTCTTCATGGATTTCTCTAATTTCTCTGTATTTGAACCTCCAGGTTTCCCTTCAACATCAATGAGTTCTATCATTATGCTTTGATCATGTAGAGCTTTGGATTTAAGTCTAGACTTATTTCTATCTCTTGTGTGCCTCTTTCTGGTGCTAGCAATAGGTTTAGCTTCTTTCTTCTTCTTCTTGTTGCTGACTTCATACCCATCATCCTTGAGGAGTTCTTTATCTGATGGTGTAAGATGATACCTTTTCTACAACGTTTTCTGAATATCTGCTTCTGGAATTTCTAGTAGCACCTGCAATTTTGTTTTATTGGTTGTTGAAAAACCTCCTCTTCTGGCTCTAGTGTAAACATTAGGAAATGGAGGAACAAGGGGTACTATTTTCATGGACTTGGGTTTTATTGCTGAGGATATCTCTCCTTTTTCCACCTTTCTTTCAACTTTTCTTGCAGAAAAATTATCTTTCTTACCTTTGGCTTTCTTATGAATGTTTTATTTTTGGGCCTTTGTCTTTGTTATTATCTTTGTAGGATGAGGATTAGGTTGTGGAACTGGAGGTGTAGGTGCAGGTTGGCTTGCCCTATAGAATAAAAAGTGATCCCAAGTCCGGTTTCTCTTTCCCAACTCTTCTTCAACTAGAAATTTGATCAAATCTTGATGGTACAAGCTATATTCAGAAACATTAGTATGGTTCTGAACGATTTCTAACATCTTGGTCAAGCTTTTCAAGAAGAAAATGGAATATTCAGTGTCTTCATTCCTGCAATATGAAAAATAAACCTCATGTGATAGAGTAATACCACTGTATACCTCTTTTCACATGTGAGTTATATCTTGATAAGTTTGATAACTTCTTCCTAGTCATCCTTAAGGTAGCTTATTGGAATTCCCTTTACCCAATTTGATATATGTGAGCATATTTGAGGAAGTTGTTGAGATCACCTCCTATAATAACTTTTCCATTGAACCACCTTTCTCCTTCCCGAGGAAGTTTAAAGGCTTCAGCAATGGAGTCTTCAAAAAACTGCAAAATGAGGCTAGAAACTGTACCCTATTGTCCATTAAAAGAGTTAGCAAAATCTAGGGCTACTCCTGAGTGAGAGCTCCCTAATCTAGTACAAATATGATACCACCCTAAGTGCATAAAAAAAATTCTTACCCTCCAATTGGCATTAACCAAATCTACACCCTGTGGCTCTATTCAATTTATCTTACCACCTGTTTTAGTCATCCTTAGAAAAATAAATGCCTATATCTCTTGCAACTGATAGGTAGCAGAGTAGGGGAATTTTACCTTACATGTGTGGCATGTATTAACCTCTGGAATATTGTCTTAAATCCAGACTCCTTATTGAACTGTGACTCTCAACAAATTCGAATCCCAACAAATAAAACTTTGAATGACCTTCTCTTGATTTTTAGGTGGTTTTAAGACCAAAGCTTGGTCCATCACTCGACGAAAATCATCCTCCATTATTAAAAATATTATTTACCATGATGTGCACCATGTGACACACCATCACCACCTTTAGTTGGTTGAGTTTTCCGTATGAAAACTCTAGATGGCTTATGGCAAGTGTGTTTATGACTTGCAGTCACCTCTATAGTCTTCACTGTTGATTGGCTAGAATTTCTAGTAGCACTACTGTGCAGCTAGCCAAACGATTATGGCATGTGATGTAATAACCACGATCTCTATGATTCAAAAAAACACGTACCTAAACACATGTATGATTGACTTGGTGTATACAGGCATGAAAAGTAACGGTTCTGTCAATAACTATGGATGACACATGTGGCTCAACGTATACAATGACTCAACCTTAGCTAACTAACTGTAATACGGCTCCTATCATGGGATCTAAAAAAATTAAAAAATATTTAATGCATACTAACTCTACGACATGTGGTATAACTAAAACAAATGCGCTTTTTCATTTTATTTTAAAATCATAGTATGCTTCCAGAAATTCCAGTAGCATCGGAATACCCAAAAAAAATATAGAAATAGGAATATAATAGACTGTCCAAAAGGCTAAAAACTAGTGCTTCCAGAAATTCCAGTAGCGCCATTTTTTTTTTTAATTTTGAAAATTTTTGAATTTTAATCCTAAAAATAAAACTATGGAATGGACTCATGACTTAGCAAAGAACTGTGCAAACAAGGTGAATCTAAGCTTTGAGGAATATTTGATGACACGTTCATATGTGACAATGGAGTAGTTAATGGAAATTTTTTATGACCAGTGTTGACACCAAATCCTTGGGATTGGGTGAATATGTAAAATAATGTAAATAAGAAACAAGGAGAGATGGAATATGAAGAGACATTGGGATATGAATCCCAAGAGTCTATGCCTCCATGTATATATCTATGATCACCCTTAATGCAAAAAAACAATTCATATTGTGGAGTTACCTCATGGCCTGACATGTTATCAAAGCCAACTCCATTTTTATGATTTTTGCCCTTGTTGTAACTCCCTCTTTTTCTACCTATTTTGTAAAACTGCCATTCTATGATCCAATATTTTTTTTTGGAGAAGTTACGATGATAGGTGAATGATGGTTCACATGCGGTGATCTTGTGTTGAATGTTGGTGCAACTGTTCGGAGGAGTGCTGACTATTCGAAGATTAGTGAATTGATGTTTGAAGGTTGTGTTTCTCCAATCTGTGTGTTAATATTACTGCTAATTTTGACCCGATTCAAACTCCTCTACCTAGAAAACCACTTTGCAATCATAACTTCTAAAATAATATCCACAAAAATTATTTCTTTGTGTACTTCTCACAGTACCCATTCATGGTTGTTGGCCTGCAATTTCTCCTCTCACTACACACTTCCTCTCGGCATCGTGACTTTGCCTCTTGGCACCCAAATGAAACTTCGCTTAGAGTCGACCTTCACAACAACACTCTGGTGCCTATCCGCCTCTCTCCAATGTCAAAGCTCTCTTGGTATCGCTCCAACTCCTGAAATATTAATCGCTCCAACTCTTGCTACTATTCCCTCAGCACCCACGTCAAGTCTACTCCCACCATGGAATATCCCACTCTACTCCCACTGTGGCATCTACATCCTGTTCCCACATCTTTCACTCCTCACCTATATAGTGGACTCACATCTAATGTATAATCCCATGCCATAGTTATTAACTTTGCCAAAGTTAATAGTCACATATGCTCCCATGATAAGGTTTCTCTGGGACCCCTACATGCTATGGACTGCACCCCTCTTCCCACAACACTGTCCTCCCACAACAATGAGCTTACCCCTCCCTTCGCTAGGCACCTTGGCCTTTCAGTCCTCCACCCTCCCTTCACTCAGCACCTTGGCCTCTCGACCCTCCTCCTCCCTTGGCCGACTCCTATAAAATACTACCTAGTTGAATCCCTATTCAACTCCCCCACATATATCCCTCCCACAATATTACCTCCGAAAATACTAATTGTCATGTATTACCAATAAAAATTGTATTTTTCAGCATATTTCTACTAGAGTGCAGTTTTTTTTACCACTAGAATTGCAAATTTTTAACAGTATATTGACAGTAGACTATTTTTTTACAAATGGTACACATATTTAAATTCATTCATTGATATCTACTGCTGGAGTAGTTCTCTCAGGAAAAAAGAACTATCCCGAATGTTCAAGGAAGATTAAACATACACTCATATTAAATGAGTTTTGGAGAGGAATTTGCAAAGGAGAAGGAGAAAAAGCACCTAAAAAGGCCACCTCAGACAAGGAGTTCTCCATTTTGGAGAACAAGAATGGTAAAGCCTATGTGTTGATTGAGACATCTATAAATGAAGAGGTAAGCCGCCATATTTCACCACTCTCAATTTCCTTTGATGCCTTGAAGAATTTGAAAGAATTTTATGACCCACAGTCTGAACTTGAAGTTGTCCAATTGATTATTAAATTGTTCAGTCTTGAATTGAAAAATGATGACCCTCTTGATTTAGCATCAAAATTAATATCTATTATGCATGACATTAAAAACATTGGTGTTAAAATAGACATACCTCTCATAGCTTATTTCAAGGCACTATATCCCACTTACTCACATTATCTTGAGTCATTGCAAGCATGTGGAAATATCAAGAATATTACCTTTGAATCCCTTGAGGAGAAGTTTTTTGAGAGAGAAAAGGATTTTTGGAAGAATACAAATACTTAGTCTTCTAAATAATATGTGTGTCTTGCACATAGAGAGAAGAATCATGGTCATTTTTATTCTAGAGTAAGAGATGCCTAAAGAGGAAGAGCAAGAAGAAATTTCAGAGGGAGGGGGCTAGAAAATTTCAAGGAGAAAAGCATGATATTCATTGCACACATTGCAATAGAGATGGACATGATGCATCCACATGTAAGCTGACTTGGGAGAAAGTTGAGCAATAAAGAAATGACGCCAAAGGTAAAACTCATGACAAAGAGAAAGGTAAAGAACCTAAATCAACTCACTATTTTGTGGTATATTGTAATATTGGAGTAATTGAAGACTTGTTTAATGCTTCACTTGCTTCTTGGAAAAATGACTGGTTGCTTGATTCAGGAGCAACATGCTACATGACTTTTAGAATATATGTTTTTGAATAATTTACTAACAATGTTGACGGAGTAGTATACTTTGTAGAAAAATCAAAACTCAAACCATTAGGGAACGACAAAATCAGACTCAAACTGCCTGGTCTTTCAGACTTTATTCTACATGATGTTCTATACCTCCTAGGGTTGAGGAGAAACTTGTTGTCTTTGGTCCACATCGGCCAGCAAGGACACACCATTCATATGTTTTATGGAAATTTTGAGGTTAGAAAAACATCAGATCGCTCATGTGTCATGATGGGGATAGAAGAATAAATCCTTATAAAGCTTCAAGGTGCCTTTGCTTGTGCACAAAAAATTGCATTGATTTTTCACTATGATGAAGGTAAATTTCCATCAAGTATTTTATGGCATGCTAGATTTGGACACTTGACTATGAAAACCTTCGATTGTTGAAGAAAAATGGTGTGACTAGTTTGCCTACAATTCCTAGGGAACTTACGCAATGTGATTCGTGTATTCTAAGAAAGCATAGCAAACAATATTTTCATGATTCACATTCCAGAACACATAGAAAATTTGCACTCATTCATTCATATTTATGTAGCCCAATTATTATTCCTTATGCAAATGGAAATAAATATATGATGAAATTTAATGATGACTACACCATAATGTGTTGGTTTTATTTATTTAATAACAAATATGATACTTTTCAAACATTCAAGAACTTTCATGCATGGATTAAAAATGATGCGCAAATTCATATTGTCTCTATTCGCACTGATAATGGAAAATAATACACTTAAAATGAATTTAAAAAATATATTTCCCAAAATGGGATCAAACATCAAACAAATGTGCCTTATAATCCCCAACATAACGGATTAGATGAAAGAATGAACAGGACAATTTTAAATATGGTACGACCAATGATGTTTTTCAAGAATGTAAAATTGATGTTTTGGACTGATGCAGTTCTATGTACTGTGTATATAAATAATATCTATCCTTCTAATTCTATTAGAAACAAGGCTCCTTATGTAATGTGACATGGCCATATTCCTTCGGTAGAGCATCTCAAGGTATTTGGTTCCACCTGTTATGCCTTGATACCTAAGGAAAAAAGAAACAAACTTGATACAAGGAGTCGTAAGTGTATCTTCTTGGGGTGTTAAAATACCTCCAAAGAAAATCGTCTCTATGACGAAATTAATAAGAATTTTGTAGTATCTAGAGATGTGATATTTCTTCAACCTTCCAATATTGACAATTTTGTTGAGTGGCAGCTTGATCGCTTGGATAAATTCTTGCATGCAAAGTAATTTCAAGAATTTTATAATCATATCCCACATCTTGAAGGGGGGATTCCCATACTAGATCAATCTGTTGAATCTTCTTCTAAAGCACTCTCTCCCCCACATGAAGCTCCAACAATGGATGAAACTTTGAGTGTTGTGATTGATAGAATTGGGAGATTAAATCTTGGTTCAACCCCAACTTAGTCAAATGAGAAGGCTAGGCCATCTCATAAAGGTCCCCCAAAATGGCTAACAAAGACACTTGAAAATGTCCATCCTGATGAGTTTGGAAACACAGGAACAAG
Organism: Pinus albicaulis; assembly: GCA_034641835.2. Taxonomy (NCBI): domain Eukaryota; kingdom Viridiplantae; phylum Streptophyta; class Pinopsida; order Pinales; family Pinaceae; genus Pinus; species Pinus albicaulis. Next base: position 1,000,697,542 of record CM076575.1, on the reverse strand, counting down.
AAGTTCCACCAGGAAAAATGGAGGTTATGTAGATTATTCTGATTCACTTGTTGATATGGATGCTTCTTATAATTGTGAACCAAACTTGTCTACAAATTTTGAACTAAATTCCTTCAAAGAAGTCGCTTCTCATGATGAATGGAAAGAAGAGATGTAGAAAGAATACGATTCCTTGATAAAAAATGGAACCTGGAAGCTGGTTGATCCTCCATTGGGAACCAAACCAATCGGCTACAAGTGGGTCTACAAGGATAAGTATAAAGCTAATGGATCACTTGACAAACACACATCCAGGCTTTTGGCAAAAGGTTTTGCACATAAATAAGGGGTCGATTATGAGGATAATTTTCCCCTCATAACAAAATAGGATACCATCTGGACACTCTTTTCCTTGGAAGCTTAGAACGGTTGGAAAATCCATCAGATGGATGTAAGAACATCTTTATTGAATGGAGATCTAAAGGAGAATTTTTTTATGTCCTAGATAGATGGATTTGTTGTGAAGGTCAAACAAAAAAAAGTATGCAAGCTTGTAAAATCCTTGTATGGCCTCAAGAAAGAACCATGAGCCTGGTATGAGAAGTTAACTGAGAATATTCTGAAACTCAACTTCAAACATTATGATCTCGATGATGCAAATTTATTTGTCAATAAAGTTAGAAAAACCGTTGTATATCTTGTGGTGTATGTAGATGATATTTTGATGACAGGGAACAATGAGAGCTACATTTCATCCATACAAAAGGAATTAAGGAAAGGTTTTGAAATGATTGACTTGGGATATGTTCACTACTATATTGATATTGAAGTAACTCAACATCCTAAGTTTATATTCCTCTCTCAGAAGAAGTACATTGGAGATCTGTTGAACAAGTTTAGCATGGTTGAGTGCAATCCTTTGACTATTCCAATGGAACAGAAATTGAAGCTCACATCCATTGAAGGTAAAGAATTTTATAATTAAACAAAGTTTAGAAAACTTGTAGGAAGTCTCAAGTACCTGACTACTACCAGACTAGAAATTTCTTTTTCTATTGGAATAATCTCCAGGTTTATGCAAAAGTGTAATGTTCCTAAATTAGCTTCAACTAATTTGGAACATTAATTTTTCCTTATTTATTTTGTATTTCATGATTCATGAATAAATTTTAAAGGAGGATGTCTAATCCTCTTGCAAATCAAGAATAAATAATTGCCTATGTGAAAAGAGACATATTTAGGCCATTAGAATAAAATCTTGCAGGTGTGAAAGGGCTAAGACCACCAAAGGAGATCCTATTTGACCAAGTCAACAATGTTGTCTAGGTTCATTGAACCTCCTTGATGGACTGCGCTATTCAAGAAGGAGTTTCCAAGTGTGAAAGGAACCAAAGGATGAAAGTGGTTTAGGGTTTTCCAAGAGACTCAAATCTTATAAAAGGAGGATGAAGGCTCATGAGGAGGTTTTTGATGATATTTTATTTTCTGAGCTTGCTAAGCCAACTCCATTTCTCTTTGTTGTTTAGCAAGAGAAAGAGAGGATCTCTTGTTTAGGAATCCTCCATCCTTCTTTGAGTAGCTCTTGGAGGGAAGTGTGCTAGATTGAACCACTATATAGTTGGAGGCCAAGCTATGCTTGCATTGACAGCGCTGGGTCACTAAGGGTTTTGCTACTGCTGTAAGTGTAGTAAGTGGGATTCTAGATCTGCAAGGATCTAGTTGTTTTTGGAGTCTCCTCTCAGGGAGGGTGTCTTGTGATCACCCGGAAGAGAGTATCTATTGTATTTTTATTTCAGATCTGTATATTTTATCTTATGTACTATTCTGTTCAAGCTATAGCATTGTCTCCTTAGGGAACTACAATATTTTCATGTACTGTTTCTACTGCTATTAGGATCTCTCATTGCATAAGATCTCAGGTGATTGACACTTGCCTCTCATCTTGAAGAATCATATTGTAGCTTGCTAAAATTTATTTTTTAGATCTGATATGTATCATAATTAAATTCATATTTAGAAATTCCTGAATCTTTCTGCAGTTCTGTGTATAAAAAGCTAGATCTACACTTTATTATGCAGTATTTTGATGAAACCCCAAGGGGATCTTGTAAAGAAGGTTGTGTAGTTTCCAGATCTGGTATGGATCTAATGTTTCAGCTATAGATCTTCTGTATATCTGAGTTCTAACTTACATCTGCTGAAGCTCCTCATATAAAATGCTGTTCATTCATTTCTTCCACTTTTACATGTATTACAGCTCTTATTTATGAAGAATTCTTGCTCATTGCCTCATGTAATTTACTGCTCTCCTTGAGGAACTCCATTATAAATCTGATTTCTTGCTGCCATACTATAATATGAGTTTCATGTCTGATTTCTAGTGACTCCCAACATAAACTTCACAATTCCTGAAGGAGGTTTTCTCTATCAATTCAACCCTCTCCTTTAGCTGATTTTCAGCTAGTGTTGTTTGTAGGAGATCTGCTTAAGGTCTCTAAAATCATTTTTTTCTGCTAAAATTCAGCATGGAGGTCCAAAACAGCCTAAAATAAGGGAACCTAGCCCTTTTTTGTGTTATTTTTACATGTGTTTTCTTATATAGCATTTCCCTTGAGCCTATTGCAGATTTTCCTGGAAGTGAAATTTCCCACTCCTTTCTTGTTTGGTTTTTACTGATATTTTGGATCCATTCCTTAGATATGAATATATAATGATCCCAAGGGTTGAAAAATCCAAGAGGATTTTTTTTTTCCCACACTTGCTGTGTTTCATCAGTTTTCTATAGACAGAGTCTGGAACAGGCCAGGAAGCCTCTGGTTTTCACCCTCTCTTTAGAGGCGATATAACCAGTAAATTCCCTACCAATATATCTTTGGTTTATAATTTCTAGTGTGTTTCCATACTACTATGAATCCATAGTGGAATATCTTAAGATATTCCCCACTAAGCTTATTCTTCCCCATTTGGAACATTACAGTGGTATCAGAGCATGATCTCTGGCACAGCCTATGAGATCAAGCTATCAGTGAAATAAAGAGAAAGGGAAACATGAAGAAGTTGAGCTTAATATCATCTATTTTCAGATATAAGAAGAGCTTCCCCAACGAGGATGTGCAAGAAGAAAGGAGAAGAAGCAGTGAAACTCCCAAGGAGTTTCAAAAAGAAGATTTTCCAATCAGATCTACAAGATCTATGCATGAGGAACATTCTGAATCCTCGTCTCAAGGATATGTTCACTCAACCATATCATCAGAGCTTCAGAATTTTTCCAGTGATTCCTTCATGGATGAGGAAAAAGAAGGTGTGAGCTTGATTGATGCATTTCCAAGGGCAAGATCTCCAATTGGTGAAGAGTCCTCATCTCAAGAGGAAAGCATGAAGGTTTCTCCCTCGATAGTTGATCAAGATCTATTGTCTCTCATTGATGGTGGGAAAATTTCAGTTATAGAAGAGGAGGGGAAGGCAGGAGATGATAACGCAGTCAAAACAAAGGCACCTCAAGCACTTCATGAGGAAGAGGTTGGAGCACTTGCTCCAAGAGGAGAGACTCTTGCACTCTTGCAAAGAGTCCCACAGGATCTCATGCATGAGGAGCATGTACTATCATTGATTAATGATAAGGTCTTAGAGATAGGGGAGGTAGAAGAGGAGGAATGGCATCACAAGGTGGAGAGCATGAACCCTTCTCTACACAAATAAGGAAAGAGGACTTATGCATTAAAGGTAGGGACAAATATGTCTACGTACATCCACATTCTACTTTATACCTTGACACCTCTTTGCAAGGGGGTACTTTATCAGGAGCACCTCTTGATAGGAGGAAATATAAAGTGTTCTCTCAACTATGGGCTACATATACATACTTGGCTAAGGATGGAGCCTTGGGAGAAGATAGCATAGTGCAGAGAATCTCTCAAGCATTCAGGAGAGAGATGAGCAGTTTCCTGAAAGGGACATTGCAAACTCCCACTCAGATATCTGCAATGAGGAAGGAGAAATCAGAGATCTATGATGGCATGAGCATGAGGGCACATGGAAACTCCATATCTTTAGGACAGCCCATGATCTCTTCATTCACAAAGGATATTTCTGAAGATGGAAAGTGGATCCTAACCCTCTTGTATACATGGGCCAAAAGGAGGAGGTTTTGGAAAACAAGGACTTTCTGAGGGGAAGTTGATTTCCATATGCTCCAATCTTGTCTTGTGCAATAATAGCTGCAAATGGGGCAGAAAAAGGAAGATTATGATGCTCCAACATGTGATCTTGATATCAAGGATGTAAAATATGGGAGCCATGAGAAGACAGGGGCTGCATTTCAGACCTCTACAGTGCTGTCATTCTTGGAGAGCTTGGATCCTTGTTGGGATTCCCAACTCATAATGGAATACTCCAAGGACCCTTTCACATGGGGGGCTCTTGAAGGGGAAGTAAAGGATGAGAGGTTCAAGGTGGTAGATGGAGTTATCTATTTCTATAATCTTATTCTTTTGGCTAGTGACTCCAAACTCAAGGAGGGACATTTTGATGCCATCTATGAAATAATTCTTTCCAAACCCACTGGTTTTGTCAAAGAATATCATACTCTCTTGGGTGAATTCATATGGGAAGGTTTCAAAGAAGATGTGTACTCTCATATGAAGATGTGCATGGACTACTTGGTAGAGGAGGAGGAACATAGCGCTTAGGAGGAGCCACCATTCACACCTCCTTATTCTTTGAGTGTGAGAGGGAACTTATCCATGAGTTACCCCACTGATGTAAAACAAGTATATAGAGAGGCTCATCCTCTTGAGCATTATTATGTATCTCCTATATGCTTATATTTTTCTGACATTCATTTCCAGGACATGGTGCCAATATGGGGCACTAAGTATGATGGGTTTCATGGGCCATCCAAGGCCATGAAATATGTTGATGCAGGCCATTATTTGGAGAACCTTGGAAAGCTATTATATTCCTCATGGTGTGATTATTTTACACCAACCATGATGTACATTCTCCAAGCATTCCAAAGACATGAGGCAACAAGCAAGTGTTGGGGGAAGCACTTGTCATATCTTATTCTATGCTAGTTAAGGATAAAATTGCGTTGGTTGCACATGAGGGAACATCTTCCTTCTCATCTATCACACATGGTAGATAGCATGATTATAATCATGATTCCACAAGCTAAAGATGTCCTTATCCTTGTTGGGGGCATAGTTGGAGGAAAGGCACACTTGTTGAATGTGCCCTTGGGGGAAGGAGTTCCCCATTCTTTTTTCATTGCATGCTTTCATGGGAGCATGAGATTTTGTATGGCCACCATGATAAATCACTTGTCTCTTTGTAAAGTGACCCATATGTTGGTTGGTGACATGCCTCTCATATGTATTGGGGAGGAGATATTCTATGGGTTGCCAAGCTTGGAGGTGATCCACTGCATTTTGATGACATCATGGAGACGAGAGTTTTTCATGGATCACGAAAACCTCATGATAGTCATCACTTCAATCTTGAAGAGGCCATGGATCAAAAAGAAGGTTTCCACAATAACCTTCCATTTCTTCATGATGAGAGCCTTTGAGTTTATTCATCAAGGGCAAGCTTGCATATTAAGGAAGGGCCATTGGGGGGACAAAGATATTGCAGAAAATTCAGAGCAACGGAGGAGAATATTTGATGAGGAGGCCACAAGAGAAGAAGGGGAAGTTTTGCAGCACCCTTGCAGTTGCTCGAGGACAAGAAACATTTGGGAGGGGGAGACTGTAATGTTCCTAAATTAGCTTTAGTTAATTTGGAACATTAATTTTTCTTTATTTATTTTGTATTTCATGATTGATGAATAAATTGTAAAGCAACATGTCTAATCCTCTTGAAAATCAAGAATAAATTAGTGCCTATGTGAAAAGAGAAATATTTAGGCCATTAGAATAAAATCTTGTAGGTGTGAAAGGGCCAAGACCACCAAAGGAGATCCTATTTGACCAAGTCAACAATGTTGTCTAGGTTCATTGAACCTCCTTGATGGACTGTGCTGTTCAAGAAGAGGTTTCCAAGTGTGAAAGAAACCAAAGGATGAAAGTGGTTTAGGGTTTTCCAAGAGACTCAAATCTTATAAAAGGAGGATGAAGGCTCATGAGGAGGTTGTTGATGATATTTCATTTTCTGAGCTTGTTCAGGCAACTCCATTTCTCTTTGTTGTTTAGCAAGTGAAAGAGAGGATCTCCTATTTAGGAATGCTCCATCCTTCTTTGAGTAGCTCTTGGAGGGAAGTGTGCTAGATTGAACCACTATCTGGTTGGAGGCCAAGCTATGCTTCCATTGACAGCACTAGCTCACTGAGGGTTTTGCTGCTGCTATAAGTGTAGTAAGTGGGATTCTAGATCTACAAGAATATAGTTGTTTTTGGAGTCTCCTCTCAGGGAGGGTGTCTTGTGATCGCCCGGAAGAGGATCTCTATTGTATTTTGATTTCAGATCTGTATATTTTATCTGATTTACTATTCTATTCAAGCTACAGCGTTGTCTCCTTAGGGAACTGCGTTATTTTCATGTACTGTTTCTACTGCTATTTGGATCTCTCATTGTATAAGATCTCAGGTGATTGAGGCTTGCCTCTCATCTTGAAGAATCATATTTTAGCTTGCTAATATTTATTTTTTATATCTGATATGTATCATAATGAAATTCATCTTCAGAAATTACTGAAGCTTTCTGCAGTTCTATGTATAAAAAGCTAGATCTACACTTTATTATGCAATATTTTGATGAAACCCCAAGGGGATCTTGTAAAGAAGGCTGTGTAGTTTCCAGATCTGGTATGGATTTGATGTTTCAGCTATATATATTCTATATATATAATTTCTAACTTACATCTGCTAAAGCTCCTCATAGAAAACGTTGTTCCTTCATTTCTGCCACTTTTACATGTATTACAGCTCTTATTTCTGAAGAATTCTTGCTCATTGCCTCATGTAATTTACTGCTCTCCTTGAGTAACTCCATTATAAGTCTGATTTCTTGCTTCCATACTGTAATATGAGTTTCATGGATGATTTCCAATGACTCCCAGTAGAAACTGTGCAATTCCTGAAGGAGGGTTTCTCTATTAATTCAACCCTCTCCTTTAGCTGATTTTTAGCTAGTGTTGTTTGTGGGAGATCTACTTAAGGCCTCTAAACTCATTTTTTTCTGTTAAAATTCTGCATGGAGGTCCCACACAGCCTAAAATATGGTAACCCAGCCCTGTTCTATGTTATTTGTACACTGTTTTTCTTATACAACGTTTCCCTTGAGCCTATTGAAGATTTTCCTGGAAGTGGAATTTCCCGCTCCTTGCTTGTTTGGTCTTTGTTGATATTTTGGATCCATTCTTTAGATTTGAATATATAAGGATCCCAAGGGTTTAAAAATCCAAGAGGAGTGTGTTTTTCCCACACTTTTTTTGTTTCATCAGTTTTCTATAGACAAAGTATGGAACGGGCTAGGAAGCCTCTGGTTTTCACCCTCTCTTTAGAGGTGATATAACCATTAAATTCCCTACCATTGTTGAGAATGCAGCAAGATGATGGAGCTTAGTGAAATGAAGTCGCCTTCACTAAGTGGGCCCGCAGGCAAATTCTGGCGCAAAGTCTATTTTTAGACTATGTCTATTTTTAGACATACGGAGCACAATTTGGGAATTCTACTTGGAGATTCTTGGAGTATGCGACATGTCGGTAAAAATAGATGAGACCCTAATTTTTAGGACCCAGGCTATTTTTAGACTGATCTCCTAAAAATATGGAAGTCAAATATTATTTACCCTTAATAATATTTTGACTATAAACAGCAGTTTACTCTCTTGGCGCACTTGAGTTTGAGTCATGGAGGTGGCTCATGCAACTGACACAAGGAATCACGTGGTTCCTAGGGTTTGATGGCATCTTGCATGGTTGGCTTCAGTTAGACTTCAGTGGCAGAAGTTTTGGAGGAGTTAACGGGACAAATAGTGGCAATTAATTGTAGAAGAGGGTTATGTGTTATGCATGCAATTCGAAATTGATGTATGATCGGGTTAATCTTCATTGAATAAGTGATTTATTCAGCTAATTTCTACAACCATTATATCTCTGGTTTAGAATTTCTAGTGTGTTTCCATACTCCTATAAATCCATAGATATCTTAAGATATTCTCCACTGAGCTTATTATTCCTCGTTTGGAACATTACAAAAAGCCTTGTGAGGGACATTGGTCTGCTGCAAAAAGAGTTATTGAAAGTAATTTAAAGGGAATCAAGACTTTGGACTCAAGTTTATAGAGGTGGAGGACTTCATCTTGATTGGATACTCTACTTCAGACATCGACAGAGACAAAGAAATTGGGGTATCTACTTTAGTTTATGCTCTGAGTCTTGGATTAGGAGTTTTCTCCTAGAGATCACGTAAACAATCAGTTCCAACAGATTCCACAACTGAGGAAAAATATGTGGAAGTAGTTGAAGCAACAAAGGGAATTGTGTGGCTCATGAAAATTCTGGAATATTTCTAAGAGAAACAAGTTCATTCAACTCCACTCATGATTGACAACACTTTTGCAATAAATTTGGCCAAGAACCCAAAGTTCTATGATTGAATGAAGCACATCAATACAAAATACCATCTGATTCGAAATCATGTTGAGGCCAAGACAATCCATCTACGCCATTGTTACAAAAATGAGAAGATTACAGAAATATTACCCAAAGCACTTAGAAGAGAAAAGTTCAAAAGATCAATCACAGTTCTTGGACTGCCTAACACCCCTTCAGATTAAGGGGGGGGGATGTTGACACCGAATCCTTGGGATTGGGTGAATATGTAAAATATAATGTAAATACAAAATAAGGAGAGCTGGAATATGAAGACACACTGGGAGATAATCCCAATAGTCTATCCCTCCATGTATGTATCTATGATCACCCTTAATGTAAAAACAAAATTCATCTCCGGAGATACCTCCTGGCCTGACAACTAGGATGCATATATGTACGAGAACCTGGTATAGTTTTATTCCGTGATATGAAGGTTTTGGTTATGCATGAAATTTTTATAATAGATAGGTTTATTTCTTGAATTATGATGATTTAACAGGCTTCCTATTCCGAGGGAAAATATATCTGTGAGATCCGATTACATTTTATTATTTACATAGAAGATTCTTGATTGTTGAGGCATAAATAGATGATCCTATGATGTTGTTGAAGGTTTGGTATGAAAATAAAGGTTTTCTCCTAGTACAATCCCTAGCCACTATGATAAATTCTTAAAGGTGCATCTATAGGACTCCCAACCACACAAAAGAAAGCCTATGGGTGTAGCTAAGCCTACAAGATTTAAAAATATAAAAATCTTATGCATGAAACTAGGATCACATGATAGAAAGCTACGTGGGAAGAAAATAAACAATAAGATATAAATAATGTTTAACTTGTTGCAGGGATTAAAATTAAGGTTGTTTGATAGAAACACCTCTCTATAAAATGTGAAGTGACCCAGTTTTTGGAATCTAGTCTTACTTTTTTTTTCAGAGAATAATTTTTAATAGAATTTTGAGGAGAATTTCATAGTTGGCATGATTACTGTCTTATGCAGTGATTTTTATGTTGCATAGAATTTGAATGTATTAAATCATATTGTCTTTGCGAGGGTCTATAATATGCATATTAGTATGTTAGTTGTCTTGATTTGATCATTGGAGCTAGTATGACGATAAATGATTTCTCCTAAGTATGCATTAATTTATATTTTGGTTTTTACAGAGATTTCAGAATGAATGGATGGAAGAAACTTATATTAATTTTCCTTGGTGTATGCATTTAAATTTAGTATTATGATCATGTGGATGACTTGATTAATTTTGGCTTGATATTTCTTGATAAATGACAGTTGTTGTTATGAAAATAAACAAAGTTGTAACTTGGTACTTGGGGTCTTGGATTGAAAGGTTTAATAGTGTTAGTGAAAGAAACATTCATTTTTTTTATATTAGTTTTGGTTTAGATAAGGCTTGATAAGAATACTTGGTTGATTTGATTGCACGATTTTGATTTGTTTGAAGTTGGGTTTATTGGTTTGGTCAATGTCATGTTTGTAGAAAGCGTTGTATGATCCCTGAGCCTGGTATGTCCACATTGAAAACCACTTGGTGAATCTTGGACGTCATGCTGATCTAAAATTCTACTTCAAAGTGGTCGAAGGTATGCCTTTGATTTTGGTTTCATATGTTGATGATTTTATCTTGACAGGTAATGAGAATTTGATGATCAAAGTAAGAGGGATTTAACCTCTGTTTGAGATAATTATGTTGGCATGCTGCACTAATTTTTAGGTTTATAAGTTTAGCAAAGAGTGGAAAACATGACATCAAGCTAGTGGAGATATTTGGGAAGAAAAAATAAAAATCATTGGAAAACCCAATGGAACTAAATTTCAATAAATTGTGGAGAGATGTTGTTGGACCTGACTTGACAAACACCTCTGAGTATTGACAATTGATTGAGGCTGTTGGTGTCCTATGTTTTGATAGTTTGGAAAATCAAAAGACAAGGCAACATCAGAACCAATATTTAGAGTTCCAGGATCTAGTCCTCCTGTTTTTAGAGAGGGATCTCTCAAATGTTTGTTTGCAAAGTTTTATCTTGTGTGCTTAGAGTATTGATTTTAGACTAGTTATTAAGTGCAGGTGTTTATTTGTTTTTTTAGTTGGTTGGAATGATACAACAGAACTTGAAAGATCTAGGAAAGATATATAGAACGGAGAAATATCTGGTTCATTGGGCAATGGAGTCAAGAAGAGGTCATAACATACTCATCAATGGATATGGGATATCAGAGGGAAAATCTAACTTGGCCACAAGATCCTTTGGTTTTGGAATGAGATGGACATCAATGATTTGGAAAGAGAAGTTTAATTCTCAACGAAGGGAACTTGAAAACATAACTTGAAAAATAAAGAAATATTTGATAGACAGGGCTAACCATAAATTCTACAAACATTCTTTAAGAAAATAATGACTTTAAGACAACTTTCAAAATGAAATCTAAGATTCGGGGAACACCCTATTTCCTCAAATATTTTATTTCAAATGACTTAGAAAACATAAAAGATTCACTGATAATTGCATTCATAGAAGAGGGAACACCTAAAAACATCTATGATCATAATTATAACGAATTTTAAGCCAACTGTTTAAGTGAGGACAAAGGGCAAGATCAAAACAAACCTCTTTGATTCACTATAAGAAAAGAACTTCAAATGGAGACTTCAATAACAGTTTTTAAGTGGCAGTAGACAAGCAGAGAGAACCATAAATCATGATGAAACCAACTATTCGAACTATTAAGGAAATAAATGAGCATGAAGACTAAAGAGAGATATTAAAGACTCTAAAATACCTCAGCAGAAGAAAACATGAAACAGTGAAGGATGAACAGGTCTAAGGTGCTTCCAAGAGTCATTTCTTAGCCTAAAACTTTCAACCTACTGTAGTGAGAAATCATGGAACAGAATGAAAACAGGGAAAAACATTAAACAGTTCAGAATACATCACCAACAGCCAAGCTCAGGGATCCAATGATAGAGCCTTCTCAAGAAAAAGCATGCAACAACATCACCAAGACTTCCAAGACTTCAATTTGTTCTTCAACTTCAACAGACTATGTATTTATTTCAAAGAGTTTCAGTATTACAATTGTGATCAAACAACAACCAATAGTTGCTCATATTCTACTGAGGTATTTATAGAAGAATGAGGAGGGATGATTTGATAAACGATCTCTCAAGGAAATTAATACAAATTCAAGACTTCTCGGCCTTTGAGGGGCTTGATGATGAAGTTTACAGGTGGATGGCTATATTAATTGTTTTAAAATTAATATCAAAGCTCGGTGGGAGCTTTATTGACTTTTAGGCTCTATCCAAGACGAAATAACTCCACTAATATTTGTTTGCATTAGTTTCCTTAGCAGAATTAATTTCTTGGCTGCGCTATGAGGCAGATATTATCTTAATCAATAACTTCGGCTTCTGTTTGAATGGTTTGAGGCAACAGGTGGCTCTGTGGTAGCTAAGGAATCAATTCGCGTCAAATGTGGCAGTGGAGGCCTTTCTGTCTGATAGATTTTTTTGATTTTCTTTTAATTCCGTGTTTTCTAATCTGGGGGATTAGGCTTTTGATACTCAATCTTAGCCGTAATCCCTAGAAATCTATCTTCAATATTCTTTCTGTTGTGCTCTGTCTTCAAAAACTGATACTCTTTTAATTGTTGTTTTCAACAAAAAAGTGTCTTGTCGATGTGCAGAGCCACGCTAAGCTTCACGACATCAATGCTGATAGAGCATCGACAAAACAATGGAATAGAGCTCGGCGGATAGTTCCCTTTGATAAATCAAATGCATGGGAATCGTCATTCCCTGCCTTCGGCTTTCCTTTATCATAATGGAAAAACCATTCAAACCTGCAAAATACAAACGAAAATTATAAATATTGTGTTTTTTTTAGGTTTAACTGCTTCAGAAGGCAGGGAAAGAGCGTGGCCATTGGATGAAAGAATCCAATGGTGGAGATATATGTAGAAGAGGAAAAAGGAGAGTGGAGAGAAGAAAAAGGTGGAGTAATTTTGGACCGTCCAATCAGGACACGTGGATGGTTGAGATCTAATCGGAAGATCGCAATCAGAGGCAACACTCAACTAGAGCCGCTATAAAAATGCGATGCGATTTAGCGCGGACTGTTGATCTAAGGATGAGATCAACGGTGGAGAATGAATCGGGGGACTGGCTGATCGGGGGAAGAAACAAATGCAATGCTATTGAAATTGTGCTATGATTGAGAGATGGTCGTCGATCTGAGGATAAGATCGATGGTGGGAAACGAATTGAAAGGATGTCAATCCGTGGGAGAAAAAGAGTGTGCACGATGAAAACCCTGATGTGATCAGGCGTTGGCCATTTGATCAGCTTTTGATCAACGACGGGGATTTCTTTTAGAATGAAGCGGCGGAAACCCTTATGATATATGAAAAACCCAAAGTTTTAATATAAAAAAAGGTTTTTAAGGGATCAGGGGGCAAAAAGAATATATATAAAAAGGTCTGGCACCTAATTGTGGGGCCTTTGGATGTATGAAACATGATAGGCCTAGGGCTTAATAAATCAAAGTCCAATCGCAATTGGAGCCTCGAGCTTGGTCTTTTTAATCTACCCATTGGAAAGTTTGCGATGTGATTGGCACCTGGGGTCTTTAACATTTGGGCCCGGGGGAAAATCATATGAAATAATGGTGGGGCGGAAATGAAATATATAATACCCAATCGCATCGGAACTTTTGATGTGGGTATTTTCGATCAACCCATTTAACTTTCTCCAATTGCAATTGCACGATCGGTCTTTCAATCTACCCATTGAAATATTTAACATGTGATTCTAACTTTTTAGACCAAAAGTTAGGATAAATGGGTTTTTGTATTTTACAAAGGAAAAATGGATCAGGATGGTTTCTTCAATGGTTTTAAGTGCAGAAGGCGGGCCCACAGGATATATATATAAAAAAAATGATGTGATCGGGGTTCTTTATAAAACAAAGCTTAATCGCAATCGAAACTTTTTGGAACATGGTAGAGACTTGCACTTTTGACAATTTCTGATGCGATAAGTGTCGAACAGGATTAGTGCTTGGTTCCAACATGTGGCCATGTGGGGGGAAGTGGTTAGGACTTAGCCCAAGGGGCTCAAGCCTTTATGCAAAAACATGTATTTTTCATGAAAATTTTCAAGGTTTTCAATGGATTTAGGGGTTTCGGTAAGGTTAAAGAGTGAGTCCTTAACCTTGTAAAAGTGATTTTCATGAATGGAAGAAGAGGAATCATGAAATCAAAGGAGTTTTTATGGAGAAAATGAAGGTTATTTTTGAGTGGGAGAAGGGGGGAAATGATGGTTTATCAACAGTTTCTTCTCATGAAATCAGCAGAATTTCTGAGTATGAAATGGAAATAGTAAATGAAGATTTTGAGACAGAAGCATGAGGCTTTTTAGAGTCCTCAAGAGCCAACAAATTTTAGCAATGAAATTTGTTCCTTGAAGGCTCAAAAAGTCTTAGCCACCTTTTTCTATGACAAATATTATAGGTGGCTAACAGTGGCTCCACTTGGGGATGATGCCTTCTTGAACGCATCAAGAACTTCAGACTTACATTCTCTGGGAGGGTGACCTGTGCCTGATCCATTGGGCTGCCCTTCCTTTTCTGAGATTATCTTCTCTGAAAACATATTATCAGCCATGAAAATAATGGACCTTCATCAATACAAAATTTCTACCTACCCAATCCTACTGATCTAGTATTTTTTCTTCATCATAGTGCACTTGGATTGGCAAACTCTTTTCACAACATTTTATTCTTTTGAAAGTAGGAAATATAATCTATTTCTACTCCTTATTTCTCCATGGACTCAGATTAAGCAGTTGAGCCCATATGCTTCTCTACCTAATTTACTAATCTATTAGGATTAAACAATCTAACATATTTTTATTCTCTAATTGCTAAAGAAGGAATTAAAAAGCATACAAGGTAGGATTGAATAGTCTAACTTGATGCTGATCTATGGCATAAAAACAAGCTGCACATAGATTATTATTTGAAGAAAATTAAATCAAAATGATGAAGGCTTTAAGATCTGAAAGTTTTAAGAACATCCTTCTCTTTTTACAGCTCTGTTTTGACTTTTGTTTGAGCTGTAGCTTATTTGTTCTTTGGTTCAGATTTTGAGCTAATTAGAACTATATTTTTACATCTTTTGACTCAAAATTTGAAACAGATTTGAGTCATCTCTCTTTGGAAACCTAGGTTCAGATTTTGAGCATGTTTGAACCTTTAATTTCCATCCTAATCTATCTACTGATAATCCAAGATTAAATGGTTTGGAAAATCGAATTCACTATCCTATCAGTAGAAAATATAAAGCTAATTAGTCAAGATTAGGTTGTATGACTAATTAGAAGTGTGTTTTTTCAGGAGTGGCATTTAAGCTTGCACACTTTCAGATTTTTTTCTCTTTTGTGGTATGGGGCTATACCTTTCTTGTTTTACAATCTACCCTCTTTTCTCCTTTTTATTGTTTTTGGATTTTTATTTTTTTCTTTTAAGACAAAAATCAACAACTAACTAACTGCTCAAAACTGAGCTTTATTGACACTCCTATCTAACCTAATCTAATCTTGAAGTATTTACATGTTTAGCTAATGAAATCTCTTTTCCAATACAACCAATCCAGTAAATGATTCCACAATTGGTCCTTTTGCATCTCCTTGGGCAAGCTCGAAAAACAAGGCCACTCCCATTCCTTTTGTTTTTTAGCAGTAGTGCTAAACAATCTTCTTGCTTTTGGTAATACACTACTCCTAATGACCTTGATCCCTTCTTCAAATGCCTTCAAAAAGTGAGAATAGGGATCTTGAAATAGTGTATGGTTAAGAGTGTTTGGAAGATTTGTTTCAACCAGGATCATCTCTTTTTTCTCCCCTGGATTAAGACAAAGATTCTTATGAGAAAGAAAATCTTCCTTATCTTCATTATTATCTGAACTAGAGGATTCATCATATATTACAGGGTTGTCCTCTTGTAGTTATGGTATGCTCTGATTCCATGGACTGTGCTTCGTGAAGAGATCGTCATGTTCTTGAGCAGGGGTATCTCTTATTACTTCAACCTTTTTAGGAGGAAGCTCCTTATCTTCATCCTGCTCAAGAAATTTATCTTTCTTTTCAACCTCAACATTACAACTAGTAGATTTCTGACCCCCAATTATGTGAAAGCTATTTCTAATGAATTAGATGGGATGATGGTTGTTTTCAAGCTGATGATAATGAATTTCATGACACCAATCCATTGTTGGTTGCCCTACATGATTAGTTTCTTTTTGGAGCTCATCATCATCATCAGATTGATCAGAAGTTGAAAAATCATTAGTATACACAATTTCACCAATCAAACATATTGGGTTATCATTTTGTTCCTCTTTGAGCTTTTCTACAAGTTTATTTTCTGTTTCAAGACAACACGATTTAGTAAATAAATGAGCAGAAGTGTTTTGTTCTAATAAAGAATTGAGGGTTGGCTGCTTATTTAATATCTGATCAATTTCTTCCTCTGTAAAAAGAAAAGGAATTTTCTCTTTTCTTTGGACAGAAGAAAAACAGTCCTTTCCCTCTTGTGTTAACTGGTTTCGAGGCTGTATGTTTTCTTAAGCCTCTTCTAGGGAATCTTTACTTGTGTTTGCAAGGGAATTTTGAGGATTCTCTTCCTTTTCCTGATATATCTCAATTTCAAACATCTCCTCATGATTTTTGTGGCAGTCACTTTGAGTATAAGGTTCATGAGTTGTTTCAAGCATATTATCAAGATGCCATTGTTTTTTAATAATCTGAAAAGATTCATAACATAAAGGCAGAGACTCAAGTTGTGTTGTCTCTTCTCCTATTTCAGATTTTGTTGGTTCAAAATGGCTTATGTTTTCCTCAAGGCACTTCTTATTATAAGTTTTTGAAATTTGGTTATGAAGTTCTCTTAATATCATAATACAAGAAATAGGTAGGCAATCAGGAGTTTCCTGACAACCTTCTTCATTGCTCTCATTTTAATCTTGTTCATCATACATATCTTGTATTTTTTGGGTTTGTTCTTGATTTGAAAGGAGCATGGGCTGCTCTAGATCATCAATATTCAAATTAGCCTCATACCTTTCCAATATTTTCCCAAGCATGTACACCATTTTCTCCATCATGACCAGCAATTTTTCTTTATTGTTTTCTCTATAGTCTTGCCCACCTTCTTCTATAAAGTCTTGATAATCATCTATATATTTCTCATTGTCTAGGTCTTGTAATGGGTGAGTTTGTGTTTGCGGTCACTGTGTCTTTCTAACCAGTTCAGAGTCTTCTGCCAGTGGAGTTATCAGGTCTTTTGGGATTGTGGAGTCGCCAGGTGGAAGATTTTGAAATTTTTTGTCAACCAACAGCATGATTGAGATTTCTCAATGCATTTCCAAGGGAGTCTACAAGGACTGGAAGGGTAATAGGCCTACTGGAGGCCAGTGGAGTCACCAGGTGGAAAATTTTTAGCTTTTGTGAAGGTAAATTTTTTATGGTTCCGCCACCATGTTTATTATGAAGCCAAACTGAAATATTTTTGGGTTTTTCTGAGTTTCTATGGTTGTTTGAAATACTAATGAGTTTATAAGAGCTTTCTAGGCAACTATGAAATCAGTGTCCCACCATGATCGCCATTATGTTGGTGTCCCGTGTTTTGATAGTTTGGCAAATCAAAAGACAAGGCAACATCAAAACCAATCTTTAGAGTTCCAGGATCTAGTCCTCCTGTTCTCAGAGAGGGATCTCTCAAATGTTTGTTTGCAAAGGTTTATCTTGTGTGCTTAGAGTATTGATTTTAGACTAGTTATTAAGTGCAGGTGTTTATTTTTTTGTTTGGTTGGTTGGAATGATACAATATAACATGAAAGATCTAGGAAAGATATATAGAATGGAGAAATATCTGGTTCATTGGGCAATGGAATCAATAAGAGGTCATAAAATGCTCATCAATGGATATGGGATATCAGAGGGAAAATCTAACTTGGCCACAGGATCCTTTGGTTTTGGAATGAGATGGACATCAACTATTTGGAAAGAGAAGTTTAATTCTCAATGAAGGGAACTTGAAAACATAACTTGAAAAATAAAGAAATATTTGATAGACAGGGCTAACCAAAAATTCTACAAACATTCTTTAAGAAAATAATGACTTCAAGACAACTTTCAAAATGAAACCTAAGATTCGGGGAACAACCTATTTCCTCAAAGATTTTATTTCAAATGACTTAGAAAACATAAAATATTCACTGATAATTGCAGTCATAGAAGAGGGAACACCTAAAAAAATCTATGATCATAATTATAACGACCTTTAAGCCAACTGTTTAAGTGAGGACAAAGGGCAAGATCAAAACAGACCTCTTTGATTCACTGTAAGCAAAGAACTTCAAAGGGATACTTCAATCATAGTTTTTAAGTGGCAACAAACAAGCAGGGAGAACCATAAATCATGTTGAAACCAACTATTCGAACTATTAAGTAAATAAACGAGCACGAAGACTAAATAGAGAGATTAAAGACTCTAAAATACCTCAGCAGAAGAAAACATGAAACAGTGAAGGATGAACAGGTCTAAGGTGCTTCCAAGAGTCATTTCTTAGCCTAAAAATTTCAACCTATTGTAGCAAGAAATCATGGAATAGAATGAAAACATGGGAAAACATTAAACAGTTCAGAATACATCACCAACAACCAAGCTCAGGGATCCAATGATAGAGCCTTCTCAAGAACAAGCATGCAACAACATCACCAAGACTTCCAAGACTTCAATTTGTTCTTCAACTTCAACAGACTCTGTATTTATTTCAAATAATTTCAGTATTACAACTATGATCAAACAACAACCAACAGTTGCTCATCTTCTATTGAGGTATTTATAGAAGAATGAGGAGGGAAGATCTGATAAAAGATCTCTCAAGAAAATTAATACAAATTCAAGACTTCTCGGCCTTTGAGGGGCTTGATGACGAAGTTTATAGGTGGATGGTTGTATTAACTATTTTACAATTAATATCAAACCTCGATGGGAACTTTATTGACTTTTAGGCTCTATCCAGGATGAAATAACTCCACTGATATTTGTTTGCATTAGTTTCCTTAGCGGAATTAATTGCTTGGCTATGCTATGAGGCGAATATTTTCTTAATCAATAACTTTGGCCTTTGTTTGAATGGTTTGAGGCAACAGGTGGCTCTGTGGTAGCTGAGGAATCAATTCGCCTAAAATGTGGCAGTGGAGGCCTTTCTGTCTGATAGATATTTTTGATTTTCTTTTAATTCTGTGTTTTATAATCTGAGGGATTAGGCTTTTGATACCCAATCTTAGTCGTAATCCCTGGAAATATGTCTTCAATCTTCTTTCTGTTGTGCTCTGTCTTCAAAAACTGATACTCTTTTAACTGTTGTTTTTAACAAAACAATGTCTTGTCGATGTGTAGAGCCACACTAGGCTTCACGGCATCAATGCTTATAGAGCATCGATGAAACAATGGAATAGAGCCTGGTGGATAGTTCCCTTTGATAAATCAAAGGCGTGGGAATCGTCATTCCCTGCCTTCGGCTTTCCTTTATCATAATGGAGAAACCATTCAAACCTGCAAAATATAAACGAAAATTATAAAATCCTGCATTTTTTTTAGGTTTAACTGCTTCAGAAGGCAGGGAAAGAGTGTGGCCATTGGATGAAAGCATCCAATGGTGGAGATCTATGTAGAAGAGGCAAAAGGAGAGCAGAGAGAAGAAAAAGGCGGAGTAATTTTGGACCATTCGATCAGGACATGTGGACGGTCGAGATATAATCGGAAGATCGCAATCGGAGGCAACACTCAACTGGCGCCACTGTAAAAATGCGATGCGATTTAGCGCGGACCATTGATCTAAGGATGAGATCGATGGTGGAGAATGAATTGGAGGACTGGCCGATCGGGGGAAGAAAAAATTGCAATGCGATTGAAACTGCGCCGCGATTGAGCGATGGCCGTCAATCTGAGGATCAGATCGATGGTGGGAAACGAATCGGAAGGATGTCGATCGGCGAAAGAAACAGAGTGTGCGTGATGGAAAACCCTGATGCGATCAGGCGCTAGCCGTTTGATCAGCTTTCGATCAACGGCGGGGATTTCGTTTAGAATGAAGTGGCGAAA
Source organism: Pinus albicaulis (assembly GCA_034641835.2). Classification (NCBI taxonomy): domain Eukaryota; kingdom Viridiplantae; phylum Streptophyta; class Pinopsida; order Pinales; family Pinaceae; genus Pinus; species Pinus albicaulis. The sequence goes on along the minus strand of CM076575.1, from coordinate 1,000,677,774 downwards.
ACCCTTATGATATATGAAAAACCCAAAGTTTTAATATAAACAAAGGCTTTTGAGGGATCGGGGGGTGGAAAGAATATATATAAAATGGTCTAGCACTCGATTGCGGGGCCTTTGGATGTATGAAACATGAAAGGCCCGGGGCTTAATAAAAAAAAGTCCAATCACAATCGGAGCCCTGGGCCTGGTCTTTTTAATCTACCCATTGGAAATTTTGCGATGCGACTGGCGCCTGGGTTCTTTAACATTTGGGCCTGGGGGAAAATCATATGAAATAATGGTGGGGCGAAAATAACATATATAAGACCCAATCGCATCCGAAATTTTGATGCGAGTCTTTTCGTTCAACCCATTTAACTTTCTCCGATTGCGATTGCGTGGTCGGTCTTTCAATCTACCCATTTAAATATTTAACATGTGATTCTGAATTTTTAGACCAAAAGTTAGGATAAATGGGTTTTTGTATTTTACAAAGGAAAAATGGATCGGGATGGTTTATTCAATGGTTTTAAGTGCAGAAGGCGGGCCCACAGGATATATATATATATATATATATATATATATATATATATATATATATATATATATATATAAATGATGCGATCAGGGTTCTTTATAAAACAAAGCTTAATCGCAATCAGAAATTTTTGGAACATGGCAGAGACTTGCGCTTTTGACAATTTTCGATGCGATAAGCATCGAACAGGATTAGCGTTTGGTTCCAACATGTGGGCATGTGGGGGGAAGTGGTTAGGACTTAGCCCAATGGGCTCAAGCCTTTATGCAAAAACATGTATTTTTCATGAAAATTTTCAAGGTTTTCAATGGATTTGGGGGTTTCGGTAAGGTTAAAGAGTGAGTCCTTAACCTTGTAAAAGTGATTTTCATGAATGGAAGAAGAGGAATCATGAAATCAAAGGAGTTTTTATGGAGAAAAAGGGGAGAAATGAAGGTTAGTTTTGAGTGGGAGAAGGGGGGAAATGATGGTTTATCAGTAGTTTCTTCTCATGAAATCGGCAGAATTTCTGAGTATAAGATGGAAATAGTAAATGAAGATTTTGAGATAGAGGCATGAGGCTTTTCAGAGTCTTCAAGAGCCAACAAATTTTAGCAATGAAATTTGTTCCTTGAAGGCTCAAAAATTCTTAGCCACCTTTTGCTATGAAAAATATTATAGGTGGCTAACAGAGGCATTAATGTTCCTTGAGGACACCCATCTGTATATATGATTTGTGTTAGTATAAAAATTCTTAGTATGTGTACCAAAAATGCTTCACTTAAGTGACTGGTGACAAGTGACCCTAACAACAAAATATGGCTATCTATGTTTCAGATTTGCAATGAAAAACATAGAAAAAACCTACAACAGAAGATCATACGCAACCAAAAACATATAAAAACAAAGATAAAAGTGTAGCAACCTAATCAATTAAATGAATAAGAAAATTCTATCAATACAAATGATACACCTGGCAAGGAGAACTTATAAAATTGGTTCTATAGATAACCCTCTATGGGAAGGTTCTTTTTGATGTCTTTGTGCTTCAACAATCTATTTCTCTCTCTCAACTTGTAGTGGGAAAAAGTAAACAAAAAATAGATTGAACTCAAGCTCAAATGTGATGAGACAATAGTGGTGATGATGAGAATGATCAAGGTGAAGAATGAATTTAAAACCCTCTAATTTATAAAAAAATATTTAGCTAAATTAGGAATTCGAAAATAATAAAATATTGTTGACCAAATCAAAATCTAGTCGTTGGGAATAATTTATTATATTTTTTGAGAAATGGCTAGGTGATCATTTTTTGGGTGTTAACAGATTTCCCCCCAATGTAAGAGTGTCAGGAGAAAATTGTATGGTCAAAATACGTTGTAGGTTTCAATTTCAAAAGACATAAAAGGGGAGTCACACACAGAGAGAGAGAGAGAGAGAGAGAGAGAGAGAGAGAGAGAGAGAGAGAGAGAGATGGAGAGATGGAGAAATGCAAGGAAGGGCTGCAAATGGATGGGGTGATACCTACTTAGCTGATATAAGTCTCCTTTTATTGGTAAGTGTTAGCCATCAGTAAATTTTGTCGTGAGAAAATGATGGCGAAAAACAGGTCTTGAGCCTTCAAGAAATCATTTTCATAGAAAATCATTTCATCCTTCAAGTTTGTTATTCCCTAAGAAGTTGTTGTTCCCTAAATTGTTGTTCCTTAAGATTGATGTGCCTTAAAAATAGTGTTGTTTCCCTAGAAGAAGATCCACCAAAAATCTTGTTGTTTCCAAAGAGAAAAACTGTCTCCTAAAGAGCCCCATCTTCATCATTTCATTCACTAATTTCTGCTCTTATTTACCCTCCATTTTCTCTGGAAAATCTTCTTGCCTCCTTCTTATTTTCCCCTCATCCTCCTCATAAAACTTTCATAAACCCTTTGAACCATAGAACTCCTTTCTTATGGTTTAAAAAACCTTCCTTTTTACTTTATTGGAACTCAAAAAAACCTTAGAAAACTCAAAAAACATATAAACACTCTTTAAAAATCTCTTCCACCCGTTTAAAGCCTTTAGCCCCTTTCGACTTAGTCCCCAAATCTCTTTTCTGACATATGACCATGCCCCGTGACCGAGCGTGAAGCGCTCATTGCATCGCAAATATTCATTACATCTCAAATATTCATCACATCGCAAATATTCACTGCATCGCTGATTTATCATCGCATCGCACTAATCACTGATTCCTTGCCCCGCTTCCCTTTCCCCTTCCATCGATGCGATAAGCCCCTTCTCCCTGGAAAGCCCCTGGCCACACATGGCAGCAGGCAACCGTGTCTCGAGTCTTACCTTAGCCCTCATCGCAATTGCCCCATCGGCTTATCACTTTCCATTTTCTTTTCCCCTCCACGGCAATATGCCAATGTGATAAGCTCCCTTTTCTCTGCCCCTGGTTACACACACACCATATAACCATGCCCCAGCACCTATTCTTAAGCCCCCTCATCGCATCGAAAAAACACATTTTACCTGTATTCATGGTTATTTTCCTCCTTCCGATGTGATCCTGCGATCAATTCTCTACTATTGATCTAATCTATTACGCCCAGATCTAAAGGCCCATATTTCTCCCTCGTTCTAAAATCCACCCTTCCTCCTTTCTCTTCATCGTTAAATCTCCCTCGTCGATCTAATTTTCAGATGAACGACTCTCGCTCCTTCAAAACTTCTAAATTCATTATCCCGGACCCTTTTCCCCTTTGATCTCCGATCCGCCGATTGAATCTTGATCGCCTGTCTCACAAATCCAATGGCCCTCAAGCTCTCCTGCCTCCATTTCTCCATAACACTGTAAAATCCATTTTTAGTTTGAAAGGGTGCTTTTCCTGGGTAAACCATCAAAAATGTATTGATTCCCCCTAACCCGTTACCACCTACCACCTAAAACCTTAAGAAGCAGTGGACCCTGACCTTCGAACTAATTTCGGTTTTGAGCCCTCATTTTCGTGTTTTTTACCATGGAAATTCCTTTGCCCACATTCACCTCCTCTGCAATTCTCCTCTGCCTCTGTCGAGCCTTTGTTAGCAGTTTAGCCCAAATTGCAGGATTTTATAATTTTTATTTATTATGAAGGTTTCATGGAGGTTTCATGACATAAAGCCATCCCACAGTCACTAAAGGTGACAGAGGCCGAGGGTGACGATCCTCAGAGCTCCATCAAAACTAAAAAAGGGGCAAAAACGGTCTAGTTTCATGTTCTTTCCGGTGTTTCATGAGCATTGGTTAAACATAGAAGACCCTCCAGCGCAAAAGGAAAGCACCTGTCAACAAACAAATGAGGTTAATGAAGATCAATAAAGAGTATCAGAAATTAAACATAAGGGATTAAAGCACAATTTTGAAAATCAAAAGACTTAATCCCACCATTTAAAATAAATAAAGCACAAATTAAAAGGCCAAATCAGTGTCTTAAGCCACTAAAGCAGACAAATCCGCGAAAGAAAGACTTTGAATGCCAAATATCAGAAGCCTTTACTTCTTTGAAGACCAAAAACGCCACCTACCAGCTTATTCTACCTTGAAGGAATGCACAGTTAATACACAGTCAAAGATATTTGCCAAAGAAATCTCAATATAAATTTCCAGCCTACCAAAAAGCCCCCAAAGTCAACAAAAGCAACTTAAGTTGATGGAATTTAATGTGATCATAAATTTAAAGAGTTAATACATGTCAAAACTTCTCCGTCTGGCCCTTCAAAGGCCGAGAAGCACTAACTCTATATTAATTGAACAGATAGACTGTTATTACACTCCACCTCCTCATTTTTTTATAAATAATGCCATAGAAGACAGTATAGGGGTTGGTATCTGGATATCTGTTGCATGTAAATGGCTTTTTAAAGCTGTTGTAGCTCTATTTGTAAGTGAAGACACATAAGCTGAGATGAGAAGTTTGAATTTGTAGAGGCCTCTTGGACTTGAATATTGTAACTGGTTTGAACATCAAATACAAATAGCTGATTTATGGGATCCTGGTCTATGTCAATGGTGATGTGTTTCTTACTGTTAATTGTTATTTTCTTTTTGTTTCCATTTTTTCCAATTTTATCTGATAAAGAATAGCAAATATTGATTAGGATTTACTCCTGGAGTACCCTAAATCTTACTGAAAATATTTATCCTTTATGTTTTCTGCTGATTTTTTATTCAAATATGATTCAATAGAGTATAACCAGTAAAGTGTTGGTGAGCCCATATTTCCTTAGTACAACTTGAGATATTATCTTTGAATGTTCTTGATAAGTCTCCTAATTAAATATTGAGCTAGAGAAGTCTATGGTTAGCCCTGTCCTCTAGTTTATTCTCCAACATTTTCTTTTAAAAGTTCCCTAAGAGTATGCCAAAAGAAAGATAGGTTCAAAGTACTTACTTGATCTTAGGCTATTCTTTTTTTGTCTTAAATGTTGTCTTGAAAATTTTTCTAATTAAAGTTGAGCTAGGGAAGTCTATGGTTAGCCCTGTCCTCTAGTTTCTTCTCCAATAGTTGCTTTAAAAAGTTCCCTTAAGAATATGCTAAAAGCAGGCTAAGTTAAAAGTATTTACTTGATCTTAAGCTATTAGGTGTTTTGATGTTTTCTCTTAAAAGTATATCAAAAGCAGGCTAGTTTAAAAGTACTTACTTGATCTTAGATTACTTTGTGTATTTTCTTAAGTGCATGCCAAAAGAAGGATAGTTTCAAAGTACTTACTTGATATTAGGTTGCTCTTTGTTTCTTCATCTGTTCAATTTCCCTCACTCCACTTTTTAATGTTCCATTTCATAAAATCAACTTAAAGAGATCCTTTGACATAGATGACTTGCCCCATGGACCACTCTTGAACCTTGCTGCTTCAATTAAACCCTATTATGACTCCATAGCCCAATGGACTGACGTTGCTCCTTGCCTATCTTATCAGCTGAACCATTCTTTCACCTACTTTCACCTTCACTCTTCGTAAAGACTTCTTTCATCTTCATTATATCCTTGCCCAACCAAAACAAACAAAAACCCTTGTTCTTCATAACTAGCCTAAAATCACACTAAAGACTTAAAGATCATATCTTTGAACTCATACATAGAGATATCCCTCTCTGAATCTAGGATGGATAGATCCTCAGATTTCAAAGTGGTTTTGATGTAGGCTTTGCAGCATTTTTACTTGGAAATATTGCAAACTACGGAGAACCCAACATACTAGCGACCATACTGGGGATCTGAGTAAAATCCTTAAAACTAGATACTTAGTTTTCAGTACAGAATGAATAGCTTTCTTCAAGCACTACCAAGCATGTTGGTAATCATGATAGGACTTGTCTGAATTAGTGGCAATCTAAGTAACCCTTAGGATTATCATAAGACCCTTATCAAGCCTTGGAGAAAACATCTAAAAAGGCACATAGTAAACTTTGTTTGTCTCATCTCCATAGTTGAGTGCTGAAATAGATTTAGGACACTCTCATAACCCATAGGAGTACAAAAACTCAGAAAACCCAAAAATATTTTAGATTTGTATTCAAACTTATTAATGGTGGCGGACCATAAAAATTTTTACCTTCTAAAGCTAAAAATTTCCACTTGGTGACTCCAAAATCCTGAATAGACCTAAAGACTCCACTAGGAAACCCTTTACTATCATAACATCATATAAACTCAGTTAAGGAAACTTTAAAGATTGAGTTGTCATGTTAAAAGATCAGTTAGCCTAACAAATATTGTCATATTTTGGGTAAAATTTTCTTATCATTGGGTCTGCAAACATAGCATAGTAGCTTCTAGAAGAATTCATACTAGAGCCTATCCTGACCCAAACCCTCCTGAGATAGTTGAAAATATGGAAAGTATACTTGGGAAATCTCCTAAATCCAAAACTTCAATTGTTTTTAGGCCAGTCCATAGAACTAATTCTGTTCCTAAAAACCTTATAGATCTACAAGATTCACAAGTTGACTTAAGAAACCCATTCAGAACTAAGTCACTTGGTGATATAGATCAGATCTATTTTGAGTCTCCACCTTCATTCCAAGATAAAGGTGAACATCTTGATAGCAGAGAAACTACCCCTCCTGATTTCCATTTCATCCATGATTTCAGTTTCTTTCATCCTAGATTTGCTCAAAAGTCTCTTGCTGATCCATACACTTCTGTTATCCATACACCCACTGTTCAAACCAACTCATTCCTTCAACCCCCTTCATTATTACATCCTCCACCTGTAAACCACCCACTTTTCCCACAACCTCCTATCATGGCAACATGGTATGCCCCTCTAGTCCTTCCTTTACCTTTAGTCAATCTGCCACAGGACTATCAGTCCAAGATACCATTATATGATGTAGGTGGTGCTACTACTGCATCACAACATGTGGAAAAGATGAATGACTATTTTGACATAAATGAGATTGATGATGAAACTGTCAAACTCATATTGTTTGCTCAAATTTTAGGGGGAGAAGCAAGAAAATGGTTTAAAGGCTTAACCCCTCACAGTATTAATGATATTCAAGCCCATTCATTAGTCATTCCTAAACAAGTGGGAAGTTAGAAAAAACCCTCTTCAAATACTTTCAGATTATAACAATCTCAAAAGAAACACTAGGGAAAGTGTTCAAAATTATTGCACTAGGTTTAATAGTGTGTATAATGCACTCCCCCTAGACTTGAAACCTCCATAAGGCTCAACCTTAGCCAAATTTCCCGAAGGTTTTGACCCTAAAATGGCATACAAGCTAAGAGAGAGAGACCCTTCGACTTTAGAAGACATGCAGAAAGGAGCTCTTGTTGCGGAAGTAAATATGATTAGAAAAAGAGCTAGGATGAGGAACGAGAAGAAAGTATCATTTAGGGAGGAAAGTGCACCCTCCACATCTAGCTCAAAAATGGAAAGAATGATGGACGAAATGATGAAGAAAATGAGCATACTTGAGAGAGCACAATCTAGAGAAAACCAATCAGCCATCCCCGAAACATCAAGGAACTTCAATATTTCATTGGAAAGATTAATTTCTTGAGAAGGCTCATACCCAATTTAGCTGAACTCCTTAGAAACATAACAAACATGCTTAAAAATGAAGAAGGAGTTAAATGGACCTTGGAAGCAAAGAAGTCATTTGAACTGGTAAAACAAGCACTCACCAAAACACCAGTTCTTATTAGTCCTGATTTTTCAAAAGATTTATTCATTTTTTCATTTGCATCAGAACAAACAGTGGCTGTTGTCCTATTACAGAAAAAATTGAATGGACAAGAGTAGCCCATTGCATTTTTCAGCAAGGCATTAAGAGATGCACCTCTGAAGTACAACATAATGGAAAAACAAGCATTTGCTTTAGTCAAAGCCTTAAAAGACTTCAGATTTTATATTATGCATTCCCACATCATAGCATTTGTGCCTCATTCAGTGGTGAAAGACATATTGACCCAAGATCCAGATGGAAAAATAGGAAAGTGGATTGTTGTAATTTTAGAGTATGACTTAGAAATGAAGCCCACCAAACTCATAAAGCGTCAAGGACTAGCAAAACTAATGGTTGAATATAAATTTCAAGCTCTTGATATAAACGTGTTTAATGCATTAGATGAATAGGAGGAGTTTTTGACTCCAATTATTGAAGATCATTTTCTGAATTCATCTTGGTATGCTAATATTTTGTATGTTTTGCTCAATCTGAATGTTCCTCCTAGTTTTTCTAAAACAAAGGCAAGATTTTTAAAGTTAAAAGCTGTAAATTACTGCATTTTCAATAAATGTTTATATTGGAAAAATGCTAGTGGATTATTGCTTAAATGTTTGCCTGAGTATGATGCAGATAAGATCAAGCACGAGTTTCATGAAGGAGAATTTGGAGGCCACCTCTACTAGAAATCAACCGCCAAAAAAATCCTTAGAGTTGGTTATTACTCACCTAATCTCTTTCAAGATGTCCATAAAATGATTATTGCCTATCACAAATGCCAAATATTTGAAGGCAAAATAAAACTGCTTCCCTTACCTCTACGACTAATCACTATTGAAGCTCCTTTTCAGTAGTGGGGTCTAGACTTTATTGGGGAAATCCATCCTCCCTCATCTTGCCAACATAGATGGATCCTCATAGTAACATAATATTTTACCAAATGGATAGAAGCCATCCCCTCAAGGAATTCCATAGACTCAGTTATCATTTCATTCCTTGAAAACCATATACTATCCAGATTTGGCTGTCCTAGAAAGATCACAACTGATAATGCTGCTGCATTTGGATCTAAGAAGATGGTAGAATTATGTCATAAGTATCAGGTTATATTGGGTCATTCCACAACTTATTACCCTCAAGGTAATGGGCTAGCAGAATCCTCAAATAACAGTATGATAAAAATTATCAAGAAATTGCTGGAAGATAACAAGAAATCATGGCACAATAAGCTAGTACATGCTTTATGGGCAAACAGTTTGACCATTAAAAAGTCAATTGGAATGTCTCCCTACCAACTAGTTTATGGAACTGATGCAATATTTCCAACTAGTTTAGGAGTGCCAGTCATGAAGATGATCCAAGAAGTACAGTCTGAAGATGATGATGTAACAAGAAGGATAAACCAAACTATACATCTACAACAAACTAGAGAGGAAGTATACATTAGAGCACAACAACTACAAGAAAACATCAAGAAGCTGTCTGACAAAATAACCAAGGCAAGTGATTTCAAAATTGGTGATAAAGTTTTGAAATGGGATTCAAGGAGAGAAGATAAGGGAAAACATGGAAAATTTGATAACTTATGGCAAGGCCCTTATCTCATCCAATCTGCTATTGGAAACAATGCATTTTTTCTGCAAGAGTTGGATGGAGCCGAATACTTTGGAGGTCCTGTTAATGGCAGGGTTCTCAAAAATTATTTCTGTTGACTGATATTTTAATTTCAAAGCTTTTTATCCATTATATATAGCACTATTTTTTAATTTAAAGAAAGAGAAAAGACAAAAGAAATAGAAAAAGAAAAAAGAGGGCATAAATAAAACAAGAAAGGTACAACCCCATACCAAAAAGAAAAGAAATTCTGAAAGTGTGCAAGCTTAAGTATCACTACCAAAAACAACACTGCTATTTTAGTCATACATCCTAATCATGACTAAGATAGATTTAAATTTTCTGCTGATAGGTTAGTGAAGAAGATTTTCCAGACTGTTTAATCATGGCTTATCAGTAGATTAGATTAGGAAAGAAAAGAAAAGGTTCAAAAAAACTAAAAACCTGAACCTGTCAGATTGAAGAAAATTGGTTCTAATATGTTCAAAATATGAACCTAGACAAAAGAGAAGAACAACTCAAAAATATTAAATCCAGAGCTGAAATGAAGAAGGAAAGGTGACTCTAAAAAGTTCAAAATCTAAGTCACAAAGGGATGAAGGATGTTTTAAAAATTTTCAGATCTTAAGCCTTCACAATTTTGTTTTAAATTTCTGAAAAATAAAGTCTGTGTGCAAATTTTCTTTATGCCATGGATCCATAGAAAACTAGATAGTCTAATCCTAGTTTGGCTGTGTTTTCAATTTATGTTTTAGAAGATAGAGAATGAAAATGTGCCAGACAGTCTAATCCTGGCAGATAGTAGCTTAGGTAGAGAAATTATGAGTTCAACAGCCTAATCTGGAATCATGGAAGAAATAAGGGTAGATTTAGAATAGTTTTTCCTGTTTTCGAAAAGAATAAAATGTTGATGTTTAAGGTTTGCATGTCCAAATGCACCTTATGAAGAAAAAATGATAAGAAGTAGGCTGTGTAGGTAGTTGATTGGGAAATAACTCTGTTTGATATAAACACTGATCATTTTTCAAAGCTACATGATCAAAGAGGAAGAGGTTGTCAATGGATAAAGGCACAGGTCTACATCCCAGAGATAAAATTCTGAAGATTCTCAACACCTCCAAGGAGCTTCCATCCCCAAGTGGAGCCACTGTTAGCCATCAGTAAATTTTTTCGTGAGCAAATGATGGCTAAAAATAGGTCTTGAGCCTTCAAGAAATCATTTTCATAGAAAATCATTTCATCCTTGAAGTCTGTTATTCCCTAAGTAGTTGTTTCTCCCTAAATTTTTGTTCCTTAAGACTGATGTGCCTTAACAAATAGTGTTGTTTCCTTAGAAGAATATCCACCAAGAATCCTGTTGTTCCCAAAGAGAAAAAATGTCTCCTAAAGAGCCCCATCTTCATCATTTCATTAACTAATTTATGCTCTTATTTACCCTCCATTTTCTCTGGAAAATATTCTTTTCTCCTTCTTATTTTCCCCTCATCCTCCTCATAAAACTTTCATAAACCCTTTGAACCATACAACTCCTTTCTTATTGTTTAAAAAACCTTCCTTTTTACTCTATCGGAACTTGAAAAAACCTTAGAAAACTCAAAAAACATATAAACACTCTTTAAAAATCTCTTCTGTTATTTCCTAAATCTACCTCAGGCTGAAGGAAGGCAGAGTTCAGGGTAACATCAAACCATGCTCAGTCTGGTAGCTAGCCCTACCAGAACAGGAGAGGGCTCTCTCCAGGTCAATCTCAGCAAAAATAGTCAATATGGCTTGAGATGACTTGAAATAAAAGCTAATTTTAGGCTAGGTATATAAGTGAAGGATTTTTATTGTGTTTTTGGGGTTTTTTGTTGGATCAAAGGGAAAGGCAGTTTTGGGTGTGGGGATTAGGCCTAGTTTTTGCAGAGTTCTGATTAGGGAAAGGAAGGAAATTGTTTTGATGCTTTAGATTGAATGAATGTATGGATCATACTGGTGAGGAGCTAAAGAGGGAAAGAGGTCTCAAGATTCCTCGTCAAACAGATGAAAACATGGAAAATTAAACAAATTGAAGGTAGAGCAAAGCAATCTAATGAATTCCACCTTTAACACTGATTTGTTTAATTTAAGAAGAAAAGAGAAGGGAAAATGATACACATAAACATCATTGAAATTACAATTACATAGAGAAAAACACCATCAAAACACGGAGCCACATGGATCCCAAAGAGTGCTGCAAACCCTGGTCTATTCCTTTGCCAAAAGTGTAGAGATGAAATGTACAATGAAGTGCCAAGCAATCCCAAGTGTCCAACCCTGAAAATGACTGATGAATTACATGATATAGACAAGCCTAACTCATTCCCATGCCTCTAAGGGTCGAGCTCATCATTCTAGGAGTTGTTTCAACCATATCTAAACTAGGAACTAGAAAATAGGCAATGAAACAACTTGCCTCTATATGCTAGGAAACTGATCCATTCACTTACATTTCACCTTTTGGTGAATGAATCTTCTAGAATGAGTAAAAATGTGCCAAAATTACATAATTTTCATGAAATTACATCTAGGTACATCAAGAGTTACATGAAAAAGTGAAACTGGCCAAAACTAGGCGAAATTCTGAGCTGCTAAGTGAAAAATAGGGCAAATTCCTCTATGCGTCACGCCTGGAATCTCTATGCGTAGCAAAAGTTTGGAGCTGATTTTGAGGCCCTTCTCGAAGTCCAAATTTATCGCAGGATATCTCATTGGAAATACCTGCCTGTCCACTTTCCAACCCAGGTGGAATTTCTCAATTTGTTGTCCATTTGCCCCTCCAAAAATCCAATCTCCCAACACTGCTTCCTGTGTGGGTAAAAAGTTTCAGAAAGGCCATTTTTAGGGTGTTTTTGACCCTTTAGGTAACCTAGAACTTGATGAAATCCTTAGGTAATCCATGAGAGTGCATAAATTTTGATGAAAAACCCAGAAATTCAAATTTTTCCCCCTGAAGAGCTGCCAATTGTAAGCGCGCGCCAAGTGGCGCTACACGTCGGGCAGGAAAATCTGTTTTTAGGCCCAAAAATTCAAAATTGACAAAAATTTTCCCAAATTTCTTGAAATTTGGGCGGAAGGTCCCTCATCAAGTACTTTTCTCAGCCAAAGAAGCTTCGGCCAAGATTTGGATCCTATCATGCCTTTTGTGACGCTTCAGTGCCCTCCTTAGCCTTGCCTTCAGGATTTTAATCCTTGCTTTGAAAACGTGATTGCGTGGCCAATAGTGGTTCTTCATGTGTCTAAGCATGTTATTCTCCTTGTTTTCCTTTGCCAATAGCTTCTCAAGATGAATGTTGACCCTCTCAAGCCAAGTCTCTCTATCAGCCTCAATCTCCAGCTCAATACGTGTCATCTCGGTTGGGCTTCTCCGGGCAGCTTGCCGGTTCTCATAGATGTTTTGCAACTCCATGATCGTCTGCTGATCCTCCAAATTCCTGTTCCGCTACTCCAGATAGTTTATGATCCATTGAGCTCTCTGCAACTTGTCGGTCAATGTGTCTATCTCAGCCTTCTTCTCCTGAATGATCTCTCTCAACTTGGAGCTTGGAGAGCTCAAATCCTCATCAATCAATATGAAATCAGTATCCTGGCCTCTTTAAGGGCCCTCATCCTACATAGGCCTCTTACCTCTGTCCTGTACCTGTACCTGTGCTGCTGATGATGGCAACGAGACCCCTTCCACCCTAGGTGGAAATAGTCCTCGTCGGGCTGCTGCAAATAATGCTCTGGTGCCTCTTTGATAAGTGACATACACTGGCACACTGATAGGCTCTTTCATTTGCTCGATGTTCCGGAACATGAAATACGGAATGTTCATCATCCTCACTCTTGTGAAATGCATCAATAACCTGATGTGGTAGGCATAGAGGCATGAAAACCAGCCCTCACAACTGAAGTATCTGATAATGAGTCTCATCAAAGGCGCATAGGATTCCTTCAGAAACCGGAATGGGAATACCCTGCTGAGTTGTCTCACATAGCTAGGCCTGACGTATGGTTCATAATGCACTCTATCCACCTGTTCTCTCTTGTTCCATTATTCACCTACATTCGGTATTCCTGTTGCCTGAGAAATGTTTTCTGGTGTCAAGGTGAAATTTACATGAGCAAGAGTTACTTGACCATCATGCAAATGTAAAACAAATAACCGAGCCAACTCCTGATGATGCTGAATCTGAGCAATCATCTCACAGTACTGATAACATGACTGCTCTCAAAAACATGCCATGGCAAGTGGGCAGGCCTACAACTGAGTGAATGAGGTGGGCTCTTCTCTCACATGTTTGCCACCTTTACGAGGCCTTCTCGGTGCATGCAGCTCTGTGGTAGAATCACTGTCTTGTTCATATGATGAATCAGTGTCCGTCTCCATGGTGTTACAAGTCTATGCCAAGCATATGTTTATTTGTATGAGATGAGAATTTGGTGCCTTTTTTTTCAATTGTAAAATATGTGCCAAATGGAGAGGGACTATGGTAAATATGGACAGTGGGAACAGTGGAGTTTGTCAGGTGAAATTAAAGTGTAATAACAGTCACTTGACTGTGTTTTGGAGTTTGGGATCTCGGAATTTTATAAGTGATATGAGAGAGGGAGAGTGATAGGGAAAGGTAGGGTTTAGGGATAGGGAAAATAGGACTTGGGAATAAGTGATTTTGGGAATGTAAAGGAATAAGGAGTGGACTGTAGTTATAGTATAACAGTGAGGAAAGGGAAAAATTAGTTGGGGAATGAACAAGTTTGGCACCAAAACCAATTTTACAATTCCAACCTCAAACCCTAAGGAAAAACTCTCCAATAAAAATGATAGGGTTTTTTTTGACATTCAAATTCTCATATGCAATCTTAATCAATACCAAACTCTGTTTAATGGCACATACAAGATGAGTTGAACTTACATGGAGCAAATGAGATTGAGTCGATTTGAAATTTGTAGAGCAGAGGTAAAATTTTTATTTGACGGCCTTGTGCACCGCGCGCACAACCCAGTGCACCACGCATGCTCAAAACAACATTTTTATGTGCAGCTCTATGCATCGCGAATGTTATGTGCGCCGCGCCTTCTCCCAACATGCTGCGACCCTGAATCTCTCCCACTGTCGGTCCTCCAAAACTACCTTTTGATCTTTCACAACTTAACTCGGCATTCTTTGAGGATTTGTTTGCAAATGAATTGTTGAATGGTGAAAATATATTATTAGCCATTAGACCTTGATTTTTAATTTAGAAAACCCACTTTCTAATGTTTGGCTTTGGCACTTTTCACTTTTTAATATAAACTCTGTTTTTGTGTTTCCACTTTGATTTTTGACTGAATGACAAAACTCTTGTCTATTTTTTGCAGGGATAGCTGGCATGGAATTTGGCAAAGGCGACCAGGGCTACGCCTGAAGATCTTCACAACTGAAAAAAAATTAATAATTACATGGCATTTATTACAAAAGACGTAATTGACAATTTTACTTCAAAATAGAGTTTTGAAGAAAAATCATTATCAACCAATATGACGATGAAATTTTTGCGATAAAAACTTATTTCGAACCTCCCTCATGTGCCTGCTGGCATTATTGGACACTTTGAAGACTAAATTAATGAAACCCTAGACCTAATGAGACTGAAAACCCTAAAAATACTCTTTTCCCACCAAAATACCAAACATTGACTATCAATGACTGTAAAATTGACATTGATGAACTTTGATGAACATATATGGACTAGCAGGTACATGACATGAGGGATACGAGTGAAAAGACCCTTTTGTCAAATGATCCATGCTCCTAATGGAATGAAAATGACTGAACTGAATGAGACACCTAAAATGAAATGCAACAAAAGATATTTTGATCTCTGACAGAGGGATGAAGAGACCGACTCTAACATTGGCTCCAATGGGGATGGTAGCTCCTAGGAGGTGCCAAGAACTACAGATTTCTGGGAGAGTAGGTAGTGCCTTTGTCCATTGGGCTATGGAGTCCATAACTTCAAAAAATCAACACAAGACTCTTGACTCATTTATTGACTGAAAATATGACTCAAACTGACTCAATTTTGAAACTAAAAGGACTAAAAAATGTGACTAGAAAAACTCAAACCAAAACTAAAATCATTCTTCAGAATTATAGCCTTCACTTCGGGCTCCAAACTGAAGAAAATATCACAACACACACTTGCAATGAAACTAAAATACATGGTATGTACAATGAAAATGTAAACAGCAGAAAACATATCAGAAATGATATCGCTTGAGCAGCCGACCATTGACCGGCCCTCCTGGACAATCTTCCCCATTCATCTCCTTCAGAAGAAAAGCATTCTGACCTCGATATGCAGCAATTTTAAAGGGTCCTTTCTAGATATTTTCAAACTTACCGTGCTTACCCTTTTACTTGTTTCTGGCATCCCATTTCAGCACCACTTCTTCCAATTGAAATTTTTCTACCTTTGCTTTTCTGTCATAGATCTTCTTAATTCTCTCCTGCAGCTTGAATGTGTTTTGAAAAACTTCTTCCCTCATCTGTTGCAAATGGATCATTTGATTTATTCTTCTTTGCATATGATCATCTTCACTGCCAGCTTCCTGTAGAAGTTTGACCACTGGAACTGCGAGAGAGGTAGGAAACACTGTATCAACTACATAAACTAACTCAAAGGGGGACATACCAATGGATTTTTTCTGACTCCCTCGATCTGCCCAAAGTGCATTGACCAACTTCTTATGCCAACTTTTCTTGTTTATTTCCAACAACTTTTTAATGATGTTGACCAAAGATTTGTTGGAAGACTCCGCTAATCCGTTGCCTTGCGGATGATAAGCGGTTGAGTGTCCCAAAATGATTTTATACTTGTCACAAAACTCAATCATCCTTTTTGATTTGAAAGCTACTGCGTTATCAGTGATTAAATTATTCGGGCAACCAAAACGAGACAAAATGTTATTCTCAAGAAAAGAAATTATTACC
Source organism: Pinus albicaulis (assembly GCA_034641835.2). Classification (NCBI taxonomy): domain Eukaryota; kingdom Viridiplantae; phylum Streptophyta; class Pinopsida; order Pinales; family Pinaceae; genus Pinus; species Pinus albicaulis. The sequence goes on along the minus strand of CM076575.1, from coordinate 1,000,661,492 downwards.
GAATCTGTAGCTTGCCTGGTGGGAACTGTTTCAATCGATTTCGTGAAATAATCTGTCGCTATTAGGATCCATCTATGCTGACCTGAAGAAGTAGGATGAATTTCGCCAATGAAATCCAAACCCCACTGCTGAAAAGGAGCACTTACTTCAATGGGCTTAAGCGGCAAAGGCTGCAATTTCTGCCTTCCTTCAAAAATCTGACATTTGTGATAGCTTTTGACAGTCTTATACACACCAGCAAAAAGTGTCGGCCAATAGTATCCTACTCTCAAAATATTATTGGCCGTTGTCTTCCAAAAAAGGTGACCGCCACAATCTCCCTTATGAAAATCCTCCATAACCTGCTTTGATTCTTCTTCCACCAAACAGTTCAGAAAAACACCACCAGGATCTTTCCAATAGAGTGAATTATTCAAAACACAAAACTTAGTAGCCTTCAATTTCAGGGTTCTACTTTTGTTTCTAGCCATTCCGGGTGGTGGTGAAATTTTTTGAAGCACATACACAATATCTGAATACCACGGAGAAAGCACAAATATTTCTAATACCTGAACTGATGAACTTTCCTCATTCTCCTCGGACATAGCAGCAATGAGATTGATGTCCAAGGCATGTATATTTGATTCAGCCATTAGCTTTTCCATCCCTTGTCCTTTGATAAGTTTTGTGGGCTTTATCCCCACATCATACTCCAACAAGGCCGCAATCCATCTGCCCCGTCTCCCTTCTGGATCTATTTGCACTAAAACATCCTTAATAGCAATGTTAGGAACATAAGCAATAATATGAGAATGCAGAATATATACTCAAAAATCCTTCAACGCCTTCACAAGAGCAAGAGCTTTCTTTTCAATGATGTTATATTTCAAGGTTGTATCTCTTATGGTACGACTGAAAAAAGAAATTGGTTTTTCATGCCCATCTCTTTTCTGCATTAATATTGCTACCACAGTATGCTCCGAAGAAAATGAAAACAAAATAAAATCCTGAGTGTAATCTGGGCTGATCAAAACAGGAGCTGAAGAAAGAACCAACTTCACTAGATTGAAAGACTTTACCGCCTCCTTAGACCATTTTACTAGGCTATCCTTCTTAAGCATGTTTGTAATCTCTCTTAGGTGTTCAACAATATTAGGCACAAAGCGGCGTAAAAAATTCATCTTACCATTGAAGGATTGAATCTCCTTTTTTTTCCAGGGAAGATCAATTTGCTGAATAGCTTCAACTCGTGCTGGGTCAATACGGATGCCATCTTTTGAGATAATATGACCAAGAAGTTTGCCCTCATCCATGGCAAACAAACTATTCTTCGGATTGAGTGACACACCGTACTTTCTACATCGCTAAAAAAAAATCTTCAGATGGTAAAGGTGCTCTTCATCAGAATTGGAAAAGACTGTCAAATCATCAAGATACACAACTAGAAAAACATCTTTCTCATTCGCAAATGCCATATCCATTGCACGTTGAAATGTGGCACCAGAATTCTTCAAACTGAAAGGCATTTTGGCGTAATGGAAAGTTCCCCATGGAGTGGTGAACGTTGTTTTGTCTCTATCATCCTCATGGACCAGAATTTGGTTATACCCAGAATAACCATCGAGTAGTGACATACGAGATGCTCCAACTACTCGTTGCAATATGTGATCCATTTTGGGAAATGGATAATTGTCTTTCAAAGAAACCTTGTTCAAATTCCTAAAATCAATGCACAAACGAATCTCACCTGTCTTCTTGAGAACGGGCACCAAATTGGAAATCCAATCGGAAAATCTTATAGGAACAATGATACCAGCCTTGTATAATCGATTTACCTCCTTCTCAATTGAGGGCAGCAACTTTGGATTTATCCTTCTCAACTTCTGCCTGAAGGGCTTTTGATTTGGCTTAATAGGAATGGTGTGCTGAATTATATTTGTATCATACGTCTTCAAATCTGAATAGTCCCAAGAAAATACATAAGCAAAAGAAGACAACAAACTAACATATTTTGCTTTTACCTCCGGTGGCAATGCTTTGGAAAACTTCACCATCTTTGGATTCTCATCTGATCCAATGTTTACGTCTTCAAATCCCTTTTCGGTTGCCCACAAGGTTGGTTTCCTAGCTACATCATCTTGATCAAAGAGCTCTTCTAAACGTATCAAACCCTTAGGAATGACATTATCTTTCAGCTGCAATAATTCCATATGATTTATTTGCACATCAACCTCACTATCATCATGCTCCATTTCAATTGAAGTCTCTTTGAATTTACCTTTGTTTTGTAGAAATTCATCAATCTCATCATCATCTTGGAATACTTGCCAATACCTCTGATTTTCCGGGATAGTTGGACGATGTTTTACATGGATTTAAAAATTGTTACTTGAATTCATTGGAATCTTCAAATTACTTGTTGCCTTAGCAAGTGCATCTGTAATGCCATTCTGAATATGAGGAATACAAGTTAAAGTATAGTCTGAAAATAACTTCAAGATATCAAGAACAACATTTCGGTAAGCCCGCATTCGAGGATGCTTAGCTTGGAATTCACCCTTCACTTGTTTAATTACCAACTCGAAGTCGCCATACACTGCAAACCTCTTACCATTCAACTTTCTAAGTATTTTCACACCAGCAATCAAAGCTTCATATTCTGCCTCATTATTCGAACAATCAAATGCTAATTTATAAGAACAAACCCTCACATTACTCGGTACCTTTTTTGGGGTGGAAAAAGGACTACGTACCCAAATACCAATTCCAACACCATCACTCCCAACTACACCATCGAAATCCATAGTCCATAAACCATCTTCATCTTCTTCCAAGTGCTGAAATTGTGTTTGCTCTGTTATTTCTGCTTGTTTTCCATCAACTTTCTGTTGCTGTCGAAAGGATGATTGCTCAGTGGAAGTCTCAAGTTCTTGCCTTTCTTTCATCAAAACTTCTCTGAAATTTTCTGTGATCTCTGGAATTTCCTCTGCTTCAACTAACTGACTATCTACATCATTGAAACTATTTGAATACAAAACAAAAGACTCTAAATCTGTATGTACATAATTTATCGGATGATTTTACCAGTTTCTCCTTGCTGGTGATCATATACTTCATTTTTTTCTCCTGATATAATCTTCTCATCTGACTGAACACAGGAATGGTAGCATAGGAGAAATCAAGCTGTAATGTTCCCTTCAACTTCACTCCCCAAGATCTGGAAAGAAGCATGCCAAATCTAGGAGGAATGTCCGTCACAACCACATCCATCAAAACATTCTTAGTAGGAATCTGATCTAAACTAACCACCAAATATTTGATGAGCCCGATGCATCTTACTCTGCTGGAATCAAAATAATATAGATCATGATATTTCCTAGTGATTTCCAATCCCAATTTCTCCATGATTTCCCTCGGCATGAGATTATGAGAAGCTTCAGAATCAAACATGGCATTATGCAACACAAAATCATGCAATCTAAGGCTGATATAAAAAGGATGTACGTCACTATCGGGAGACTCACCATCCAATTCTGGATCAAAGATCAACTTAGGTTGATCATCTTCCACATTCACCATATCAGACATTGGATCGAAATTCAAAATTTTAGATACTTGACCCTTGTAGCTGCTATTTCTCATCAACTCAGTCAAAGGAATGGAAAATTTTAACTTAGCAATCTCACTCTCTAAGTTAAAAGCTGAAGCTTTTTCTACCTCTTTGGCTGGAGCATCCTTCCTTTCAGATTTCTCCTTCGATACAATTGGATGATTAGATCTTTCATTTGCTGATGGAGACTTGCTTGTAGTAGGATCAGCTACCTCTTTTCTCTTCTTCTGTGCAATGGGTGCATCATTCTTTGATGCTGAAACTTCTTTTCTCTTTTGGATTGGGTTGATAGGCACATATCTATTTCTAAGTGAATATTGTCGCTACTGGGCAGACAAAGCATTTATATAACCCCTCTGATACTCATCCGACTCTTCTTCAAGAGCCGTGTCATTTGCCAAGATAAAATCCTCATCCTTTTGTTCAACTAAGTTTTTTGCATACTCGTCATCCTCAGTGATAAAGGTTGGCATATCTTCAGGTTTAAAAAAGTGATTTTATTCTCCGATTACATTTTCTTCATCATCTGATTCTGGGCCAACAAAATTCTGCTATAAAGGAGTTTTTACCTGATGTTGTGCTGACGGTTCTTGTGCTCGCTGCTCTCGTTGTTTGATCTAGAATTGTGGTTGCGGCTGTCCACGGAAGTTAGGATTTATAATCTGCAGTTCAGGCTTATCAAGTGTTAGTCTTTCGATCATCTTTTCCACCTTGCAAAGTACTTGATCTGAAGTAGAAGATTCTTCCTTTATTGTGACTTTATTTTTTGCTCTCAACCTAGCTCTCCTGTCATTCAAATTAGCTTCAACACTTACTGCAATCTTCTGCATCTCCTCCAAAGTGGGCGTATTTCTTTCTCATAATGAATAGGCCATTTCTGGATCAAAACCATCTGGAAAATTAAGCAAAGCTGACTTCTTAGATGGCCTTAAATCATCAGGAATTGCATTGTAAACCGCATTAAATCTGATACAATAGTCTTGGACTGAATCACCTAGGTTGCGCTTGATCTTGGTATATTTAGAAGTGATCTGAAGAGAATCTTTCTTTACTTCCCACTGATATAAAAATTTTCTCTGAAGCTCGGCCAATGTAACAATACTTCTCGGCTGCAAAGCTCTGAACCATTTTTCACTTCACCTCCAAAAGTTTGCACAAACAATCTCATGGTCACATTTTCTTCATCAATTTCATGAAGATCAAAGAAGTCTGCCATTCTAACAATATGTTGTTGAGCAGGAACACTTTGAGGAGTGCCATAAAACAATGGGATCTTACTTTGATAATCAGCGAGCATGGAATCCAAGTTTTGAGGCAAGACAAGGGGTGCGAATCGAGCAGCCATTGCTCTAGGTGGATTTATAATCTGTCTTGGAGAAACAGGTGGAGTAGGAGCAGTAGATGTATGAGGTGTATGTGGTGTGGATGAAGGCGATACTACTACAGATTGTTGATCAGAAGTAGATGGCTGCACGGGAATGGTAGGAATGAAAGGAGGTTGGGTATGAACTTGTGAATCGGAAGTAACTACTGATGGCCCAAGAGTTTCAGATGCAGATTCTATAAACTCAGGAATGTTTGTTGCCACAATGGAGTTTTGAATATTCAAAATGTAATTGTCAATGGATCTATTAGCCTGTTCAATTTCAAGTTACTTGATAAACTCAGGATTTATGACAGTAGAACCAATAGCACTTTCAGACTTAGTTTCAAACAACGACAACTCAAAATTTTTGTCAAACTCGAGATCTTCAAGATATTCAAAGACAACAGGACATGAATGAGATTTGAATAGAGGGATCACGGGACTTTCTCGACGAAGGATTCTTGAAATCAGATTGGGATTCTCATACACTGGAGGTGGATCAGGATCCGGATTTGCTCTAGTATGTCTTCTGGAAACAAGTGTGTTGGATTAATTTCAAAATCAAAGGGACAAAATCAACTTGTTCAGCCTATCAAATTCTAGACTCATCACCCAAAAGTCTAGAATGATCTGATGTACTAGGGAAATTCACAAGTCAAGTGTCACGTTCACAAGCTAGACTAGAGATTGACTGAAGCAGCTTTTATCTACTTTAGCTACTGCAAAGCAAGAGCGTTTCGAAGGCTACCTGGCATAACTTCAGGCTCCGTCTGTAGCTTATAAAAAAAATAACACCAACAAGCAAACCATTTTCTTCCCTAGTATGGTCGCCACTATGTTATTTCCTAAATCTACCTCAGGCTGAAGGAAGGTAGAGTTCAGGGTAACATCAAACCACGCTTAGTCTGGTAGCCAGCCCTACGAGAAGAGGAGAGGGCGCTCTCCGGGTCAATCTCAGCAAAAATAGTCAATAGGGCTTGAGATGACTTGAAATAAAAGCTAATTTTAGGCTAGGTATATAAGTGAAGGAGTGTCATTGTGTTTTTGGGGGTTTTTTGTTGGATCAAAGGGAAAGGTAGTTTTGGGTGCGGGGATTAGGCCTAGCTTTTGCAGAGTTCTGATTCGGGCAAGGAAGGAAATTGTTTTGATGCTTTAGATTGAATGAATAGATGGATCAGACTGGTAAGGAGCTGAAGAGGGCAAGAGGGTCTCAAGAGTCCTCCTCAAACATATGAAAACATGGAAAATTAAACAAACTGAAGGTAGAGCAAAGCAAGCTAATGAATTCCACCTTTAACACTGATTTGTTTAATTTAAGAAGAAAAGAGAAGGGAAAATGATACACATAAAAATCAGTGAACTTAAAATTACATAGAGAAAAAAACCATCAAAACACAGAGCGACATGGATCCCAAAGAGTGCTGCAAATCCTGGTCTATTCCTTTGCCAAAAGTGTAGAGATGAAATGTACAATGAAGTGCCAAGCAATCCGAGGTGTCCAACCCTGAAAATGACTGATGAATTACATGATATAGACAAGTATAACTCATTCCCATGCCTCTAGGGGTCTAGATCATCATTCTAGGAGCTGTTTCAACCATATCTAAACTAGGAACTAGAAAATAGGCTATGAAACAACTTGCCTCTATATGCTAGGAAACTGATCCATTCACTTACATTTCACCTTTTGCTGAATGAATCTTCTAGAATGAGTAAAAATGTGCCAAAATTACATCATGGTCATGAAATTACATCTAGTTACATCAATAGTTACATGAAAAAGTGAAACTGGCCAAAACTAGGCGAAATTCTGAGCTGCTGAGTGAAAAATAGGCCAAATTTCTCTATGCGTCGCGCTTGGAATCTCTATGCGTAGCACAAGTTTGGAGCTGATTTTGAGGCCCTTCCAAAATTCCAAATTGAGTGCAAGATATCTCGTTGGAAAGCTCTACCTGTCTACTTTCCAACCCAAGTAGAATTTCTGAATTTGGTGTCCATTTTCCCCTCCAAAAATCCAATCTCCCAACACCTCTTCCTGTGTGTGCAAAAAGTGGCAAAACAACCATTTTTAGGGTGTTTTTGACCCTTTAGGTAACCCAGAAATTGATGAAATCCTTAGGTAATCCATGAGAATGCACAAATTTTGATGAAAAACCTAGAAATACAAATTTTTCCCCCTGAAGAGCTGCCGATTGTAAGCGCGCGCCAAGTGGCGCTACGCATTGGGCAGGAACATTTTTTTTTAGGCCCAAAAATTCAAAATTGAATTTTTTTTTCCCAAATTTCTTGAAATTTGGGTTGAAAGTCCCTCATCAAGTACTATTCTCAGCCAAAGAAGCTTCAACCAATATTTGGAGCCTATAATGCCTTTTGCGATGCTTTAGTGCCCTCCTTAGCCTTGCCTTCAAGATTTTAATCCTTGCTTTGAAAACGTGATTGCGCGCCCAATAGTAGTTCTTCATGTTTATGAGCATGTTATTCTCCTTGTTTTCCTTTGCCAAAAGCTTCTCAAGATGAATTTTGACCCTCTCAAGCCAATTCTCTTTATCAGCCTCAATCTCCCTCTCAATAGGTGTCATCTCGGTTGGGCTTCTCCGGGCAGCTTGTCAGTTCTCACGGATGTTTTGCAACTCCATGATCGTCTGTTGATACTCCAACTGCTTGTTTCGCTGCTCCAGATAGTTTATGATCCATTTATCTGTTTGCAACTTGTTGGTCAATGTGTCTATCTTAGCCTTTTGCTCCTGAATGATCTCTCTCAACTTTGAGCTTGGAGAGCTCAAATACTCATCAATCAATATGAAATCAGTATCCTGGCCTCCTGAAGGGCCCTCATCCTGCATAGGCCTATTACCTCTGTCCTGTACCTGTACCTGTGCTGCTGATGATGGAAACGAGACCCATTACACCCCAGGTGGAGATAGTACTCATCGGGCTGCTGCAAATAATGCTCTGGTGCCTCTTTGATAAGTGACATACATTGGCACACTGATAGGCTCTGTCATTTGCTCGATGTTCCAGCACATGAAATATGGAATGGTAATCATCCTCACTCTCATGAAATGCATCAATAACCTGATGTGGTAAGCATAGAGGCGTGAAAACCAGCCCTCACAACTGAAGTATCTGATAATGAGTCTCATCAAAGGCACATAGGATTCCTTCAGAAACCGGAATGGGAATACCCTGCTGAGCTGTCTCACATAGCTAGGCCTGATGTATGGTTCATAATGCACTCTGTCCACCTACTGTCTCTTGTTCCATTCTTCACCTACATTCGGTATTCTTGTTGCCTGAGAAATGGTTTCTGGTGTCAAGGTGAAATTTACACCAGCAAGAGTTACCTGACCATCATGCAAATGTAAAACAAATAACTGAGCCAACTCCTGATGATGTTGAATCCGAGCAATCATCTCACATTAATGATAGCATGACTGCTCTCGAAAACATGCCATGGCAAGTGGGCAGGCTTGCAACTGAGTCAATGAGGTGGGCTTTTCTCTCACATGTTTGCCACCTTTACGAGGCCTTCTCGGTGCATGCAACTCAGTGGTAGAATCACTGTCTTGTTAATATGATGAATCAGTGTCCGTCTCCATGGTGTTACAAGTCTATGCCAAGAATATGTTGATTTGTATGAGATGAGAATTTGGTGCCTTTTTTTTCAATTGTCAAAATATGTGCCAAATGGAGAGGGACTGTGGTAAATATGGACAGTGGGAACAGTCGAGCTTTTCAAGTGAAATTAAAGTGTAATAATAGTCACTTGACTGTGTTTGGGTGTTTGGGATCTAGGAATTTTATAAGTGATATGAGAGAGGGAGAGTGATAAGGAAAGGTAGGGTTTAGGGATAGGGAAAATAGGACTTAGGAATAAGTGATTTTGGGAATGTAAGGGAATAAGGGGTGGACAGTAGTTATAGTATAACAGTGAGGAAAGGGAAAAATTAGTTTGGGAATGAAAAAGTTTGGCACCAAAACCAATTTTACAATTCCAACGTTAAAACCCTAAGGAACAACTCTCCAATAAAAATGATAGGGTTTGTTTTGACATTCAAATTCTCATATGCAATCTAAATCAATACCAAACTCTATTTAATGGCACGTACAAGATGAGTTGAACTTACATGGAGCAAATGAGATTGAGTTGATTTGAAATTTGAGGAGCAGAGGTAAAATTTTTATTTGACGGCCCTGTGCGCCATGCACACAAACCAGTGTGCCGCGCCTGGTGTATGTGCTGCGTGTGCTAAAAAAAACATGGTGATGTTTGGCTCTATGCACCATGACTGCTATGTGCACTGCGCCTTCTCCCAACGCGCCGTGACCCTGAATCTCTCCCACTGTCGATCCTCCAAAACTAGCTTTTGATCTTTCACAACTTAACTCGGCATTATTTGAGGATTTGTTTGCACATGAATTTTTGAATGGTGAAAATATCTTATTAGCCATTAGACCTTGATTTTTAATTTAGAAAACCCACTTTCTAATTTTTGGCTTTGGCACTTTTCACTTTTTAATATAAACTCTGTTTTTGTGTTTCCACTTTGATTTTTGACTGAATGACAAAACTCTTGTCTATTTTTTGCAGGGATAGCTGGCATGGAATTTGGAAAAGCTGACCAGGGCTGCACCTGAAGATCTTCGCAACTAAAAAAAGTTTAATAATTACATGGCATTTATTTCAAAAGACGAAATTGACGATTTTACTTCAAAACAAAGTTTTGAAGAAAAATCATTATCAAGCAATATGACGATGAAATTTTTTCTATAAAAACTTATTTCGAACCTCCCTCATGTGCCTACTGGCATTATTGGATGCTTTGAAGAATAAATTAATGAAACCCTAGACCTAATGAGACTGAAAACCCTAAAAGACTCTTTTCCCACCAAAATACCAAACATTGACTGTCAATGACTGTAAAATTGACATTGATGAATTTTGATGAACAGATATGGACCAGAAGGCACATGACATGAGGGATATGAGTGAAAATACCCTTTCATCAGATGATCCATGCTCCTAATGGAATGCAAATGACTGAACTAAATGAGACACCTAAAATGAAATGCAACAAAGGTATTTTGATCTCTGACGGAGGGATGAAGAGACCGACTCTAACATCTTCCACCCATTTAAAGCCTTTAGCCCCTTTCGACTTAGTCCCCAGCTCTCTTTTCCGACATATGACCAAGCCCCGTGACTGGGCACGAAGCACTCATTGCATCGCAAATATTCATCGCATCACAAATATTCATCTCATCGTTGATTTATCATCACATCGCGCTAATCACTGATTCCTTGCCCCGCTTCCCTTTCCCCTTCCGCCGATGTGATAAGCCCCTTCTCCCTGGAAAGTCGCTGGCCACACATGGCAGCAGGCGACCGTGTCCCGAGTCTTACCTTGACCCTCATCGCAATCGCCCCATTGGCTTATCCCTTTCCATTTTCTTTTCCCTTCCGCGGCAATATGCCGATGCGATTGTTGGCAATATGATGCAATGTGTTGTCCTTGATGGCAACCCACTTGATGAAGATGATGGAAACCTACTTGATGATTTCATCTTTGATGCTTGATGAGTTTATTAATGATGTAAATATGATGTTCTACAAGCAGCTCAGAAGTACCAGAGAAAGAAATATCAGTAAGGGACAGAATAATGATGTAAAGTGTGTATCACAAATCATACACGGGTTTGTTTAGGATAAGTAGTGTATGCACGCGGAAAAGTACTTTCCAAGTCGCATATGCCTAATTGCACTCTAAATTTGTAAAACCAGGGGACTTTACCATGGTATTGACCCATTGTATTGAGCGCTGGATTGTCTATTTGATCCCGTCCAGGAATACCATCGGAAGTGATGTGGTTTTGGCTCATGGTATTGTCAAAGGCTAAATCTATATAAGGAGAAGAAAATAATTGTGAAAAGGGTGTGCAAGTGTCTGGGCTCTAATGAATACTTCACTCTGAAGTGTATCTGTATGGAATGGGTAACAGTTGAATGATTGATCTGAATTAATGCACCCATGAAGAAACACTAAAGAGGGATCTCCGGATCTGAAATGTCTATTCTAAATCTGATGAAGAAATGTGTAGATCTGTGATCTGGTGAATCTTTGCTGAAGTGAAGGATGAATTCTGAATTGTCTATCTGATCTGAAGAACTTCATAGTCCTGAAAAGTTACAAATCTATACGCGGGTTCACTTCATAAAAGGCGCGTATATACGCGGGTTAGATGAATGAAAAGCGCGTATGAGAAGCTAGGGTTTTCTGAAGAATGCACACGCGGGTTGATCTGCATGAGAGCACGCATACACATGACTTCAATGAATAAAATTAGTGTATGATATTTGAATTCATGAAGTTCTGGGCTGTTTGATCCAGTTTTAAAATTGATGAAATGTGGTCTGCAGTGGTGCTGAGGGTCGAAGCCTATAGTCAGGGGGTTGTAGCTCCCTTCCAGGAGAGGCTGGTAAACGAGAGTAGGGGGTCGTAGCTCCCTTCCAGGAGAGGCTGGTAAAAGAGTATAGGGGGTTGTAGCTCCCTTCTAGGAGAGGGTGGTAAACGAGAGAAGGTTGTAGCCTTCTGTAGGTGGGTGCCTCGTGCTGGTATGAGTCTGCGCTAGTACATGGTTGTAAGAAGTTTTCTTTATAATAAATATTGAAGATTGAGACGATGGCAGCGGTGGTTTTCTCCCGAATTGGGTTTCCACCTAAAATCCTGGTGTTCATGTGTGTTTCTTATGTGTGATGATTTTTCTGTTCTTTCTACACTTGTTTACTATTTTCTAAACATCTAATGAATGAATAATGCAATGATCTAAGTTAAGAATTAAATTCATAATTAGATCTCTGGACATACGCGAGTTCTGCAAAGGATATCCGCGTATATACATGAGTTGGCTTCAAGAAAGTAGCGTATGGGTTTTTAGAAAGGAAAAAGTAAAATTTTTTATTGTCTGCACTAAATACTGATTCACCCCCCCTCTCAATATTTCTTCCCAACAATTGGTTTCAGAGCAGGTCCTTCTGAAAAATCTTAGCCGCTAGAAGGAAGATCAAGCAAGATGAGCAATCAAGATGGAATAGCATCTATCAAGCCTCTGGTCTTTAATGGAAGCAATTTAATCTTCTGGAAAACAAGGATGAGGTCCTATCTTCAGTCTATAAGAACAGATGTATGGGCCATTGTTGTACAAGGATATCAATATCTAGCTACAATACCAACAGATCTGAATGAAAAGAAGAATTATGAATCAAATAAAAAGGCGTTCAATGCTATAACAGGAAGTTTGACTGAATCTGAATTTGTCAAAGTCATGCAGCTAAATACAACAAAGGAAATGTGGGACAAAATCATTCTAAGTTATGAAGGTGATGCAAAGGTAAAAGGTGCAAAACTCCAAACTCTCAGAATTGAATATGAAAATTTGAAGATGCATAGTGATGAGAGGATTGCCAGTTTCATTTTACATGCTGATGATGTTGTAAATTGTATGAAAAATCTGGGAGAAACAATAACCGAATCTACTTTGGTTGAGAAAATTTTAAGATCACTAACAGCAAAATTTGAGTCAAAAATTTATGCTCTTGAAGAAAAACAGGATCTTCAAAATCTTACTATGGTACAACTTCATGGCATACTAACCGCATATGAAATGAGAAGAGGAGGACCATCTGAAGTCAAAGAGGCTGTCTTCAAAGCTTATACAAAAGGGAAAGAAGTACAAGAACTAGAAGGATCAGGATATATCTCAGAAGAAGATGAGGCAAATTTTGTAAAGAAACTCCAACTTGGCACAGGACGATTCAGAGGTAAGCTTCCTTTCAAATGTTTTGAATGTGGAAGAATTGTTCATTATGCTGCTAAGTGTCCTCATAAAGAAACACCTGCAAAAGGGAAGGAAGTAGCAAGAAGGAATAAGAATCGGTTTAACACTAGAAAAAGTTATTATATTCATGAAGACAGTGATGGGCTATCTGATAGTGAAGAAGAATGTGAACAAGATCTTAGACTTCTCATGGAATTTGAATCTAGAGAAGCAAAGGATATTTTTGTGGATGCTCTAGATGACAATGAATTTCTTGAAGAAAACAATCAACTCAAAATACTATTAAAAGAAAGTAAAATACTCTTAGAAGAAAGGAAAATAACCATAGAAACTCTGGAAAAGCAGGTTGAAGAAGCAAAGAAACACATTGAGAAATTAGAATGTGAAGTGGTAAGTCTAAGAAAAGATTGTGAGAAAGTAAAAACTCTGAATCTTAGATTTGCTAAAGGATTTGAAACCTTAAATGAGATTATCAAGGTACAATTTTCTCCTCTTATAAAAACAGGTCTTGAATATACCGAAGAATCCTCTCAAGCTTCAGCACCAAATTATCTAAAAGCAGTTACAACTGGTTTACAAAATTCTGCCACTTAGCAAGGGAATAAAGAATCATTGCAGGTAAAGCATGATCATCTCAATTCAAAGAATACTAACAGGAAAATCTCTCAAAGAAACACCAATCAACAAGTAAATCCAAGTATAAGATTTCATGATCACATAAATTTCTTCTTCAATGGACAATGTTTCTCATGTCACAATTTTGGTCATAAAGCTGTTCAATGTGTTGCATATAAAACTATCATGACTAGAGAAGAAAGAAAGAAAAGGATTGAATTTGAGAAGAATACCTATAACAAATTTTCTCCTCTTCTAAATGAAGTTGAATGTGCTTATTGCAATAACTTTGGGCATGAAGAATCTGAATGCAGGAGCAAAGTTCAGCCGAAAGAGCATTTTCCTTCAAGATCCAAAGTATGGAAAAAGAAGGAATTACAGGTTGAAAATTGTGGCATAGAATTATTCGCAGAAGGTGAAGAAAATCAATGGTACATTGATAGTGGATGCTCAAGACACATGACAGGTGACAAACACAAACTTCTTGCATATAGTGCTCTAGAAAAGGAAAAGAAAGTTACATTTGGAAATGATAATCCTACTGTAATTAAAGGAAACGGGTCTGTGTTTCTAAAGGAAAAGGTGAAGGCTAATGATGTCATGTATGTGGATGGATTAAGGCATAACCTGCTAAGTGTAAGTCAAATGTGTGATCAAGGAACTGAAGTTGTCTTTAGTTCAAAAGAATGTGTGGTTCGTGATCTTGATACAGGCAAAACAATTATAAAATGGAAAAGAACTCCAAGCAACCTGTATGTATTGAAGAACTACAAAGAACAATGTTACTTGAGTCAATCTTCAGAAAATTGGCTATGGCATAGAAGGTTGGGGCATCTAAGCTTCTCTCAAATCAACAAATCAAGCAGACTTAATGCTATTCGTGGTCTTCCCAATATTACTCTACCTGAAAGTATCATATGCAAATCTTGCCAATTCGGCAAGCAGACCAGAGTGCAATTTAATGCCAAGGAAGGATCATCAAGTAGGCCTCTTGAACTCATTCATACTAACATATGTGGACCTATGAGGAAAAAGTCACCTCGTGGTGAACAATACTATATCTTATTTATTGATGATTTCTCTAGAATGTGTTGGATTGGGTTGCTAAAGCACAAAGATGAAGCATTTGAGAAATTTCAGATCTTCAAGGCGCTGGTTGAAAATGAAGTAGATCTAAAACTCAAATGTCTTAGATCTGATCGAGGAGGAGAATATACTTCAAATGAATTTCTTGAATTTTGTGAACAACATGGCATAAAAAGACAATTTTCTGTCGCTGGAACTCCACAACAAAATGGCGCAGCAGAAAGAATGAATAGAACAGTTCAACAAATGGCTAGAGCTATGCTTGATGATTCTGGAATAAATGACACATTTTGGGGAGAAGCATCACATACAGCGATAAACATTCTCAACAAGGCACATGTTCGTGTAAATAGTGACAAAACTCCATATGAACTCTGGTATGATAATTCTCCATCTGTGAAGCATTTTAGAGTTTTTGGAAGTAAATTCTTTATAAAAAATAATGATGAAAAACTTGGCAAGTTTGAACCTAGAGCAGATGAAGGAATACTTCTTGGTTACTCCTCTACGAGTAGAGCATATAAATGTTACAATAAAAGACTTCGGAAGATTTTTGAATGTATTGATGTTGTTATTGATGAGTCTCCTGCAGCCCCAAAAGAAGAAAAACAAACTTCAAATGAAGATGATGATGACTTATGTCCTTCTACATCAAATAGCAATGATATAGACAGTGAACCCAATGAAGAACCTGAAGATGATTTATCTGAAAAAGCTCCATCCAGATATGTTCAAAAGAATCATCCAGAATCTCAAATTTTGGGAGATAAGGGATCAGGTGTACAAACAAGAAGGACTCTTGTAGGATCTTCTAGCTATCTGGAATTTCTATCCACTATTGAACCACACAATGTCAATCAAGCTAGCAAAGATAAATGTTGGATTCAAGCCATGAATGAATAACTTGATCAAATTGAAAAGAATCACACTTGGGAATTAGTACCAAGACCCCATGACAAAAATATCATTGGAACTAAATGGATATTCAAAAACAAGTTAAATGAGAATGGGGATGTTATAAGAAATAAAGCTAGACTTGTTTGCAAGGGGTATGCTCAAAAAGAAGGTATAGACTTTGAAGAAACTTTTGCTCCTGTAGCTAGACTTGAAGCCATAAGAATGTTTCTTGCTTTTTCAAGCTTCCAACAAATCAAAGTTTATCAAATGGACGTTAAATCTGCTTTTCTCAATGGTGATCTGGAAGAAGAAGTTTATATAGAACAACCAGAAGGATTCATTTTGGGAAATGATGAAAAACTTGTTTGTAGACTTAAAAGGCTCTATATGGTCTCAAACAAGCTCCAAGGGCATGGTATTATCGTCTTGACAAATATCTTCATCAACAAGGATTTTCAAAGGGGTCTGCTGATAGCAACTTATACAAAAAAATTGAAAATGATAAACTATTGATTGTGGTTGTATATGTTGATGATATCATTTTTGGAAGTAATGAAGAATCTATGAGTCAGAAATTTGCTTCTGTCATGCAGCAAGAATTTGAAATGTCTTTACTTGGGAAACTAACATTCTTTCTTGGCTTGCAAGTGCATCAAACTGTAGATGGTATATTCTTATCACAAGCAAAATACCTTAAGAAAATTCTGAAGAAGTATGGCATGGAATAGTGCAAACCTGTGAGTACACCAATGATAACCAGATGTAATCTCAGTTCTCATGATGATTCTCCCACGGTGAATCAACCAGAATACAGATCTATGATAGGAAGTCTACTTTATCTCACTGGGACTAGACCGGACATTATGCATGCAATTGGGATTGTTGGATGATTCCAAGATAATCCAAAAGATTCTCACCTTCAGGCTGTCAAAAGAATATTCAAATATCTACAAGTAACTCAAGACTTTGGACTATGGTATCCAAAGAATGCTGATCTTACTCTTCATGCTTACACTGATGCAGATTGGGCTGGAAATGTTGATGATAGGAAAAGAACTAGTGGTGGTGCATTCTATATGGGGCCTCGGTTGGTATCTTGGTTCAACAAGAAGCAAAACTCTATTTCTTTATCTACAGCAGAAGCAGAATATCTAGCTACCGCATCATGTTGCACTCAACTTCTTTGGATGATGCAAACTTTACAAGACTTTCAAATCAAATGTTCACCTCCTATCTCCATTATGTGTGATAATACAAGCGCCATCAGTATCTCAAAGAATCCTGTTATGCATTCCAAGACCAAGCACATTCCCATCAAGTATCAGTTCTTACGTGAACAAGTGCTTGAACAAAAGGTGAAGTTGGAGTATGTTCCCTCCAAAGAACAAGTTGCTGATATATTTACCAAACCTCTGCCCAGGGAAGCGTTTGAATATCTTAGATAGAAGCTAGGAGTAGTCTTTGCCATGCAGAGGATCAGATCTGATTAAAATTCAGAAGATTAAATTGGATACGCTGGTTTTCTGAAAGACAGTCACGTATATACGCGAGTTCATACATAGAAAACCGTGTATGGTTGGTAGCTGAAAAATTTTGTTTGGGTAAGCATTCTTCAGCACAAACTGTGGTGATGTTTGGTATCTCTGATGATGTTTGGTGTCTCTGGTGGTGTTCCATTTCTTATATTTCTGTTTTATTCTCTGATATTGGGTAAATATGCCTTGATGATTTGCTGTTGAAAGTGTTCAGGATGCACAAGATAAGGGGGAGAATTAGTCTTGCTGAGCGTAATGCATTGTTGGCATTATGATGATTCTGAAATATGATCTCTTTCTTGAGGTATTTTTGGTTTTGGTTATAAAAGTTCATATTTTTAATGATGTAAAAGTTGTAATATTCAGTCATGTAAGGACTTGTTCAATTTTGTAAACCCACTTGATTGGGTAATTGAGTCAAAATGTGTAAGCCCACTTGGTTGGGTACTTGAATCGCATATGTAAATCCACTCGGTTGGATCTTTGATGTAAGTATGAGTCCTTGGTGATAGGAAAGGTCATAGAGTCATGTACTTCATTGAAAAATATGTTTGAAGATTCAACATGAACTCAGGGGGAGCATGGTAACTTCAGTGCACATCAGATCTACAGAGCTATTCTTTCTACAAGAGAAGGAAAAAAAAACCTTTCTTTAGTTTTGATCCACCCTTTTCCCTTGATGTCAAAGGGGGAGAGTAACATGGTGTTTGAATAGGGGGAGAGCATCATTGTGTTTGTATAATGGTTATAATCAATGTATCTATCTATTGTGGTGATCAAACACCATCATGGTTGCCATCAAGTCCAAAGGGGGAGATTGTTGGAAATATGATGCAATGTGTTGTCCTTGATGGAAACCCACTTGATGAAGATGATGGCAACCTACTTGATGAAGTCGTATTTGATGCTTGATGAGTTTATTAATGATGTAAATCTGATGTTCTACAAGCAGCTCATAAGTACCAGAGAAAGAAATATCAGTAAGGGATAGAACAATGATGTAAAGTGTGTATCACAAAGAATACGTGGGTTTGTTTAGGATAAGTAACATATGCACGCGGAAAAGTACGTGCCAAGTCGCGTATGCCTAATTGCGCTCTAAATTTGTAAAACCAGGGGACTTTACCATGGTATTGACCCATTGTATTGAGCGTTGGATTGTCTATTTGATCCCATCCAGGAATACCATCGGAAGTGATGTGGTTTTGGCTCATGGTATAGTCAAAGGCTAAATCTATATAAGGAGAAGAAAATCACTGTGAAAAGGGTGTGCAAGTGTCTGGGATCTAATGAATACTTCACTCTGAAGTGTATCTGTATGGAATGGGTAACAGTTGAATGATTGATCTAAATTAATACACCCATGAAGAAATAATGAAGAGGGATCTCCAGATCTGAAATGTCTATTCTAAATCTGATGAAGAAATGTGTAGATCTGTGATCTAGCAAATCTCTGCTGAAGTGAAGGATGAATTCTAAGTTGTCTATCTGATCTGAAGAACTGCACAATCCTGAAAAGTTACAAATCTATACACAGGTTCGCTTCATAAAAGGCGCGTATATACGCGGGTTAGATGAATGAAAAGTGTGTATGAGCAGCTAGGGTTTTCTAAAGAATGCACACGCGAGTTGATCTGCATGAGAGCGCGTATACACGTGACTTCAATGAATAAAAGTAGCGTATGATATTTGAATTAATGAAGTTTTGGGCTGTTTGATCCAGTTTGAAAATTGATGAAACATGGTCTGCAGTGGTGCTGAGGGTCGAAGCCTTCAATCAGGGGGTTGTAGCTCCCTTCTAGGAGAGGCTGGTAAACGAGAGCAGGGGGTCGTAGCTCCCTTCCATGAGAGGCTGGTAAACGAGTACAGGGGGTTGTAGCTCCCTTCCAGGAGAGGGTGGTAAACGAGAGAAGGTTGTAGCCTTCTGCAGGTGGGTGCCTGCGTGCTGGTATGAGTCTGCGCCAGTACATGGTTGTAAGAAGTTTTCTTTATAATAAATATTGAATATTGAGATGATGGCAGTGGTGGTTTTCTCCCGAATTGGGTTTCCACCTAAAATCCTGGTGTTCATTTGTGTTGCTTATGTGTGATGATTTTTATGTTCTTTCTGCACCTGTTTACTGTTTTCTAAACATCTGATGAATGAATAATGCAATGATCTAAGTTAAGAATTAAATGCATAATTAGATCTCTGGACATACGCGATTTTTTCAAAGGATATCCGTGTATATATGCGAGTTGGCTTCAAGAAAGTAGCGTATGGGTTTTTAGAAAGGAAAAAGTAAAAAGTTTTATTGTCTGCACTAAATACTGATTCACCCCCCCTCTCAGTATTTTTTCCCAACAGCGATAAGATCCCTTTTATCCGCCCCTGGTTACAAACCCACCATATAACCATTCCCCAACACCTATTCTTAAACCCCCTCGTCACATTAGAAAAACACATTTTACCCGTTTTCATGGTTATTTTCCTCCCGCCGATGCAATCCCATGATAAATTATCTACCGTTGATCTGATCTATTACGCTCAGATCTAACGACACATATTGCTCCCTCATTCCAAAATCCACCCTTCCTCCTTTTTCTCATCGTTAAATCTCCCCCGATGATCTAATTTTCAGATCAATGACTCTCGCTCCTTCGCAACTTCTAAATTCATTATCCTATACCATTTTCCCCTCCGATCTCTGATCCGTCGATTGATCTTGACCGTCCATCTCACAGATCCAATGGCCCACAAGCTTTCCTACCTCCATTTCTCCATAACACTGTAAAATCCATTTTTAGTGTGAAAGGGCATTTTTCCTGGGTAAACCATCAAAAATGTATTGATTCCCCTAACATGTTACCACCTACCACCTAAAACCTTATGAAGCAGCAGACCCTAACCTTCACACTAATTTTGGTTTTGAGCCCTCGTTTCCATGGTTTTTACCATGGAAATCCCTTCACCTGCATTCACCTCCTCTGCACTGCTCCTTTGCCTCCGCCAAGCCTCTGTTAGTAGTTTAGCCCAAAATGTAGGATTTTATAATTTTTATTGATTGTGTAGGTTTCATGGAGGTTTCATGATGTAAAGCCGTCCCACAGTCACTAAAGGTGATAGAGGCTGAGGGTGACGATCCTTGGAGCTCCATCAAAAGTAAAAAAGGGACAAAAAGGGTCGAGTTTCATGTTCTTTTTGGTGTTTCATGAGCATTGGTTAAACGGAGAAGACCCTCCAATGCATAAAGAAAGCACCTATAAAAAAAAAAATGAGGTTAATGAAGATCAATAAAGAGTATCAGAAATTAAACATAAGGGATTAAAGCACAAAGTTGAAAAATCAAAAGACTTAGTCCCACCGTTTAAAAGAAATAAAGCACAAATTAAAGGCCAAATCAATGTCTTAAGCCACTAAAGTAGACAGATCCATAGAAGAAAGGATTTGAATGCCAAATATCAAAATCCTTTACTTCTCTGAAGACCAAAAACACCACCTACTAGCTTATTCTACCTCGAAGGAATGCATAGTTAATACACAGTCAGAGATATTTGCCAAAGAAATCTCGATATAAATTGCCAGCCTACCAAAAAGCCCCCAAAGTCAACAAAAGTAACTTAAGTTGATGGAATTTAATGTGATCATCAATTTAAAGAGTTAATACATGTCAAAACTTCTCCATCTGGCCCTTTAAAGGCCGAGAAGCACTAACTCTATATTAATTGAACAGATAGACCCTTCTTATACTCCACCTTTTCATTCTTCTATAAATACTGATGTAGAAGACAGTATAGGGGTTGGTCTCTGGATATATGTTGCATGTAAATAGCTTTTTAAAGCTGTTGTAGCTCTGTTTGTAAGTGAAAACACATAAGCGGAGATGATAAGTTTGAAGTTGTAGAGGCCTATTGGACTTGAATATTGTAACTGGTTTGAACATCAAATACAAATAGCTGATTTATGGGATCCTGGTCTATGTCAATGGTGATGTGTTTCTTACTGTTAATTGTTATTTTCTTTTTGTTTCCATTTTTTCCACTTTTATCTGATAAAGAAAAGAAAATATAGATTAGGATTTACTCCTGAAGTACCCTAAATCTCACTGAAAATATTTATCCTTTATGTTTTCTGCTGATTGTTTATTCAAAGATGATTCAATAGAGTATAGCCAGTAAAGTGTTGGTGAGCCCATATTTCCTGAGTACAACTTGAGATTTTGTCTTTGAATGTGCTTGATAAGTCTCCTAATTAAAGATTGAGCTAGAGAAGTCTATGGTTAGCCCTATCCTCTAGTTTCTTCTCCAATAGTTGCTTTGAAAAATTCCCTAAGAGTATGCCAAAAGTAGGATAGGTTCAAAGTTGTTACCTGATCTTAGGCTATTCTTTGTTTATCTTCAATGTTGTCTTGAAAATTTTTCTAATTAAAGTTGAACTAGGGAAGTCTATGGTTAGCCCTATTCTCTAGTTTCTTCTCCGACAGTTGCTTTGAAAAGTTCCCTTAAGAATATGCTAAAAGCATGCTAAGTTAAAAGTCTTTACTTGATCTTAAGCTATTAGGTGTTTTAATGCTTTCTCTTAAAAGTATATCAAAAGCAGGCTAGTTTAAAAGTACTTACTTGATCTTAGATTACTTTGTGTCTTTTCTTAAGTGCATGCCAAAAGTAGGATAGTTTCAAAGTACTTACTTGATCTTAGGCCGCTCTTTGTTTCTTCATCTATTTATTTTACCTCACTCCACTTTTTAATGTTCCATTTCATAAAATCAACTTAAAGAGATCCTTTGACACAGATGACTTGGCACATGGACCACTCTTGAACCTTGCTGCTTCAATTAAACCCTATTATGACTCCATAGCCCAATGGAATGATGCTGCTTCTTTCCTATCTTATCAGCTAAACCATTATTTCACCTACTTTCACTTTCACCCTTTGTAAAGAATTCTTTCATCTTCATTATATCCTTGCCCAACAAAAACAAAAAAAAACCCTTGTTCTTCATAACTAGCCTAAAATCACACTAAAGCCTTAAAGATCATATCTTTGAGCTCATACATAGAGAGATCCCTCTCTAAATATAGGATGGCTAGATCCTCAGATTCCAAAGTGGTTTTGATGTAGGCTCTGTAGCGTTTGTACTTGCCAATATTGCAAACTACGAAGACCCCAACAGTAAGTACATAATCTAAAATGAGGTGGGGGACACATACCCATACTCGCCAAGATAACTGAGTACAAATAATAATGATGTGCCCATAAATTTGGGTCTGAGTAACAAAGTACATGATATCCTGACATCAATGGGCCAGAAAGTGATACATTAATATAATGAGTTGCCTATACATAATGTGCCTGGAAAAAAGAGGCCAGGATTGAATACAGTAATATCTATAGTTCTTAGTACATGATGCATAATTCTCCCCAAGATGATATGGTGAGGTGATATCACAACCAAAGAAACCCATTTTTGAATAGGAAAAGGCTCTGAATGGACCATCTAGAGGAGACCTGCATGTTTTGGGCACTGCAGGCAGTGGAAACCGAGCCAGTCAAATCTGCTAAACTACATCCAAGGCTGGATCATGATCTTTTGTCATATGATATTTTTAGGGTCTACCTAAAGGGCCACCCCTCATGAGATCTGAAACATCTCACACACACCCAAGAAATGATGTTATAATCTAATGGATCACTGGATCATCAAGTATATGATTACTGATCGTGCGATAATGAGTTGGAGTTGAGAACGCAAGAAAAAATCAAGTCAAAGGGAATTATGATTCCCTTTTCTTGATCTGAGGCAACGAATGACGAGGAATACTGGAAATAAGGTACACCCTTCTCTAAACCACTTTTCTGGGGTAAATGTGCTGAATTTGAAAAAAGAGGGCCTGTCATAGTTGAGGAAATGAGGATTCTGCAAAAAAGGCGTGAAGATCATAGTAATGTGACTGAGAGATTGACACTAGGGATGATAATGGAGGGAAAATGAGGGGTGGACTAAAAAATTCCCTTGTCAAATCATAATATGCATGGTTGAGGTGACAATGACTGACTCTATTCCAAAGGGGATGGTCAATTAATGAGACATAGTATTTTAAAAGGAAAATTAGTATAACTAGAAGCCAAAAATGAGTGAAATGGGATGAATGCGATGCACACATGGATGAGGCACTGTAACATGACTCAGTGGGACTCAAAAAATACTCCATGGATTTAAGGGTGACTTATATATGATAATCTAAACAAGGGTGACTATATGATGCTGCCATAAAGGAGAGACCCAAAGGGGTCTATGAAAACATGAGTAAATAATGGTTACTCATGAAGAAAATCAACACATAAGTTAACAAGTGAAAAGGAAAAGTGGTACCTGAATACATGTGACTCATATGAAGGGATTCAGTTTTGATGGGTGGTAAAGTGAGAAATCATGGAAAAAATGGTTTCCTGGTGAATTTTATATCACCAAAAACAAAGAGAGACCCATTATAAATCTCAGTGAGAGATTTCTAATGGTGCTAACAGTTCATCAAACCGAACTACAGTTTGCTCGTAATGGTCAACATAAAAACTAGGTTGTTTCCCTTAAAAGGGCTTCTTGACCCCAAATCCCATTCATTTGCATAGTGAGTTGTTGGAGAATTTGGAGAGGAGGAGAAGGCCTTAAACCTTGGCCCAAATTAGTAGTGGAAAAAATGACCATCTAAATTCAGATCTGCGACTTTCAGGTAGGTGGTCTAACCATACTCATCATTTTCCATGGATTAAGTTATGAGATTAGGGCCTCTATTGACCAGGGGGAAACCATGGATTTTCTTCAGAGGTGCAATTCACTTGTTGGGATTTTTTTTCTCTATATGATACGAGAAAAGGGATGAAATTTTTTCCTAATGAAGCTTTTGGCGGAAAAACTATGCTCTAGCCTTGAGGGAAAGATAATACTAGGGGCTTCCAGGGAGCTGAAGCTAAGAACTAAAAATGCATATGATGGATCTGAACTAAAAAAAATGATGGTTTTTGGCAGGTATAAAAGACCTGAAGCTGGTATGGAGAGAAAGAGATTTTGATGTTCTTCATAGTGAGATTCAAGGGAATCACGCTGTCAGAGGGGCTTTGGCGCAATATGGGTTACTTGAGTTATTGGAGAACCCATTGATGAGGCTGGGTGAGCCAATTTTATCCTAGATTGTGTTACTAGGATTTAGATTAGGGGTATTTTGTGATATAGGGGCATATGATCGAGATCATGATTGAGGAAATATACTTTTTGATAGGCTTACCACACTTAGGGGTGGTGGGATAGATTCATCTAGTGCTTCCTCGTGATAACATATTGGAGAGTTTGTAGACCATAATTGTGTACCTAGTACTCAAGTAAAGGACACAAGCATACATATACATTACTTGGAGAGACTCGAGACATGAGCTACGTTGCATTAGTGGTGTTCCTCTTTGGTAGTCATTCCCTCCACCACATTTCTGGAGGGCGGATGATGTTGGTGGAGAGTGTGCTAGAAGGTACCTACTATGGGTGGGCCCAGATGTTACTGGCGTCATTGAAACTTAGTTGGGTCTATGCAGGTATTGGGCCAATGATAAATGTTCATTTGGGACAATTCTATGCTCATTCCTATTTGAGAAGATCCCTACTATTCGTCCACATGTGCAAATTCATGATGGGGGCCCACAAAAACCCAAGATGCGTCGCTGGGGGAAACTACTATGAAGAGGTGGAGGAGGGGAAGTCGGATGAGTGTTCTGACCCGAGTTCTTCACTCATTAGGATTAGATTCCATTGTACATAGATTACTATCTGTATAGTGGAATGCACTTTTAGGGAGATCTCAATCAACCACTACCTCCATGACGAGCATGGGGAACAAATGGTAAGTGATAGTCGCTATGTTTTTTTTGCATGTATAACTTAGAAAATATGTGTATGTGGTACTGATTTTCAAACTTGTGACATGTAGGTATAGCAAAAGTGAGGCCGACATGATATATAGAACAAGCTCCAACACCTAGGGTTGTAGTTTAGATAGGATCCTCATCATAATAGAGATTAGATAGTGATGCATTACTAGAGGATCTCCATTGTAGATTCAAATTTCTATTGGCTAGGGTGAAAAAGTGTGGGTGGCATGGTCTAAAATACCAGTATACATATTCATGTATCATTCTTCCCTTAGAGGGCCGAGGTATCACTAGGCACATAGCGATGGCTGGTTAAGAATTTTGATACTTATGAGTTTGGGGAATGGACCCATTGGCATGGGATTCACCAGAGGACATTGGCTAGTCATAGGAGCGTGTGTGCTGCCATTTTTTTCTGTAACGTGAAATGCGCATGTTGGATGTATTTATAGTAGTGGACTACAAACATTATATGTTGGATATTATGATACATAATATGGTTATGCATCTTTTTGTGATGATGTGGTTTGCCATTTGTTTATTTTATAGATGTCTTCTTCTATATGCATGTGATAAATGAAAATATAGAATGTTATTTGCAATGGAATCTATATAGTTATTTTTTTCTCTAGGAACATGAATGAATGAAATGGATTCAAATTCATGTGCCAAAATCTTAACTTGTAGATATTTTCTAAATAGGACAAGATTGCGCACATGATAGATGCCATTCAATTGCATGAAAAGTAGCAAGGAATCAAGAAAAACATGAAGGTGAAGGATGTGATGATCAAAAGCATCAGCTAACAAACCTATCACTACATCATATTTAGCCTAGTTAATGGTGGAAAATCAAATGTAGATGTCGTTGGATTGGACTAACTAATTCAAAGGGGTAAAAATGGCCCAAGCTACCGAGGGTGGAACAAGAACAAGGTCACATTCATGAAAGGTATGAGGGTGGAATTTGTGTTCACGTTGAGTTTTGGTGATCTTTTTGGCCACTTCGATGGTTTGAAAGGAAATACAATGACATTAATTGGTGTGATCAAACATGATGCTTGTTTGTTCTAAAGGTTGGGTGTCCGAGAGAAGTTTAAAAAAAAGGTTGAATGTAATATTCCTATTTTAATAGGAATATTCAATTTCATTTTTTTTTCTTTGTTCAAAGAATAATTATGTAAAGGAGGGTCAAAAACTCCTAATAAAAGAATAAATACATTCCCAAATGTGAACAGAGGTAAATCAGGGTTGTCTTGATAAAATCTACTTGTGTGTGAAATAGAATTGAGCTATTTGACTGGGTCAACAAGACCAAATCACAACACAGTCCAGATGCATTGAACCTCATGGATGATCAACGCAGTTATAGAAGGAGGTCCTCCATGTGAAAAGGGTTAAATGAATGAAGGTGGTTTAGCGTTTTGGCAAGCTCTCATCTTATAAAAGGAAGATGAAGGCAACACATTGAGGTTGTTCATGATTTTATTTCTGAATTGTTGTCTGTTTAGACAAACAACTTGCTTGGCTGCTTAGCCTAGATTGCATTGGAATTTCATATTTAGGAGTTCCATATCTTCCCATCGAGGAGCTCTTGGGAGAGCTTGTATTGCTTGTCCACTATCAGGTTGGAGACCAAGCTTCTACTTCCAACTGCAACGGAGATACAGTGAGCATTTTCTTGGTTTTGTAAGCTGCAGCAAGTGGAATACTAGATCTATTTAGATCTAGCTTGTATTGGAGCCTCTTCTTAGTGAGTGTGTCTTTTAACCTCCTGGAAGAGTGCATCCATTGTTGGAGCTTAAATTTTTGATCTTGGCTTCAGGCCAAAGTATTCTTCATCACCATCAGCGCAATTCCTTGAAGAGACTATGTCCTTTTTGCTGGCAGAGTTGTAATGGGGTTTGTGTAGCAGCTTGAATGAAAGATCTCTGGTGAAGGGACCCTTACCTTCACCGTAGTAATCCATGGATTGGCCAACCAATCCATGTCCATTTCAGTTCTGATCTGTTTTGTATCATATGCTTCAGAAATTTCTGAATATTACTGCAGATATGTGGCTTAGATCTCAGATCTATTCATTGATATCCATTGTTTGCTGAGATCCCCAAGGGGAGTGTAAAGAAGAGCCTCTTTGGCATATATATCTGTAATAGATATATATTTTGATGTAAATATCTGCCCTATATCTGAGATATAATGAAATACTACTTCAAACCTCTGAAAAATACGCTGTCAAGTTCTTCAGTCTTAATACATGGTGCAACACCTCTATTTTGAGGGTTTATTCATGTTAAATCTCTGTTTTTATCTTGTATATTGTTTGATCCATATCCTTGATAAAATTTACTGATTTTCAGACCCTATTACACTTAACACCTTTATAAAATCACGCTGTCTATGCTTTAGTAATTTCTGCATACTCTAGGTCATGGGAAATCAACATTTTTAAGCCATTTCGGGAGTGGGGGAACTGTTTAACTTAGCTAGAGTGAATTTTTTAAGCTGAAATTTGGTATGAGAGTCAATAATGACCTAATATAATAGATAAAACAGTCACTTTCCTCTTTTTTTACGCAGATTTCTGAAAAACCCATTTTACGGCTTAAATCACTGCTTTTCCCCACTTTGGGTTGAAGGGATAGATAAATTTCCTTGATGATCTACATATTACTATTTGTAGAGGGTTTATTAACACCTCCAATGTGTTATTAGCCTACTACTACTCAAATACAATGTTTTTATATTGCTGCAGTCCCTCATTGGACATTTAACAAGCCATACTAGCTGTGGGAGGCCTGTTTGCCTCACCTAGTTTGTTTTTTTCTGATCTCCTCTTGGAAATAGGTCTTAGATTATGATATCTAAGGAAACCAAGGGATGATATTGGTTTCCAAAGAACACATCCCTAAAAAATTCATTTTTCAGGCCTATTTTGCTGAGCAGTCCCTTTTGGGATATTATAGTGGTATCGGAGCAAGATCTTTGGCTCAGCCTGTGGGTTTCAAGCCAAAGTACTATAAAGAGAATTAGCAGAGAAAAAAATGATGGAGAGTATGAGATTTCTCTCATTAATTTTCATATCTAATAATAAAGAAGAAGAAGAAAGCAATGAAACTCCTAGAGGGTTTCAAGAAGAAGAAAGCTACAGTGAGACCTTTAGAAGGTTTCAAGAGGAAGGAGAAGATCCATGCACTTCCTGTTCTCATAGAGGAAGTGGAGAGCAATAATACCACTTGGAACATGATATCCTAATTGGGTATTTGGAAAAATACAAGTGCCAACCTAGGGCTTTCAAAGAGACCCTAGATTTTCCTCAGTTTATTCAATTGAGAGAAGAAAGAAGACCATGCAGTGAGAGAATGATAAGAGGAAATAGATTTTTGTTGTCTACATTTGATGGATCACTCAAGTGTGTAGCAAAGACTTGGGTAATGAAGCTAGAAGCATTTTTCCTATTACATCCTATAGTGGAGAAAGAGGTTGTGGAGATCTCAGTGCTGCATTTGGAGGGCAAGGCAAGCTCTTGGTGGTTCAGCCATGGAATTCATGCAAGAGTACCTAATTTTGTTGATTTCACTCATCAAATAATCAGAATATTTGGCAGTAGAAGTTCAGAGGAGGAGGAGGAGTCCTCTTCTCCATTTGAGGAGCCTTGTACCAGCGCTGTCACATTCATGGAGGGGAAGCCATCTGTAGAAGTAGTTGGATCAACCAACACATTGAAGAGAGGAACCCTTGCAGCCATACAAGAGGTTCCCAAGGCTCACCAAGAACAAAAATATTACACAACGCTGTGCAGTTTGGGATTGACCCAAGAAGGGATGAACATTCATTCCTTTGCACCTTATTTGAGTTGCATGCAGCATGAGGATTTAGGTGCAAGATGATGGGAGGAATGATGGATGTTGTGCTAGTTTCTATTGGTGTTTGGCCTTTAGCACACTTGGATTCTTTTGGATCCAAGAGGATCATTGATGAAGAGTCTTCTTCTCGAAAAGAATACATGAATATTCATCTTTCAGAGGTAGACCAAGATCTAAGGTCTCCTACTGAGAATGAGACATTTTATACCATTGAATAAAAGGATAGGGGTGACATCGTAGCCATGACATAGGCATCTCTAGCATTCCCTGAAGAAGAAGAAGGAGCAGCTGCTCCAAGAAGAGAAGCTCTTGCATTCTTGCAAGGAGTTTCAAAGAGTTTCACATATAGAAATTATGGCACAGTCCATAAGCAGCATGTGCCATCATTATCAGATGGAGATATCCTGAATATTGCAGAAGATGAAGAGGAGGGAAAGCTTCATTGGGAAATAAAAATTCACCCCTATTTATTTCAAAAGAGTGATGTGAGAAGGAGGAAAGAAGATCTATGCAAGGAAAGCAAGGACACATCAGTCCATACATATTTCTATTATGACGTATGCCTTTATGTCTCCTTATTTGGAAGAAGCCCTCTAGGGAAACTCCTTGATGGAAAGAGAAAAGTGTTCTCTCAAACTTGTACAGTGATACATTTGGCCAAGAGAGGAACTATCATAGTGCTGGAGACTTTGGGTAAGAAGCATGCTTATGCAAAGCACATTTTAATTTATGATTGCATGCATTCTTTTGCTTTTCATGTGCAAGCCATAACTCCTAAAAGGAGTGTCTTACCATATAAGCTTCATGGCCAACTATGGGCCAGGACTATTTCCAAATATGGCCACTCCCTTGATAGGCTAAGGGAGGTCTTGCAGCATGATGGGTGCTTCCCCAAAGCACCAAATATACATTTCACCTTCAGCCATGGTGGAATGATAAGGGCAGAAAGTAAGTGGCATGTAAACCACTTACCACATCTAGATCTAAAGCAGGGAGGAGATGACCTGCGCTGGTGTCTATTGGGTGGGTGTGCGTACCACCCAAGGTTTTTAATTTTCATGTCTCATGCCTTGTATCTCAAGGAAAGAATGCATAAGAAGGAGGCATGGTTGCTTTGGTTGAAAAGAAGGAAGTATGGACACCCCATGATGAATTCCATATCCATACCTTTACTTATGTCTATGATGTATGTACATGTATTTCTATTTAGGAGGGATATCATAATCATGTATGTACTTTGGGTTGGGAGAAATTGTAACCTTCTCATGAGGTGGCATAAGGGAGCTTTTTTATATCATGATGTTAATAATGCTCCAATCTTTGTTATGAACAAGAGAGGAGGAATGACACATTGTGTGGATGTGTCCATTGGGAATGCAATCTCCCATATTTACTTTTACTTCAAGAGGAGGATAGAACATTGTGTGGCTGTTGCATTATATCACTTTTTTTCTTATGCTAGAAGCCATATGTTGGGCTTATGTTGTTGGAAAGGTCTCTCACTTGGGAGAATTTTTAGCAAGACATGTGTTGTTTGCATAGTTTTCAGCCAACACCTATTACTCCCTACCATTTCCAAGCTTTGAAGAATATTTTTGCAGCTATAAGGTGGTGGGATGGCCACTTCTTGTACTATGATTTGAGGCAACAAGATGGACAACACTGGTTTGAAGGGAGGGACTATTGTCACCATCTAATATATCATATGACACTTAGTCCATGTTTCTTTTGGAGCATATATGGTGAAGATACTCTATTCACTATATTCATCGAAGATTGGGAAAGGAGGCTCACTAGAATCCATGAAGAGAATCATGAAGTTCCAAGTCTCTTATGGCTTCATGAGGACTATATTATTGCAGCCCAGGATCATCAGCTCCATATTTATCATAAATGGAGTTCGAGACAGCGTGAGTTGAGAATTCTTATCTCTCATTTCCAGCCATGGATGCCCTACACATTGCATATGTTGGGTATTGGTGACTATTTCTTTGAGTTGTCAAGGATGGCTCACTTGTTTGGAATGATAGCATGGAGATTGAAGTTTCTCATGGGGGTTGAAGTGCCCAATTTTTATCATCGATCATGCCTTGAAGGGACCAATGGACAGCATATGATTCTTTCATGTATCTACCATTACTTCATGATGACATCTATTTGGTTCATCCACCAAAGGCAGACTTGCATTCTTGAGAAGATACAACTCCATTCGAGATTTTAAAAAGTCCTTGTGAGTTGCTTGAGGACAAGCAACATTTTGGAGGGAAGGACTGTAATATTCCTATTTTAATAGGAATATTCAATTTCATTTTTTTTCTTTGTTCAAAGAATAATTATGTAAAGGAGGGTCAAAAACTCCTAATAAAAGAATAAATACATGCCCAAATGTGAACAGAGGTAAATCAGGGTTGTCTTGACAAAATCCACTTGTGTGTGAAACAGGATTGAGCTATTTGACTGGGTCAATAGGACCAAATCACAACACAGTCTAGATACATTGAACCTCATGGATGATCAATGCAGTTCTACAAGGAGGTTGTCCATGTGAAAAGGGTTAAATGAATGAAGGTGGTTTATAGTTTTGGCAAGCTCTCATCTTATAAAAGGAAGAGGAGGGCAACACATTGACATTGTTCATGATTTGATTTCTGAATTTTTGTATGTTTAGACAAACAGCTTGCTTGGCTACTTAGCCTAGATTGCATTGGAATTTCTTGTTTAGGAGTTCCATCTCTTCCCATTCAGGAGCTCTTGGGAGAGCTTGTATTGCTTGTCCACTATCAGGTCAGAGACCAAGCTTCTAATTCCAACTAAAATGTAGATCTAGTGAGGGTTTGCTTGCTTTTGTAAGCTGCAACAAGTGGAATACTAGATCTGTTCAGATCTAGCTTGTATTGGAGCCTCTTCTTAGTGAGTGTGTATTTTAACCTCCTGGAAGAGTGAATCCATTGTTGGAGCTTCATTTTTTGATCTTGGCATCAGGCCAAAGTATTCTGCATCACCATCAACACAGTTCCTTGAAGAGACTGCGTCCTTTCTGCTGGCAGAGTTGCAGTGGGGTTTTTGTAGAAGCTTGAAGGAAAGATCTCTAGTGAAAGGGACCCTTCCCTTCACTATGGTGATCCATGGATTGGCCAAAAAATCCATGTCCATTTCAGATCTGATCTACTGTGTATCATATGCTTTATAAATTTCTGAAGATTACTGCAGATCTGTGGCTTAGATCTCAGATCTATTCATTGATATCCATATTTTGCTAAGATCCTCAAGGGGAGTGTAAAGAAGAGCCTCTTTGGCATATAGATATGTAATAGATCTATATTTTTATGAAAATATATTCCCTAGATCTGAGATATAATGAAATACTGCTTCAGCCCTCTGAAAATTACATTGTCAAGTTCTTCAGTCTTAATACATGATGTAGCACCTCTATTTTGAGGGTTTATTCATGTTAAATCTATGTTTCTCTCTTGTACATTGTTTGATCCATATCCTTGATCCAATTTACTGATGTTCAGACCATATTATAGTTAACACCTTCATAAAATCATGCTATCTGTGCTTTTGTAATTTCTGCATACTCTAGGTCATGGGAAATCAACATTTTTAAGCCGTTTCGGGAGTGGGGGAACTGTTTAACTTAGCCAGAGTGATTTTTTTAAGCTGAAATTTGGTATGGGAGTCCCTCATGACCTAAGCTAACAGATCCAACCATCACTTTCCTCTTTTTTTACACAGATTTCTGAAATACCCATGTTATGACTTAAATCACTGATTTTCCCCACTTTGGGTTGAAGGGATAGATAAATTTCCTTGTTGTTGTATATATTAGCATTAGTAGAGGGTTTATTAACACCTCCCATGCATTATTAGCCTACTAATACTCCAATACAGTGTTTTTTTATTGCTGCAGTCCCTCATTGGACATTTAACAAGCCATACTAGGTGTGGGAGGCCTGTTTGCCTCACCTAGTTTGTTTTGTTACTAATATCCTCTTGGAACTAGGTCTTAGATTACTAGATATAAGGAATCCAAGGGCTGATTTTGGTTGCTAAAGCACACATCCCTGAAAAATGCGTTTTACAGGCCTGATTTTGGTTTCTGAGCAGTCCTTTTTGGGATAGTACATTGAGGGAGGGGATTTCACACTCGATCAATAAGACTTCTTCCTATCCATATACGAGGTGGAAAGGAGTGAACTCAGAAAGTGCATAAGATTTCAATTGTTTTTGTGTTTATTCACCATTCATTGAAGCATAGTTTTAAGGATTTTATTGACAAATTTAACTTTTTCATTTTCTTGGGGGTAATAAGATGATAAATATTGGTGTTAAAAGCCCAACAGTGAAGATATCTCATGCCATATCTCATCTTCAAATTGTCGGCCATGGCCAAAGACCAATTGTTTGGAACCCTGAGCTATAACATGGTTAAAGAACAATATGGCTGCAGTGGCTATGATGTTATTGAACGAGGGTGATGGGCCTCTAAATTAGACATAAATTAAGGCCCATATAACCTTTCTTATACTTCCTTATGCACATGAAAATATATGTTAAATCTCTCCTTATGCACTTAATAATGTTTTCTTATGCTTTAATATTTTCTTAGGAAGGTTTAAAGGTAATTGCATATTTGTGCCTAATATTGGTTATTTTTGTAGAATATTGTGAGGATATTTGGTAGATTATGGAGATTTCGGAAGGAGATAATTTAGGGACTCACTCCCTACCACTAGAAGATCAAAATTGAAGAATAAATGAGCACAATATTAGTAAATTATTGAGAAATATTAGGGAGATTCAAGGGGGTTGTCCACCCTCCTTAACTCTCAGAGGCAACCGAGAAACTCAATCTTTGTTTACTTGGAGTCAAGTGGATCACCCCAAATATTCTCTCCAGTAATTCGAGTTCCATAGGAAGCCAAGAAACTCAAAGAGGAGTTGAGTCAATCTCTATTTACTTGGAGTCAAGTGGACTCAATCACCCCAAATATTCTCTCTAGCAATTCGAGTTCCAGAGGTAGCCAAGAAATTGAAGACGAAGTGCACTCAATATATGTTTACCTGGAGTCAAGTGGACTCAAT
Organism: Pinus albicaulis; assembly: GCA_034641835.2. NCBI lineage: Eukaryota > Viridiplantae > Streptophyta > Pinopsida > Pinales > Pinaceae > Pinus > Pinus albicaulis. Next base: position 1,000,627,717 of record CM076575.1, on the reverse strand, counting down.
CACCCCAAATATTCTCTCTAGAAATTCAAGTTCAAGAGGTAGCCAAGAAAATGAAGAAAAAGTGCACTCAATCTATGTTTACTTGGAGTCAAGTGGACTCAATCACTATTTTCAAGGGAGATGTTGGTAACTGCCCCTGTAGAATAAATAGAGTAGAGCTAGAGCTGGGAAGAGTTATTCAAGTCCAGTCGATTATATTCCATTCCGGTCCAACCATTCGATTATGGTCCATTTGGTACAGTCCATTCCATTCCATTTTCATTCCATTCCATCCCATGCCATCCATTTTACATTTTATTAGGCTTTTGCTGTTTAAGACCTTCAAGATTTAATAAGACTGTATTTTTAATGCAATGAGTATTTAGATGACTTTCTATTAATCTAGTTCCAGAGAGTGAGGCTCGTAGGTTAGGGCCCAACCCATGTTCCTCAATTTCTCTGCTGTTACTATCTTTTCCTTTCCTCCATTAAGCTAGTTTTGTTTATGTCATTAGTTAGTTCTGCTTCTGATAGTTTCATTGTTGTTTAGTTTTTTATTTCAGTTTTCTATTGTAGGTTTCATTTTCCTGTGAGAAATAGAATAGAGGAGAAAAACCTTCCCATAGATACCCTTCTCATCTCTGTCAATAGAGCTCAAGGAGGGTAAACCTTCCCACATATCCAAAAACTAATTTTTGTTCACTATTTCTTTGATTGCACATTCTTTTTGGTTTTCCCATGCATGAATCTACAGGTTTTTTTGCAGGAGTTAGAATTAAAATTTTTGATAAGTTCACCCTCGCCTTCCCACTTCATTTTCCATCTTTGTCTTCACAATCTGCGCATTGTGTCACACCCCTGTGCATAGTGGTTAGGCATTATATTCCTTCCTTTTCACTTATCGTAGCTACTGCACCTTTTTTATTCTCGAAACCTCCCCCAAAACCTTAAATTTCACCTCCTATCCCTTATTTTCACTTTGCGCAGCTATCACAACCATTCTAACTTGAAAATCGTCCAAGAACTTTAAAGTTTGACCTCCGCCTTTCCTCCTCAAAATTCCCGCTATCGCAATCACACCTCGCAATCTTTATCCTATTGTAAATTGCATCCCACAATTTTCAATTAGTTCCTTTTAGGACTTACTGCTCTTTTTTTCTTCCGATTGCGATATTGCGACATTGCATATCACAGATCACAGTTTTTACCACACCGCAAATTCCCTTTTTCTTTTAACACTTACCAGTCATTTCGCCGATGCGATAACTCAACTGCATCACACATTGCACTTCGTATCATTTTCCCTTTTCCATTTAACACTTACCACTCCAACTACTAATTGTGATATTGCAATTGCGCTACGCCAACGGTCCCATTGCCATGTCACCCGTTGCATTTCCCACTTTGCACTGTTTAGTTTGTTGTCGTTAATACTTATCACTCTTTCCACCGATTGCGATATCACATTTCACACATCACATATTTTTCCCCATCACACTTCACGCTTTGGAGTTCTTACCTCATCGCACATCGCATTTCGCTCCCGCTCCCAAACAATACTTGAGCTATCCATTTAATTTTTCAATATTGCGATTGTGATATCGCATATCACATATCGTAACTTTTTCTCCATCGCATTTCCACCATCGCACTATTCAAATTATTCTGCTCTGAAGCATTTTTGCGCTATAATAAATTTTTAATCAATTTCAAACCCCCACTTTCCACTTCTAAGCCTCGTTTCATGTGTTAAGCCCTCAATTAGCCTCTTTAGCCTTATTTTCCTCCAAAATGCAAATCAACACTTTTTCAATTAGAATTAAGTCATGGGTAGCTTATCTGCATGGATAGAAGCATGGTAGATAGACCGTAGGATAAGTATAGTGAATTTAGCTATTTGGCCAAGTTAATTGCAATTTAAATTAGTTTCCTTTCTGCCATTTCTTTTCAGAAATTTAGATTAGTTTTCCTTTCTTTCATTTCCTTCCAACAATTTACTTTCTAGTTCTTATCATAGTTTAAGAAATAGCACCCTTTCGTAAAGCAAAAGAGGATGATATGAACAAATTGCATCTGTTGTGTATATAACACTATCACCTCCAATTTTGTACGAACCTCGGGTTGAGAAATTAAAGTAGGGTAGCCCCTAGGAGTTGTAACACTCTTGGTGGAATATTAGGGCTCACCAGGGGGCATGGCTTCAACCCAATTGGTGAAATAATCGATGAATACGATAATATAATTGTGGTTATTACCATATGGAGGTAAAATCTCCATGAATTCAATGGCCCATTTACAGAAAGGACTGGTTACGATGACAAAATGGAGGGAAGTAGGTGGAGCTCGAGCCTTAGGGGAATATAATTGACAACTGGGACAATGTTTGGCTGCCTCACTGTAATTTCTAAAGAGAGAAGGCGAAAAGTATCATGCATGTAGGATTTTATGGGTAGTGTCTTTTCTAGAGAGACGACCACCACAAGTGCCACCATGACATACATTGAGGACTTTCTTAGCTTCATCATGGGTGAGGCAATGACAGAGGACAATGTTGATACTACGATGACAAAGATCATCACCGATGAGTAGATAGTGAGGGGCTTTATTTTGAATATGTCATCGATCATCACTCTTAGCATAAGAAGTCACTCCTTGAATGCTTAAGGAGTAAGCCTTACACATCATAATTCATTTCAAAATTTAAAGGGGTTTTTTGAGTGGTGGGATAGCTTTCTAAAATATTTTGAAATTATTTAATGTTCTTTAAGACTTTCATGCATTTTTCAAGTCCTGGTAATATAGGGAGCATAGTATACAAGTGGGAGAAGATAAATAACTGGTACCTAGTTAAGGAAATATTCCTATCCTAAATCAGTCACACAACTATGATGATGCTTCTTTACACAAACTCTTTTTATGAAAAGTAAAACAACATTCAGAAAATAGATTGCATGTATAAATTATTCCATAATTCCTTTATGAAATATTCACTAACATGTTCTATTACACACATATAACTTGCATAAAACTAAAAGCATATAATTTACTTTTAAATCCTTTAACAGCTTCTCACTCACACTTTACTAGTTGCTGCAATTCATATTTTAGAAGAAATTAACAAAGAAAAGATACACACCACAATTTACATGTTCCTTGAGTCACAAAATACTCCGGCATGAAGAAAAAAGGTTTTTTTATTATATTTAGTCTTCAGGTAGACTAACATCCAACCTAGAAATAATATTTATAAGTGCTATATATACCAAGAGAGGAACCAACTCGATCTCTTCTAAAAATAAGGAAACATTAATTCTAACATAACATAGGTTTCAAAAGACATTACAACCTTATCTCATCGAAATATAATAGAAAGGATAGATGGAGAAAGAAGAAGATAAGAATTCCGGGCTGGAATGTTGAGTGTGCTATCATGCTGCCCTTTTTCCTTTTGAATTATCTCCTTGTGTCTTGGGTCTTTAATAACCATGTAGCTCTATTTAATAAGACCTCCAACAACCTCATAACCACCTCTCACCATCACTTGTATTATCCATTTGGTTATGGGTTCTTATCCATCTGTAAGTTGCTCAGAAAACCTTGCTGATAGGTGTCAAAATTCAGTTAAAACAGGTGCTACCAGAAATTACAGTAAAAACCTATAACTGCAAAAAATTTGGAATGCTACTGTAAATTTCGGTAGTGCCCTGTTTATTTTTAAAAAATACATAGAAAATGCTGAAAATTCTATCCTGACTTGTATTCTATGACACCTAGGTTGTTGTTCAAAATTGTAACTGATAAGAGAAAAGGAATTAGTACCAAAAACCTTTTTACCTTTCCTCTATGTGTGCCATAGCTTCAACCAGTTTATCTAAGTTAGTTTTGCTGTCAGTAGCTAATGCTATGGATATGGTTGCTCTTGTAGTTACCTCCTTGACAATGTTTTTTTCCTCATTAGAACCCCTTTGTGTTTTTCTTCTCTTTAAGGGATCTGACTGCTATTCTGAAGGGGTTGAGTTCTTGCTTTTCTTCATGGTTTTCTCTGTCTTTGAACCTTCAGGTTTCCCTTCAACATCAATGACTTCTGTCATTAGGCTTGGCTTATGTAGAGCCTTGGACTTAAGCCTAAAATTATTTATATCTCTTGTATGAATATTTCTAGTGCTAGCAATTGGTTTCTTCTTTCTTATTCTTGCTTCTGATTTCATATCCAACACCGTTGAGGAGTTCTTCATATGTTGGTGTAGGATGATACAATTTCTGCAACTTTTTTTGAATATGTGCTTCTGGAATTTCCGATTAAATCTACGCTTTTGATTTATCTGCTGTTGCAGACCTTCCTCTTCTGGCTCTAGTGTAGACATTAGGAGATGGAGGAATAGGGAGTACTATTTTCATGGACTTGGGTTTGTTTGCTGAGGATCTCTCTCCTTTTTCTAGCTTTCTTTTAGCCTTGACTGCAAAAACCTTCTCTTTATTACCTTTGGCCTTCTTATGAATATTTTATTTTTGGGCCTTTCTCTTTGTTCTTCTCTTTGCATGTTGAGGATTTGGCTGTGGAACTGGAGGTGTAGGTGCAGGCTGGTCTACCCCGTAGAATAAAAAGTGGTCCCAAGTGTGGTTTCTCTTTCCCAACTCTTATTCAAATAGAAATTTGAACAAAGCTTGATGGTACAAGCTATACTCAGAAACATCAGTATGAGTCTGAACTCTTGCTGACATCTTGGTTAGGCTTTTCAACAAGAAAAATGGCATATTCAATGTCTTCATTCCTTCAATATGAAAAAGAAACCTCATGTGATAGTGGAATGCAAATTTATACCTCCTTTCACATGTGAGGTATATCTTGATAAGATTGATAGCTTCTGCCCAATCATGATTAAGGTAGCTTCTTGGAATTCCCTTTTCCTAGTTTGGATCTCTGTGAGAATATTTGAGGAAGCTATTGAGATCACCTCCTGTAATAACTTGTCCTTTGAACCACCTTTCTCCTTCTTGAGGAAGGTTAAAGGATTACAAAATGGAGACTTCAGAAACCTGCGAAGTGAGGCCATAAACTGTAGCTTCCTGTCTATTAAAAGTGTTAGAAAACTCTTTGGCTACTCCCGGGTGAGATCTCCATAACCTGGTGCAAAGAGGATACCACCCTGACTGCATAAAAAAAATTCTTAGCCTAGAATTGGCATCAACCAAATCTGCACCCTGTGATTCTATTCAATTTATGTTACCCCATGTTTTAGTAATCTTCACAAAAATAAATGCTTATGTCTCCTGCAACTGATAGGTGGAAGAGAAGGGGGAGTTTTACCTTACAAGTGTGGCCTGTATTAACCTCTAGAATCTTGTCTGAAATCCAAACTCCTTCTTGAAATATGAATCTCGGAAAATTCAAATCCCAACAACAAAAACTTCGAATGGCAGAATTCCTATTTTTTAGGTGTTTTTAAAACTAAAACTTGGTCCATCACCCATGCAAATCATCCTCCATAATTGAAAATATTCTTCACCATTATGTGCACCATGTGACACACAATCACTACCTTCAATTGGTTTTGTTTTCTGTATGATAGCTCAATATGGCTTATGGAAAGTGTGTTTATGACTTGCACTCACCTCTGCAATATTTGTTGTTAATTAGTTGTATTTTCCACTAGCACTGTTGTGAAACCAACCAAACGGTTATGGCATGTAGTGTGATGACCACGATCTCCTTGATTCAGAAAAAAACATACCTAGATCCATAGATGACTGACTTGGCGTTGACAGGCATGACGGGTAACGGTTCAGTCCATAACTGCAGTTAACACATGTGGCTCAACGTATATAATGATTTGAATTTAGCTAACTGACTGTAATGCGTCATATATCACTAGATCTACAAATATTAAAAAATATTTGATGCGTATTAACACTATGACACATGGTATAAATAAAGTGGATGCAATTTTTCGATTTATTTTTAAAACATAGTATGATTCCGAGAATTCTGACATCATTAGAATAAAAATAAAAAAGACAGAAACAACAAAATAACAAATTGTCCGAAAGGGCTAAAATTGGTGCTTCCAGAAATTTTGGTAGTGCCACTTTTTTTTTTTTGAAATTTTTTGAACTTTAATCCTAAAAATAAAACTATGGGATGGACTCATGACTTAGCGAAGAACTATGCTAACATTGGATCCACGAGAGATAGAGCTCTCCCTGCGAGGCTCTAAGAATATTTTGTAGTTTTAGTGCCTTGTCATTGGGCTATGGAGTCTAATTATGAAACACAGTGGTCTTTATAGTGAACTTAGGCTAACAACAGCCTTAGTAAAATAATTTTCTGAGAAAACACCCATTGAATGGGCCTCCAAATAATTCTACTCCATCAATATGTTGCAACTCAAAAGTATTGTTCTACAGAATATTTGAGATTTTGAAAGGACCAAGCCATAAAGAATAAAATTTGGAATTATTACCTAGATCTTGATGCTGTGCATCCCACTTAGAAACTAGATCTCCAATCTGAAAATCTTATTTTTTAGTTCCTTTATCAAAAACTTGATTTATAGCTTGCTGATATTTTCTCACCAAATCATATTATTGTTCTCACTTTTTTCTGCACTTCTATGATTTGATAAACTCTCTTGGTCATATATTCTGTTTCAGCTTCTTGATCTTGCATAAATTTAGCTACATGAATGGATAATTAAATTGGAAAAACAACATCAGTTCTATAAACCATTTGAAAAGGTGATGCATTAATAGAATTTTTGATTGTCACCCTATCTACCCATAAATAAAACTTCAGTTTTGTATCCCAGGCTTTCTTGTATTGCTACAAAAATTTGGTGATGATTCATACCAAAATTTTGTTTGATGATCAAGCTAAACCATTCCATTGGGGATAGTAAGTTGTAGAGTGAGTGACATGAATGCCATAATATTCGCAAAAATTTACCAATGGAGTGGCTTTAAAAGCAACTGCACTATTTGCTACTAGCCTTGATGTACATCCAAATCTAGTTATGATTCCCTCCAGAAAATTAATGAGAAATTTATGAATATCATTCCTAGTAGGTATTGCTTCAATCCATTTGGTGAAGTAATTAGTTGCAATAAGAATCCAACGATGTTGTCCACTTGAAGTTGGATGAATTTATCAAATGAAATATAAACCCCATTGTTGAAAAGGTGTAGAAACAACTATGGGCTTGAGAGGCAAAGACGTCAAATGTTTCTTGCTGGTGAACTTTTGAAAATTTTCAAAAGCTCTCACCTCAACACATACATCAGAAAATAAGCTAGGCCAAAAATAGCTAGCTCTCAATATTTTGTATGTAGTAGTTCTCCAATAGTGATGTCCTCCACATAAGCTACTATGCATATCAAAGGTAACTTTCTTGGACTCGTCTGGATCAATGCATCTCAACAAAACTCATGTAGGATATTTCTAATATAAACAACTATCTTTAATGCATAATTTAATAGTTTTCATATTCAAAGATATTACTCTACTTTTATCATAATTTGGAGGCAGTTTAAAATGCTGAAGAAAATAGATGATGTACTTATACTAGCTGCATTCATAAATATTTACATCCACTTCCATGCTTTCTATAGGTTCAGAAATCTACCCTTCAAAGTTGTCATCCACAAAATTCAAGCCCAAAGCTTTACAATTTTCTTCAGCTAGTAGTTTGGTTAATCCTAGACCTTTGATTAGTTTAGTAGGTTTTATCTCTATATCAAACTCAAGAACTTTAGTCACCCACTTGATTATTTTTCCTTCAATACCAGGCTGAACTAATATCTCTCTAACAACAGATGAAGGTACATAAGAAATAGCTTGAGCATGCAAAATATAATCTCTAAAAGCTTTCATATCTTTCACTAATGCATAGGCATGCTTTTCCAACATTTCATACTTCAATTCTGCATCTCTAATAACTCTACTGAAAAATGCTATGGGAGCTTCCTTATTTTCTAAATCGTTTTGTAACAAAACATTAGCAATAATATCTTGTGAGGCAAATGGGAAGACCAAGAAAGGCTTTGAGTATTTAAGGCTTACTAGCTAAGGTGCTTCAACGATGGGTTTTTTTATCAACTCAAATGAATTTTTGGATTCAATGGTCCACTTGACTTATTTTTCCTTCTTCAACATGCAATAAATATGCTTCACCACTTCAACAAAATTTGGAATGAACCTTCTTAAGAAATTGATCTTACCAAGGAAAGATTGAACCTCTTTCTTGGATCTTGGAAGTGTTAAATCTCGAATTGCAACCATTCTCTTAGGATCAATTTTCACTCCATCTTTAGAAAATATGTGGCCCAACATATTACCTTATTTGAGAGAAAAATGAGACTTATTTTGATTTAATGATTGTTATGAACATAAATCCTCTCTATAGACAAAGACGATCCCTCTAGCCCTAGGGTGGTTCTCGTAACAAAAGGGCATGCTAAAGTGTTGCTTCCTAGTTAATGAATGAACAAAGGACATAGTAAATTGACCTACTTGGAATCTAACGCTATCGTCGTTGCAAAAATAGTAGTGGCCTCTCACTCCTGCCTTGGAAAATCACAATCTTTTAGCTGTTACGCCCATATACCTGCACATAGGACAAAGAACAAGAACAACATACGATAGAATAGTTTCACTCATAACTATTAGCCAATCGAAGAGGGCTAAACATATCACATCAAATAAACATCATAACACAATAGTGGAACCAAAAAGTAGTCATGTATATAAATGAATAGAAGGAAGAGTACAACTAATGGTTTGATGTCGTAGTCTCCTCAAACAGGGTTTAGGCAAAGTGCGTCTCAAATGTTGGTCAGGGAATTCGGACATGATGATGGCATGGACTCAAGCTCTCTTAGGAGTCATGGACTCAAGCTTCCTCAACGTAATTCCTTCTTATTCTATCTTCTCTAGTAGCTCAACTATAGTATGTATAATTCTCCCAGTTCAGCTAGCTTGTACGAAGAGAGATAGCTTCTTTTATAGAGGAAAAGGAGGAGGTTGGGATCCCTACAAAGGTGGGAGAGAGTCCTATCCTTTAGGAGAGTTCCAAGGGAAGTAGAAACTACTAACTAAAGGAAGGAGTTTGTGGTTATTTCAGTTCAACCACTCCCAATGACTCATCCTTGAGGTGGTTGGAATGGAACCTCTACCTCTATTTTAAAAAAAAATTCCATAAACAACTTGGCATGGGTGTCTAACTCACACAGAGCACCAACTGGCATGGGCTTAGTGTTAAATTTCCCGGTTGGAGCGAGGGTGTAATTGGCTACTCGTGCCAAGGAAAAAATAGGGATTTTTACAGCTCTACTCAGGGAATTGTCCACAAGAAGAATGTTTCTTTCATCAAAAGGGATGCAAGGATGGTATTTGCAAATCATGACACTACTTATTGGTCACAGAAATGACCCTCCAATGTGCGAGTTGGGGATTGCAGGGATAGTGAAAAAATGTTGTGTAATAGATGCCCCTTAAAGCATGAAGTCTGAGGGAAAGGGAGAGGTGAAATGCTTTACGAGAACGCGTTTGAACCAAACACTGCTATCAGAAGACTTGAAATTACAAATACAACTAACATCTGTGATACATGAATCATGTGGCATGGGCACAACCATCCATAATAGAGTATATAGAAATGGAGATATGAGGTATGGGCACAACCATCTAGCAGTAAGGATCAATAAATAGACTCAGGTATGGTTGCAGCCATCCAATCAAGAGAGTCATGCAATAAGTCATAATAATCCTCAAAAATCTGTAGCTTGGATTTTATTAGACAAAATCCAGGGTCTTGCGCTCCATCTCGACCCAAACAAGTACAATTTCGAGCATGTGAATGTATGACTTGAAGTCGAACATGCAGGAAAATCGTCTGATTACCAGCCAATGATGAAAGTTGTTAACAGACGCGAGAGAAACCACAAATGATGATGATGGTCCTCAAGGTACAAAAGGTACAATATACAGAATTTGAACAATGATATGACATCGAACATCCGTAGAATCACTCGATCGAAGGCCAATGATGTGAACCTTGCATCAAATGTGAAAAACCTATCATTGAGGCATGCAGGCTCTAAGGTACTAAAAGGAAGTCTCTAGATCAAATACCTGGATAATGAATTGAAGTCAATAGGAAGTGACCTGGTCGAAGGAGGGCCATAATTTTTTCCATATCATCAACATGAGACAGAGTAATATGATGAAAGTGAATCAGGACCAACAGGGAATCAGAGGAAGGTTGACAATTGTCGAGGAAAACTTCTCTTGAACATATTAGTGACACGACACTGGATTTGGTAGTATTTGACATAAAAGGATTTGAGGTCATGGTGACATGGCAAAGAAAAAATGAGAGGTAAAAAGATATTATCCAAACCCATGAAGGAAAAAACGACGAAATGAGATGTCCCCAACCCGACACGAATGCAGACAAGTGTCATGTTCAAGAGTGACATACTACCAACATAACTAGAATTGGGTTCCATTTCCCCCCACCATTTCTAGCGAGTACCCCAATTATTTTTTAAAACAAGCTTGAAGGGGATATCATATGCTTGCAATGTAAGTTTGTCCTTCGGACAAATCCAACCTAGTACGTTTTACAAGCTCTAGGAAGGAGGAACTCGAGTAACATCATGGCAATGAAGGACGACCGTTGTACCATGCTTACTCGATCATTGGACCATTGGATCAGGGTTTAACGAGTCTGACAAAGGGAGAACTCGGCAGATTTTCATGTTTAGAGAGTTTGAAGTGAAGGCAAAAAAGAAAACTCCAACAGTCCCCTTTCATAGGTAGTCTCATAGATCCGAAAAGGTATAAAATAATATCTGAGAGAACCTCTTAGTTGCGATAGACTAAGGTATTCCTTTTTCGTAAATAATCCATCCCAGCTAGAAAAAGGGGTAAACGTATACTGGGTGGATATCATTTTGCATCCATTTAACGAGTTCAAAACGATAAGAATCTCAACAATATTTTCAATTTTAGAGAGTCAGAAAAGAGCTGAAAGATGAATCCACCTTGAGGAACAAGTGGTATTATGAGTAGCAACTGGTTCTCGTGATGGTGGAACTTCTCAGAACAAGTAAAGGTCAAGAGGTTGGCTATCAAGACCACTCATCGCAGTGGTTCCTTAGGAATGGGTGAAACAACAAAGTGAAGGTGTATGATTGGCCAAGCAGTTGGTGACTGTGGAATGAGAAAACCAAGGCTCATCTAGAAAAACAGGCTGATAAAATGGCAATCGCAAGAGGTAAAATAAGAATGGTTTCATTTTTACACAAGCTTGAAATCAGGAAACTCTGCTTGAAGTTGGTTTCATTTTTATACAAGCTTGAAATAGAGATAAACTATGCTTGAAAAATGGGCATGCCCCCAGCATGGTGACTCAATTCGAGGTACATGCCTCCCAAGCTTCAGTCCATATGAAAGGAAGATGGAGTGAAGGTTCAAATTACAAGATCAAGAAAAAGTCTCGACTGGGATTTTATGAGATCGTATCAAAGACTCGAAGTAAACAGGAATGTGTTTCATTGTTTTAACGAGGTTGATACATTAAAAGAACTATCCTCATGACACCTTGTTTCATTTTTTTAAGGAGATTGACACAATAAAATGAACTCTGGTCCGGAGAAAACTCATCATGTCGAATAAGAATTCATGGATTCCGAGAGGTTCACAACATCTTGGAAATCAGGACCCAATGCCCCCAAGTACTTGAAGCATGGTCCAATGGTCGTCCTTCATTTCCTTTGACTTCTGGAAGTTATATTGGTGGCACATATTTGACTAGTACTAGTAATACTCATAAGAAATAGGGTAAGGTTACCAATCCTTGTAAGTTGTGTGAAGGACATCATCCCATTCACCTTTGTCTGTACATGGATGAAGCCAAGACAGTCTTGGACAACCCTACTGTTTCTGTACCCTACCTTCCATTTGGTTACAAGAAGCTTTCTTCTAGTCCTCCGCTAGTTGATTCCATGATTGATAAAGAATCATCCTTGGTTGATCCCACTCCCTCGGAAATTCAAAATCACGAAACCATTCTTGACCAAACATGGGGATTGCAGGGACAATGACAAAATGTTGTGTAACAATGATATACCATATTTTTTTCATTTAAAAAATACTTGTCTCAAGTGCTAAAGGTGTTATTGATCTTAATTTGAATAAATAGTAATATCATCTAAATAGATGACCAAGAATCTGTCCTTTTCTCCAATAAATGCAAAGTCCATAGCACGCTAAAAAGTAGCTACAGAATTCATAAGCCCAAATGATGTCTTTGCATACATGAATTTTACCCAAGAAGTTGTGAATGATGTCTTATATTGGTCTTCCGGCAAAACTAAAACTTGATTGTATCCGGAGAACCCATCTAACATATAAATTATGTCTGAACCAGTTACCTTTTGAAGAATATGCTCCATATTTGGAAAAGGATAGTTATCTTTCTTTGAGCACTTGTTAAGATTTATGAAATCTACACATAGTCTGACTTCACCACTCTTCTTCCTTATCGGGACTATATTAGCAACCCAATACAATTATATTAAAGGAATGATGATTCTGGAATCCAAAAGTTTTTTCACTTCCTTCTCCATCACTGGCAACAATAGTGGGTTCATTTACCTTAATTTATGCCAGAATGACTTAGTACCATCCTTAAATGGTATCCTATTCTCAATCATAGTTGTATCATATGTCTTAACATCTTCATATTTCTAGGCAAAAACATCAAAAAATTCATAAAACAACTTTTGGTATTCAACCTTTATTTCTTCTAACAAAACTTTTGACAACTTCACATACCTTGGTTCTTTTTCTGTGCTGAAATTGAAATCTCCCAATTCTGCTTCTGTTTCAGCCAACTATGGTTTGATTGAGACATCATTGTGATAAAAAATCTTCTCAAGTGGGATTAACCCCTTTGGAATGTGATTGGTAGGCAGCTGAATGATAGGATGATCAACAGTTTGTTTTTGCAGATTTTTGGTGTTTTTCAAATCAACATCATCCTTCATGAAATCTTCATCTTGGTCAATGTTTAGGAAAAAATATTCTTCAGTAGCTTCAATGAATCTTCTAATTTCCTGATCATCTTCAAAAAATTTCCAATGCTTGACATTATCAGGAATGCTAGGTCTGAACCTAACTTCCATTCCATATTTCAGCAAGGAATCTTGAATGAGCTTGTTGAAATAGAAAGTGAGTCAGCCAAAAAATCACTTTCTCTTGGAAAAAAAGAAATGTTAAAATCTAGGAATGAGTCTTCTACAATGATCCATACTGCATTCCGGTAATATCTGAGTCTGGGATGTTTAGTTTGATAAACATTCTGATTTGATGAATGATAAGTTCAACATCTCCAAAAACAGAAATTTCTGAAATATTCATGTCCTTTGCTATTTTTAAACTAATCAGCAGAGATTCATACCTAGCCACATTTTTAGTTGCTTCAAATTAAAGTTTGAAAGAAAAATTGGAACTCTCTTTAAAAGGAGAAATGAGAACTATTTCTGCACCAACTCCTTCTTTGGAACATGTATCATCAAAGTACATTTTCCAAAGCTAGGAACCTTCATGATTGATATGTTTTTAGCAAGCTTCAAAATATGAATTTTTTTTGCATATAGGAAAACATTATCCATGTGTACAATACTTGAACCAACATCAGTTGTTCTAGCATAAATTGTATGATTATGAGGGTCCTTGTTGTCACTAATGATATATGCCAGCTAAGCTTCTCTATAAAGTCTTATTTATTCTCCTCCAAAAATAGGGACAGTAGCATAAGTGAGATCCATTTGCAATGTTCCTCCCAACCTTCTAATCAATGACCTAGAAATTAACATGCCAAACCTAGGAGGAATGCCAGCTACAACAATATCCATCACCATTCCTCTCATGGGTAACTGAAAATTGCTTACTACAACGTCTTTGATGACACCAAGGCATTTAACTTTTCGAGAATCAAAGGAGTAGAGATCTTGGTACTCTCTAGTTCATCCATGAATACCTTGGGCATTAAATTATGTGAGGCTTCAAATTCCATTAGAAAATTATGAAATACATTTTCATGAATATTCAGAGATAGATATAAAGGAGGGGCAAAGTCATCTATGTATTCTACCAATGGACCTAAAATAACAGTGACCTTGTCATCTTGAAGGTTAACAAAATCATAAGCTACTTCGGTAGGTGGGGGTTGAAGAGATTTCGTAAAGGTCTTTTTGAAATAATAATTTTTCATGAGCTCAACAAGAAGAACAAGAATCTTAATATTTTGTACTTTATTTCATTCTCAAAATTTAAAACAAGGGGAAATTTGTGAGTAATTTTTACCGCAAGTGAAGGAGTATTAACTACCACTGGAATTTTCAGTAAATTTTGTTTTTCAACTTGTTTTTCTGCTGGAATTTTTACTACATCCTTATTCTTCTTGGGTTGTGCAACAGGCTGTGAATTATCATCAATCTTATTTTATCTAAGATTATATCTTCTTTGATGATCAACTACAATCATGGAATGATCAGGAAAAACTTCACTATTCTGAGTTTATGACATGAAATCTCCATACTCTATTTGTGTCAAAAGAATCAACCCTTCTTTGTCTCTCAGATAATTGATATCAACAACCTTCTCCAACCTTTCAAATTCCTTTTCATCTTCAAATATAGCTTTTTGCAAGGGAGGTTGAAATTTTTGATCATCAACCTCTCTCCTTTATCACTACAAAATTTGAGGAACACTAGGTCTTCTAAATTGCTGCCTATTAGGCAGATCAAATGAAACATTTCTCGTAGTAGCTAGTCTTGCTTCCCTCTTGAGCTTCGACATATTAGTATTCAATGACTTGACCATCTTGGCCAGCTCATATAACCTAAGATCTATGTCTGAAGTTCCTGAAGTTGAAAATTCAACTTTTTTATTTATTTTTTCTCTTTCAATCCCTCCTCTGAGTCTATCAGCTGCTAACATATTAGATTATACCTCTAGTGCATTGTCCTGCATTTGTGTTAGTGTTGCATATTTTATTTCTCTCAATAATAAACAAAAATCAGGATAAAAGGCACAGACATAAGTGATTTTGGCTGAAGCTTCAATAGGCGTGATTTCAGTAGGTATTTTTCTATACATTATATTGTATCTCTTGGAGAAATCATAAGCTCATTCTCCGTATTTTCTTTTTATTGCACCAAATTCAGTAATATAATACATAAAATATTTCTTATAACGCCATTTCCTTAAAAATGTATCATCTAGGGTTTCAATTCCAATGATTCTAGAAGCTATCAAATGTCTGAACCATTTTCTTACATCACCCTCAAGACTCTGAACAAAAACTCTCATCCAGTCATGCTCAATATTCATATTGTCAGCATAAGCATAAAAATCATCAAGGTGTTCTTCAACTGTTACATCTCCCTCACCACTAAAATTAGGCATGTATTTGAGATAATATCCTGCAGGTAATGCATTCATAGGTTGAGGTAAAACCAAAGGGGCATACCTTGCCGCAACACTTGCATCCATTCGGTTAGGGGGTGGATTTGGACTTGCCATGGTAAGATTTTTTGGGATTCGTGGAATAAAAATAGGTGGATTGTGAACATAAGATGATGAAGCACCAACAATTTCTGGACATAGAAAACAACATCTAGGGCCAGATTTTTTTCATGAGAAAGGACATAGGGGGAGCATTAATATTCTTACTTAAATAATTGATAACCTTCTCATTTCGAGTTCCATTTTCTTGTATTCAGACCTCAAAAATCGAATAGGTTGAAGCTGAGATATACAAGATGAAATCACTCTCAAAGTTAGGTGGGATGATCAAGGGAGTAGAAGTGAGATCACATTTCAGGGTGTAAAAATATTTTTGAGCTTAGTCATCCCAAACAAATGGAATTTTATATAAAAGGAATCTAAGAAACCCATGAGTAGTGGTGGCATAGTCAGTAACAAACCGACGAAGAAATTTGGCTTTGTCTTGGAGGCTTAATAAATAGTGAAGTGTGTGAGGAGGAGGGAGTTTTAGAATGACTTGAACTTTATGATGGTCAAGGGTGATAACATATTTGGACACTATGAAGCACAAAATCTGGTCGACAAGATCACAAAAGGCACCCTTAAGGGATTTTAGATGAATGTTATACTTGTGACATCGTAAGAAGATGGTACGCACATCATCAAGGTGTTGCGACCCGAGCCTAGAACTAGCAGTGAGATCATCTAGATATGAAAGGATAGTGTGATCTAGGTTGTGGAAATAATAGGACATGTCACACTAAAAAGTGGCCCGCAAATTCTTTAAACCAAAATTCATGACCCTATAATCAAAGGTTCCCAACGGACTGGTAAAAGAATTTTTTAGTTGATTGGAAGAGAGGAAACAAATCTAATTGTACCCAGAATCCATCCATAAAGGAAAGAACCTAATGTCCTGCACACTCATCAATGATTTGGTATATGAAATGTGAGGAGAAATTGTCTTTGGGACAAAAAAATTTCAGATCACAAAATTATATACAAACATGAATTATGCCTTGTTTCTTAAGAGCGAGAATATGATTAGAAACCCATGCGATGTATTCAATGGGATAAATGAAACCACCCTTCTTGAGGTTATCGATTTTGAATTTGATAGCATCAAACTTGGAAGGATAGATAGGCCTTTGATTCTAGCGGATGGGAATAGCACCAGGCCATGTGTCAATATGGTCTTCAATAATGGCGGGATCAAGTCCAAGCATCCCAGAATAAGAACAGGAAAAAAAAATCACATAATTATTTGAATAACTTAGTGTAAGCCTAAATTTCTACCAGGGTACATTTTTACACCAAGGTGACATTTTCTTCAACCCCTGTTTTATTTGAAATGTTAATTTTGATGGTAGGGGAGATGTTAGCCATATTTCCTTCTTTGAAATTATCTAGTGTAGGAATGGGGTTTCTGATCAATTCAACCTCACCATGGATGAAGTATTTGGATTACAAAACATATTGGTTATTGGTTTTCTGCATAAGTAATTACGCACAATGTTTCATATCAACCCAAGGATAATCAGGTTTTTTCATGGATTCCATGATGTCTTCATCGGAATGAAAGATGGAAGGATGATAGGAAGAAGGCCCACATGATGATGAGGAAATACCTAAGGAATATTAATAAGAGACGACAAGTTTCACATGCACATCATTTGAATGGTTAAGGGGATGACTAGTATATGTGACATCTACCGATGTAATATTCTAGATTGGAAAATTCAGCAATATAGACCATAAAAATGTTATTTCCAGAAAATTACGCTATAACTGGGAGAAATAGCACTTATATCCCTTATTTAATGTATTATTTCCCTCACATTCAGAAGGGGATCAGAAACAAATCCCTTTTTCTAAGTTAAATAGATCTCCCGGTCCCAATATGGCTTAAAAACACCCAAATCCCATGACTTGTAACATGCAGAATTTTTGAAGCAAGTATCAGCATGATTACCTGAGGGTTTCTACTAAAATATGATAAGAAACCATATATATAGGTTTTTATTTATCAAAAAATTGAGAAAATATAGATATAGCCTCCTTGATACAATATTTAGATAACCCAACAAGGGTTTCTTGAAAGTATGAGTACAAAAGAGTAGATATACAAATATGGATCTGAAATAACATAGTATTTACTACCTCTCTACATAGATATAGCTTAAATATATAAGAAATAGATGAGAATCCCTATTACTAGCTTTCCAGAAAAAGGATTGAACTTTTCCCTAGGAAACTAGCTCAAAACCAAGGGGTTTAACCCTCGTAACAAAAATGTCAGAGTTGCAGTCCTAGGACTGAATAAAAGCTGCAACTCAAGAACTAGATAGAGATGGATGAATATGCTACACAATATGAATAAAACTTCTCTAATATATGCTTCAAGTGAAAGGCTAATCCTAACATTGAAGATCTCACCCTCCAACAATCACTACAAACCCTCACTGCAAATGCTCACTAAAAATAATGGAGTCAAGGAGAGGGACTGCACTGTAGGAGTTAGGAAAAAGTGTTGTCCAAGTGCCAAGATCTGAAATATACTCCAAAGGCTTCCTCACTGATCTCCCAAAGGAAAGAAAGCTTCCTCCTCTGGAAAATATACTCTAGAAGTGGTGTTGTGAAACCTCCACTGCAACACCCTGTAACACAACGTTATAATTCTGTAGAAATAACGTTGTAGATGAAGAAGGTGGCTTGGCCTAAAGCCTGGACTTGGAGAAATGAAGTGCAAGCTCCCTCAAGAGGCCTCTTAAGAAATGACATGGGATTCCCTCTTAGGAACACCCGGTGCTAAGCAGCACAACAATCTCAACTAAACAATTGAAGAAAGCACAATACTCATGCAGACCACAATATCAATAATCAATAACATAAGATGTCTTGATATGGTTGCCTTGCCCTCCTTATATACAAATGGAAGCCTTCTAAACTTGGATCCCACTCATCAGGGTTTCCTCTACCAAGGAATATTCCTCCCACTATCACTGCACTATCTCCAAAGATGATCTCCACCTCCCAACGCTGTTGACTTGGTCAAACTTGACCTTTTCCACATGTAAATGTCCCTTTTCACACATGACGGTGTGAAATAAAGCTCCTATGATGATTCCTCTTCACATTATGAGGGATTTTTTTCCTATTTCTGAAATGTATGGGCCTCCTTACCCATTTATTCATCTTCTAATTGCTAAGAGAAAAAATCAATATTCCAATTACTTGCATGCTAATTTTGGAATATGATAGTCCTCCCCTACCAAATGTTGCTTGTCCTCAAGAAAATACAAGGATAGAACTGAAGAGCCTTCTCTTCTCCCCCTATAGCATCCTCATTTGATAAACTACTCCAAGGATTAAGATGTTGTCTCATCAATACATCTCCAAGTTGCCCCTCGCAAGTATGCAAGCTAGCTTTTTGTGAGCATCCCAAATAACTATCATCATGTAAAAGTAAAATATCCATGGAGGCAACAATGGGTTGTCTAAAGGCGTTCTTGAGGCATGAGGTCTGATATAAATTGGTATCTACCATCCCCACATGAATCTCCCATCCCCAAGCTATCATCCATACAAAATGAGTTACCTCCCAACATGGCAACTCCTGAAAATCCTCTTCCACCTTTGGCTCCTGCAAAGTAGGTGGGCTGAAAATTTGAACATGGTAGAAAAAATAGCCTACCCCGTGCTGTCCTCCTCTCCACTCATGATAAGTGTAGAGTATTTTCTGATCCTGGGCTGCAATAATGTTTCCCTCAAGTGACAAGAATAAGACTATATCTCCAAATATCTCCTCTCCAACATTATGAATGATGCTAGCCCAAACTATCCCATATATGATGAATAGAAAATCACTTACCATATGGCATCCAATCAATCCCATGGCCCACCTCATAAAGAAACAAGTGTTTTTCTGTGGTGGCCATATCACCTCCCATGCTCCCCTTGGAACATGTAATGCAAAAAGTGTGGGAAATCTCCTTCCCCAAGCACACATCCAACCAATGTGTCTCTCTCCCAATCATGCTCCCAACAAAGATAAGAAGAACAACAACATAGGGAACCATAATGAGAATCATACTAGCTACCATATGAAGCAAGGGAGAAGGACAATGGTCCTTAAAATGCAACCAACGCAGTTTGACTCTCAACTACAACAGAATATGACAAAGTGTGTGGCTTCTCAAAAATTTTCTTGCTTCCACGATCTCCTCACAATTTTGGAGAAAGTGTATGGTGTATGGTGCAAATTGAGCATTCTCTGCAAAATATATAATCTCCCTAAGTCCTTATAGGGAGTGGCCATCACCAATACTGCTTATGGTCTCAAATAGACCATGAAGTCTAGAAGGAATAATTTTACTCCTTTGAGTAAAGTCCTGCACATATATGGTTAAGGAATGCACATATTCATTATACAAATCATTATGCAACCAAACAGTATCCTTACCATATGTTTTGCTCATGCAATGGAGTGGCTTATAGATAGATCCCCTCCCCTCCTCACAGAGAAAAGAGGTGGCTATGATAACTCCCCCAAGGATTTATGTATCTCCTCCATCTCCACATGATCCATGCATCTCCTCAAATGCTGATATATCTCCTCCTCAAAGCCTCTCCAAATGTAACCCTCCATGATGGTGTGGTATGCTCTCATAGAATGGGTGTAGCTGAAAAGGAAATTTTCAGGAGCAACTTACAGTAGGTTCTCCTTGAGCTTGGAAGCTCTAGGTAATAATATCCTACCATGATAGTAGATGACCTCATCTCTAACTGAATATCCCTCCTCATGCAACTAGTCATCCAATATCATACAAGTAGAAAGATCCTTGGAATAATCCACCAACAGCTGGGATTTCCAATATGGATCTATCCTCCATAGTGACAGCGCTGATGATCTATCATAAAGAAAAACTGTCATGTGGATACCCTCTTCTTTGACATCTCCCATGCCAAAGATGCAATTTGGAAGACTGCTCTCCTTCCCATGATTCTCCTGCCCCAACGCATAATCTGAAATGAGAGTGGGCAAAGATAATGTTGAGAGAATGCCTCTCTCCTCCTTGAGTCTATCCAAGAATCTCAGTGTTGTATCAAACTCTCCCAAGGTCCTCACCCTTATAGAATCTATGAGTGGTGGCTCCAAATGTGAAGCATCCCTCATCATTTTTTGATCTGGTGGTCTCCCCAGTGAAATGCCTCCATGCAATGAGACATCAATATGAAGAGTAGACTGCATATATGAATGGACAGATTTTTCCCTGCCCTCACTGCACAATCCAGTCTCCCTCTTCTGTGCATCAACCCTCTGAAATAGATAGGGGTGTGTGCCCCTCATCAAATGATTTTGGTCATCCTCCCTACCTCCTCCTTTTGTCTGCATGGTTCCACAATCTATCATCAATGGTACATGTTGATCATGAGTTGTGCATTGATCTCCACATATGAGATCCTAGGGAATTCCTTGAAATGATGCAAGAACCCCTCTTATTGGAGTAAGAGCTCCTTCTTCCTCTGCATAAGGTGTTAGATAAGCTCTAGACATGACAACGTTGTTTCCCTCAACCTTTTCTTCCTCTTCAATATGAATGGGCAACCTCCCAATGACTGGATCCTCTTTTGAAAAAGGGATCTCCATGCCCTCTTGTTCAAGAACATGAGATAGAGGTCTTGCCTCTAGCAAGGTATGATTCAAGATGTCAAACTCCTCAATGTTTTCTGAAGTGGAGTTGAGTTTATAGGTTCCTCCAACACATGCAAGTTTAGCTCCACCATATGTGTTTCAGAATGTTTCTTATCAAATATTTCCACTAATGTCTTAGTTAATCTTGCATAAGAAGAAGTATTTGAATTTTTTAAAGAAAAATACTCAAATATCCACCATGCATAGGCCTTACCTCCAAAATGCAGCACTACAACTTTGATGGCTTCATCTTCAGAAATTTGGTGTTGTTGCAAATAGGTGTCTAGCTCCTCCACCCAAGCTCTAGCTGAACATCTAGGTGAACCATCAAAAGTAGATAGGAGAAATATACTCATATTATGCTGCTTGCTTCTCTCCACCTTGATCTTACAAAACTCTGGGAAAGTGATATGATCTCTAAACTTCTGAGTTTGAGATTCATATTCTTGCAGTAGATCACTAAGAGTTTCTCTCTTAGGCATCCCTTCTTCTTCTATCTCCCTCATAGCAAATCTAGGCATATGAATGCGCTGTGCATCATTGTGTGTCGCTTCATGCTCACACCCATCATATGAAAATACAGAGTTTGCTTCAGATTCAAACTCTCTTGGAGATTCTCTACACATCTCCTTCCTCATCTTCTTAAGATCTCCATGAATGCTCTGCAAAGTTTGAGAAAGAAACTTTCAAAGTCTCTCCTCCTTTCTCCCACCAAGGAATGGAGTCTTATTTTTGTATTTTATGTTCATATTTTCTTCTTCTTGTCTTCTTGATAGCATATTGGCTGATATTCCACAGGCTGAGCCAAGATTATGCTCTGATACCATTGTAATATCCCAAATTGGGAAATTCAGCAATATAGACCACAAAAACGTTATTTCTAGAAAATTACACTATAAATGGGAGAAATAGAGCTTATATACCTTATTTCATGTATTATGGCCCTCACATTCAAAATCTGACTAGAAACAAATCCCTTTTTCTAAGTTAAACAGATCTCTCGGTCCTAATATGGCTTAAAAACACCCAAATCCCATGACTTGTAACATGAAGAATTTCTGAAGCAAGTATCAGTGTTATTATCTAAGGGTTTCTACTAAAATATGATAAGAAACCATATATATATAGATTTTTATTGATCAAATAAATGATAAAATAGAGATCTAGCCTCCTTAATACATTATTTAGATAACCCGACAAGGGTTTTTTGAAAGTATGAGTATAAAAGAGTAGAACTACAGATCTGGATATGAAATAACGCAGTATTTAATGAAAATATACATATATATATAGCTTAATGATACAATAAATAGATGAGAATCCATGTTACTAGCTTTCCGGAAAAAGGATTGACCTTTTCCCTAGGAAACTAGCTCAAAACCAAGGGGTTTAACCCTCGTAATAAAAATTCCAAAGTTGCAGTCCTAGGAATGAATAGCAGTTTAAACTCAAGAAATATAAGGAGATGGATGAAGATGCTACAAAAGAAGAATATACCTCCTCCAATAGATCCTTCAAGTGAAAGATGATCCTAACACTGAATATCTCACCCTCCAACAATCACTACAAACCCTCACTGCAAATGCTCAATGAAAATAACACAGTCAAGGAGAGGGACTGCATTGTAGGAGTTAGGAAAATTTGTTGGCCAAGTGAAAAGATCTAAAATATTCTCCAAAGGCTTCCTCACTAATCTCCAAAAGGAAATAAATCTTCCTCCTCTAAAAAATAAGCTCCGGAAGTTGTGTTGTGAAACCTCCACTGTAAGACCCTGCAACACAACGTTATAATTTTGCAAAAATAACACTGTAGCTGAAGGAGGTGGCTTGGCCTAAAGCCTAGATTTGGAGAAATGAAGTTAAATCTCCCTCAAAAGGCCTCTCAAGAAAGGATATGGGATTCCCACTCGAGAACACCCGGTGCTAAGCAGCACAACAATCTCAACTAAACATTTGAGGAAAGCACAATAGTCATGCAGAACACAATATCAATAATCCATAACATAAGATGTCCTGATATGGATGCCTTGCCCTCCTTATATAAAAGTGGAAGCCTTCTCAACTTGGTTCCCAGTCATTAGGGTTTCCTCCACCAAGGAATACTCCTCCCACTATCATTGCGTTGTCTCCAAAGATGATCTCTACCTCTTATCCCAACACTATTGACTTGGTCAAAATTCACCTTGTCCACATGAAAATGTCCCTTTTCACACATGAGGGTGTGAAATCCAACTCATATGATGATCCCTTTTCAAATTATGAGGGATTTTATTCCTATTTCTGAAATGTATGGGCCTCCTTACCCTTTTATTCATCTTCTAATTGCTAAGAGAAAAAATCGATATTCCAATAAGCTGCATGATAATTTTCGACTATTACAACCGATGTTGAAACCAAAGTGGCTTCTAAAGAAGGTTAAAAATAAGTGCAATAGGAAACTCCTAAATATTTTGAATATATAAATCCCATGCATGATGACAGGTAGAAAATATGGGTTTAACTATCCATCATCTTGACATCAAGAGGAGGGATCATGATCGTGGGTTGAGAGACCTCCTATCCTGGAAAGGTATTGGGGCTAGGAATCATAGGTAGAGGGGACGTAGAGTCACTATGAGTGACATCTGACTCACGAATAAATTGAAGTGTATCACAAAATTTTTTGAGACAGGGACAATGATGGGAGTAATGTCGATACTTATCACACAATGCACAAGGGTGATTCGTGTGTAAGGTTTCTTTTCTTGGAGGACCTGGATAAGGTAACATGGAACTCATAAATGTTAGGGTCAGGAAAAGTATTAGAGGCCACATTATTAATATGAGGGAGTTGAGGGAAATTATTAGTGGCATTCCTGACAACATCACACAAAGTGCATGGAGGAGAAAGCTTTGGTGGTTTATGAGGATTAGGAGTTTCTTGGAGAGCCTTGTCTTTGTTTCCTTTTTTCTAGGATTTGATCCCCTCACCAGACACTTTCAGAACATTATTGGTATCCTGTTGAGGTTTTTGTGGAACTAAAGTAAAGGAAGTGGTGGTTACAGCTGGTTGGAAGAGATTCAAATTTGTATAAGGTTTGAGTTGATCAGGTGGTATGTTTGCGGGAGGATCAATGTACCAGAATGGGATCCAGGTGATGTTAGGAAGACTCAACATGGCCATTAAACGGGTAGAAAAATATTCCTAGTGGTCGGAATAAGAAAGGTATTTGATCATAGGGGTAGTGACCTGAAGGAATTGCTCCTGGATGAGAAAGACTAGGGGGAATAGTTTCAGGTTGGATAGGACCAGGAAAGATACGAGCAGGAGGAAACTAGTCTGGAGGAATTATACCTGAAGGAAGAGTTGAGTCTTGAGTACGAGTTTACGGAGGAGATGGTTTCTAAAAAGGCATACTAGACCATTTTCCTGCGGCCTATGACACTTGAATAATGCAAACACTCGAAGAGCTAGGCTCAAAAGGAGTAAGAAGTGGGCCATATTAATCCCCAAGCAACATGGAATATTTTTAGACTCTAGGGAAAACATCGGTAAAGGAAGGGGTCCTCTATTTTCCCTTGGGTGATAAAATAGTGGTCTAAGGAGAGGTCTGAGACTGAGGATCATAGTAATTCAACTGATTGATACTGACAGTTTTTTAAATCTAAGGAAAGAACATGTTGCGAAATACTGTAGATGTGATAGCTAACATGGAATATGTGTAACTATGACCCAATAAGATGTTATAATATATAGATAAATCAATGAATTTGATTTCTATCAAGACCGTATTTCCAACAATAATAATACAGAAGTTTCGATATAAAATGAGGGGTTGCGAGGGGTGACCGTCCCAAGCTCGAAGAGTGATAGTGGATGGTGACAATTTAGGGGAACCAAGTTGCTTCCAAACACTAGCGGCCATCACACAGCTGGAGGTGCCTTTGTCTATTATACACTGCTGGACAATCGAATTTTTTATGGAGACTGGTATTTGAAAGGAAATAGATGAAGGAAGGAGGGGATTTTCCACTTTATCAACATCAAATAAAATCACACAATCATGAGAGGGATCCACAATGACCAAAGAAGATAGTAGATATTTTCTTTGGGATGGGCGTGTCTGGAGGACTTCCAACATTGACATGGCAACAAGAGACTATGCCAAGTCATCTACTATGTTATAGGTTTTGTGGCTTTAGAAGAAGCAACATTTTGACCTAATGGAAATTTGGGGATCTTAGGGTGGACCTCTACCTTAGGCTGAGGGATCTGTAAGGTAGAATTTGGTGATGAAAGGGGCTCAGTGGAAATTTTGGGCTAGAAATTAGTCACAAAATTTGTAGGAGGTTTGTCATATTGGCGCGATCGTTTATGGAGGTTGAATTTTTTGGTGTTGAATTCTTCAAAATTCATCATCAGAATATGGTAATTTTTTGGCCATATTGCAAAGTTTGAGTGGCTTTTGTATTATGTGCGGGTTGGGAAACCACATATACTTGTTGAGGAAAAGGATTTGTAAGCACTATCAGTTGTGATGAAGAAAGAGGGGGAGGGGGTGGAGAAGTGGGCTGAGGTCCTCTAGAAGTAGTTGCTTGAGCTTCCCATACTTGATGAATCAGAGGTAAAATGGACCTTCATGAGTATAATGGCCAAAAAATATGCAACAGGCACATGTTTCATTGGTTCGAAGAGCCTTATTTTTCTTGGGTTGTCTTCCTTGTTGCCGGGTTACAGGATAGGATGGTCACCCTTAGGCGCATTAGGTTCTGGACCATGGTTTCCTTGGTTACATTGAGGGTGTTGATTCTATTTACCTTACCACTTATTCATTCTCTTGGGGTTAGGGGGATTGGTAGTACTCTCCTGAGCATATAATTGATTATGTGGAGGTGGTTCATATTATGGCAGTGGAGGCAGAGGCATGGGAGGTTGAGGTGTGTAACACCTTCTTCCCACATCTACCCAAGTAACTAGAAAACTAGGGTAAACATGTGACAAGAGGCTACTAATATGATATTCAACCTCCTATATGAATTTAAGGAAGTGGAACCTATGAAAACATGATAAACACACCTTACGCAACATCACCAACACCTCCAGGAAGTAAACCACCCTCCCATATCCATGAAACTTAAAGGGGGCTGGATTTTTACCCTCTTGAGATTTATCGATGAGAATATAAGGGAAAGGGAGTGGTTATAGACGCTTCATTGTAGGCTAGCCTTGGCAAGGTAGTGGCTAGGGCCCCAAACAATCAATTATGTGCTTACAACTTCGGGATTTGTGCCACATTTTCAACCCTTGAGCCCATGTCACTTCCCAGAACTTCATGTAAGTTCAGGATAGGATAAATAACATTAAATAAAATACATGGAAGAAATCACATCATCAAGAAATCAACTTTCCCCACCTAGCCATGACAGGAATTTCTTCAAACATTTCACAAACATTGCATCTACAGGTATAAAAAAAATATTTAAACATTAGAGTCTGTTACAAATATGAGAATAGATAAGAAGAATTTCTCCCCTACATCATAAGCTACAATATAATCTATTTGACCATAGAGACATTTTGTATTCATTTACAGGTAAAAACATGGATAGATCCAAACATAATCACTGATTAAATGCATGCTTGTAACTATGATAATAAAACCATAAATACGATGGATATAACAAAAAATAAATCCATACATAAAAAAAAAAATTGCATACCAAATACCAGAGGTATGAGCTCTTCATTATTGAATGTAAAAACCAACCAGAGATGGGACTTCCATGTTCCACCCAAACATAGATTGTTTGAGCCAAGTCTCACTTCAGCTAATCACCCTCGTGCCATATTCCAAGCATGAATATGGGATCTCATCAAACACATCAATGAACACCAGAACAAGGCTCTATATACCAAACCATCTCAACCCGAAACCAATGATTCCACCTCATGGTTGGACATAGCTAACCATCACAGATTAGTCTCCACCCAAGCTGCTCTAGGGATCCATAGTGTTTGTTCCAACCAAGGCTGCAGGACTAGTAACTCATCCCCAACTGTTCCCAAGCCCCAGAGTGTTTGTCTAACTAAGGCTCCACAACTAGTAACTCAACCCACCTAGGGCTCCAAATAATTTTCCTAAACAAGGCTCCAATACTAGTAACTCAACCCAACATCTATCCACCGAGCTCTAGAGCTTTTGTCCAACCAAGGATCTAGGAACTAATAAATCAAACCAATATCTTAAGGAATCATGAGAACCAAATAGAAAATAATCAATGGAATAAACCCACAATACCATGGCTATCCATGAAATGGCAAGGCTATGTAAATTCACATGCATACACCATGCATGCCAAAATTAGTGAGGAAAACATACATGTAACTCGGTACCTACAATCAAAATCCATTGTAGCTGCTCATACTGACGTCCGCTTATGATTTATTTCTCTTCCTTTTCCTTCTTGATCCAAATCACCAAGTATCCACACTCTCCAAGAGTGATCCAAGAAAACTCTAAGTATCCAATTGTAAGAGAGAGAGAGAGAGAGAGTAATGAGAGAGCTCCAAAAAACATGAGCAAAATCTTACCAACTGATCCTCAGAAGCATATTTATTAATGAGGCTTCTGTTTTCTTCATTTTCCACTATTTTCATTCATTTTCCTCCTCACATGCAACCTGTGACCTTTCACCTTAATTTTATTCTAATTTACATTATTTTCATAAATAAAATGCCAATTAATGCCTCACGCCTTTCCAAATCCTTTTCCATTTCCTTTTCTAGTTTCCTTTAGCCATCATAACCAAAATGAACACCCAGTAGGATGTTCTTCCCAACATTCGGCTTGGAATACATGTCCCATTCACCATGGTCTTGTATTTTATATGAATGGTTTTAGTAGGGATGTTACAAAACCCTCCCCCTTGGGGTAATACTATCCTCGGTGTTCAATGGCACCTACCAACCAACAAAATGATAAAAACAAAACATACTGCCTATGGAGATTTATAACACAACTCATTGTAGTATTTATAATAACCACTGCTAAAATATAACAAACATATCATTTATTGGAGCTTTATAACATAGCTCATTATCGCATTTACAACAGAAACACATATATACTCATACACATTTTCTTCAACCAACAAATAATCATACTAACTATGGAGCTTTATAAATCCAAATCAATACAATATTTACAATAATATACACATATGTACATTTTCTTGACCAAAAAATAAAAGGATATGATGCTCATATCAACAACAAGGGAATACATAGGCTCACAACTCCACCCTCAAAGTAATACCAAGATTCACCTCTTTCCGAGGAAGTCTAGAATCCACTGCCAAAGTCAAAGCTACATCCAATGTCCAATGCTACAATCCTGCACCACTTGTCCTCTCAGTGAACAGTTACTGACTCATTATTCCAAGTCACACTCCCAATGTGTGATTCCATATGGTAATGATGATGACCAAAACAAATATATCTCCATACTTCCCTTCTCTGCTACATAGTCCCTCGGGAAATACGGTCACCCCTTCCATGCAATCACTCACCTTCCAAGTTCCTCTGACACCCCCATATCGGGTATTCCATCCCTTGGCAAGGTTTCCTCACATCGGAAGTTCAAACAACTAAGGCATATACCTGCCTCAAAACCATCATACTGGTCATAGAACGATCATGGAAATAAATAGACACTATTGGTTACCAGTTTCCCACATGGGCCCTGCTCCTGAAGTGATATACCAACATACTACTTCTTGTTTAAATTCCTTTTGATACTGCTGCTAATTCTTGTAGTTAGTTTCAACCACCCAACCGGGAATATTCACGTGTTCCTGTATCAAGCACATAATTTCCATTAGATTCAAAATATATTGAAATAAATTAAAATCATACCTCATTGGTAGCTTGCTAATAAGGTACAATTGCAATCATGTTAACTTCCTCTCACAACAAATCAAACTAGATGTTTGATCAAATCATCATGTATAAACATATCACATCTAGTTAGCTCAAAACATAACCATCATAGGTCAAAATCATGAATCACATGCAATAATCATAAATCACATGTAACCATCAAAAGTTAGAATCATAGATCATATGCATAATAAAACTACAATAAAATACATATACTTATCCTTCATCGGTCCTTACTTTTTCCTTTGTTATTTCTGTATGCACACCGGATCAGTTTTCACACCCAACAAGCACCCAACACCTTCTCTTAAATCATGTACACATACATTTAGTGTACATCACAACACATACACACACATACAACATACAACACCATACAATACATACACCCACACCGACATATAACACATACACCTATACTCGGTGTACTATAAAACATAATACATACGTCTACACCAGCATGAAACACATACACCTACACCTTGTATACATTACAACACAATACATATACATATACATATATATACACATAGTATAACACAAAAAATACACATGTTGCAATACCACGTCTACACTATGCAGATACATAGTAATGCATGCCCTCAGCACAACATGTATGACATGTAGACAATACCACATGTATACTAGTATCATATGCACAACATGTAGACAATACCACCTATACACAACACTACATGCACAATGTGTGCACAACACCAAATGTACACCACACCACATGTACAATGTGTACATAATACCATATGTACATAGCACCACATGCACAATGTGTACACAGCACAAAATGTAAACAATGCCACATGCATGACATGTACACGACACCACCTGCACATAACACCATGTGTACAACATGTACACAACATGACATGCATGTAGAACCACTTGTACAATTATGAAAAAAACACCATATGTACATAGAACCATATGTATGACACACACACAACACCATATGTACATAACACTGCATATTGAACATGCACATAGCACCATACGTACACAACACCACATATCCAACATGTGCGTAACACCATATGCACAAAACACCACATTTCCAACATGCACACAACACTATACATGCACAACATTGCATCTCCATCATGTACATAACATCATCTATACCTTGCATCGCATATGAAATATACACACAACACCATATATACAACATGAATCCAAAATCATATGTACACAATACTACATATGTAACATTACACTGAATATACACTAAATCACTAAATATACAACATGCACAACATTTAACCAATAGTAGCATTGAACATATATATACCACACACTCAGTCCTCAAAGAAACCTTGCTTCCACTATCTCTTTTCTATATGTTATCACTAAGTTGGTACAAATGGGCTGCTCCACTAGACAATCTAGAGTAACTCTTTCAAACCAACTTCTGACTGAAAATTAGCCTTTTCAGCCTGAGAGCGCTCTCTCAAAAGGCAAATGATTTGTTCAAATATGATTTAATCGGATGGCTAACTCTGTAATAGTGTCTTGAATGTGTTTGTATGCAGGTGAAAAATGTATAGGGTTTACTATCATTGGGCTTATGGATTCAATGCTAGGAAATTCAGTGACATGGTTTTCCTTGTGGAAGCTGAGGCATGTAGATTTTTTAATGAAAGGAAAACACACACAGATATACAATAACTTAATGCTTAAAGGAAGTCAGAGCATGATGTACATGAATTTTGAGTAATCAAACATTAAGATATTGAAAGAAACATAGCAAGACACATAGGATAAATGCTCATGAAAATAAGAAATGAATCTCAGGTGAAGAAGAAAGCCCACAACCACTATATATTACTGATCAGAAAAAGTTTACAATAGCAGTAGTGTAAAATAACATCCTCCAACCCTGTATTATTTGAAATTGTGCTTATTAATTGGCCTTATTCACTTTACATTTCATCTGCCTACATGGATAGATCATCGAACTAATTATGTTGACACCTATATTAACAAGAAGAAAAATACATGGGAATGAAAATGACACCCACTGACTTTATGATTTAGAGACCTACTAGGACTCTTCCACTTATTTATTACATTCACTAACTAAAAAGACTACATTATTACATCAAAAATAGTTAAGTTCTCAAGTGGCACTAACATAATCAAGGCATAAATACCCCCACTAAATTAAGAAACTAATCATCCTATTTTTGAGGAAATGGTGTCATGATGTCTGATCATTTTCTTCATGCTAAGCTGGTGAACTAGACAACCTTGTTGAAGACCAAACCTCCACCAAAATATTCCATTGATACTCTTTAAACTCTCCACGTGGCTAGCTGACCTCCAATGGACCCTCAAAACACAAAATTTCTACGAAATGTTACTCATTGCAGAAACAGGGGAATCAAGGCAATTTCATAGCGAGATTTTGTAGCAAATTTAATTCACCCACCTATGCCACTTGTTAGCCCTCTTTTCTGATTTGGAGATTTTTGTTGAACGAAATGAGCTAAATACAAAATTTTTCCTACCTTAATTTTGATTGTATCCATGATTTTAAGCAAAAAGTCACCTACAACGATTTCGTAGTGAAATCTGGGCTTCAAGCCTAGGATTCGCTACGAAATTTCCTAATTGGTAGAAAACTCAAAATCATCCCTTTTCTTCAGAATTTTTCCTTTAGCTCTAGAAATGTTGATTTCTTAATGTTGTAAAAATCTCAAAAAGGTATAAGGTCTATTCTTCAAGCTTTGGGAGCTTCTCCTTTAGCAGTAAGAAGCTGGATCTCTTCAAGTTCATTTATAATTGTGATTTTGAGGCCTCTTTTCTTTAACTCTGACTATATCATCTCCATTTCATCCTCTATCTCTTTGACCCAGTCTTTGAGCTTCTTTATTTTAGATTGTAACCATAAATTTATGTTTCTAATGTGTTTCATTACCCTTCTCAAAGGAAGTGTCCTTTTCAGTAGTTTCTTGGCATTGGTTAATGATTCATCATATTGACTTAGCAACTCATTTACTTTTTCTTTGAAATATTCCATCAAATTTCTGTCTACCTTGGCTTCCTGCAACTCTAATTTGGTCTCAATGACCTCTTCTTTAGCCTCTCTTAACTGCTCTTTTAACATGTGCACTTTAGTTTTCTTAAACATTTTCTCTTTACCTTTCCTTTGCACAATGATCTCCTCTGCTGCTGGAGAAAAATCAATAACATCTTCTATGATAGGATTCTTTCCTTTGTCAATATTCTCTGTATTTTTACTTGCCATAATACCTTTGGAAAGTTTTAGTCTAGTGAGTGGTTTCCTTGGCTGAAATATGAAACCTGCATCTTCTCTTGAAAAATAAATATTTTTAGAATTCATACCTTTATTTTTATTCTTTTCACCTTTAATATCTTCAGCTCTGACCACTAGAGTCTCCTCAATATCTATATCTTGAAGAATTTCTTCTATGTGTCCCTTTCTACTTGTTTGACTTCTAGTTATCCTTCTCCGGCATTGCTTACTAATCTTTTGTTTGTTTCTTGTAGGTCAATTCTTTGAAATTTCTGCCTCTTGTACACGATCTGTTTCAATATCCATTGGATCTATAATGGGCTCTATATCTTCTTCATTTACACCCTCTATCTCAGCTGCAGGTTTGGCATTTTTATTTGAAAGAGTGGCTTTTGACTTTGGAGTTTTCTTAGGTGTTAGTGAATCAACCTCATAACCACTAAGGAAAAGAAAGGTAGCCGAGTCTCAGTTTGGTTTCTTCAACTCTTCTAGCACCAGGATTTTAATCAAACCATGGTGGAAAATTGAGGTCTCGCTGCTTTCTACCATGGCTCGAACCTTGTCAGACATTTTCCCTAAGCTCCTAAACAAGAAAAAGGGAAGATCAAGAGACTGATTACTAGTGAAGTTCAATAAAATCCTGAAATGGTACAGGTAGACCATATGAAATATCCCCTCACAAGTAAAGTACTTTTGAATCACAAACAAAAATTTGGAGTAGTTCTCTTTCATGTATTTCCTTCGAATTTCAGATGCCATGTTTGCTCCAATGTGTTCTGGTTTTATAAATTCATCACAATTCTGCATCTTGAACTTAGTGGCTTTGAACCACTCTTCACCCTACCTTGGTATCTCTGTGGCTTGAGAAATGGTCTCGGGTGACACGATAAAACTTATAACTCCCACCTTCGAAGCTGTGCCTACGAAATTTACTGCAAAATATTTTGATACTTGAGCATGAAAAACTTGAATTTTTTGAAAAATTTTGAGGCATCCAACATTGCTAAAGGATTCTACAAAGCTGGGGTCCTAATTTAGTAGCTTTAGGTCCATGGGTTCATATCTGACACAGGAGCCTCCTTTGTTTGTTTTCTTCTTCATGACCATCTTATTTTGTATCACGTTGCCTTCCTGAAACAGTGACACCTACAAGGAAACAAATGAAAAACAAGATGCTTGTGGTGGAGCTGAACTCTTCAAGGATGCTAATCAACTGCTGCATGCAAGGATCGAAAGGAAGATGACATAGAGGATCTTTGGAGATGAGTTTTAAAAATGAAATTAGAATGTGGAAAGAATAATGACTAATGGGAGGAGTGAAAGGAATTGATGGATGGTACTTAAAATTTTGCATGCTTGGATGACTATAATAACTGATCAAATGACCTCACCTTCACCCTAAACCACTAGAAAACTGAAAAATTATCATCCCCTTTATTGGTGCAAAAAAACATGATTCCACAACGTTTTCATTATAAACCTAGAAGATTCGCTATGGACTAGTCGGGTCATTCCGTAGTGAAATCTCCCTGTTTTTAGTTATACTCACTGCAGAATCGTGAAAAATCAGATAGGTGGCCACTACCTAAATTTAAAACAATGCATATGAGCCTAAGGTGGATTTTGATAGATTTGACTGAGATGACATGACCAATGGAGTATTATAGACTTAGGATAATGACCATTTCATGAGTTTCTCATCAATTTCATGAACCAAATTTATGAGACAAAATGAAACCTAGGTTAATGACCTTCTCAATCAAAAAATGAAAATTTATGTGTGATAGCACTATCCATGCTTATCCTATCATGTCGTAGATCACACTAATTTCGATTCGCTGATGTACCCCTTAGTATTACTTTTCCATAACATAAACATAGGCATAGTACAGTGCTAGGGAAAATTTTAGGTGCTAATATTCGCAGGCTGGCTAATATTCAATGTTTTTTTCCAAAAAAAATTATTCGTCAATTTCCATTTCTTCTAAAATTGAATTTGCCCAAATTTTATAGTATAAAATTATTTTACCTTAAAAATCACCAATATTATATATTGTGTAATATAAAATTATTAGAAATATAAACATTTTTATGAAATTATCATCAAACATTTTAAAATTTAGATATTAGGGACTAGTAAGATTCGCCAAGTTTTCTAAACTTTAAGATAAAGTTCCATCCTTAAAATTTTCCCTATAGTACACACATATAATATCCCTTCATGCCCACATGATACTGACCTCATAGATTTGTCAGCGCTACTCTTCCAACTTGATTCCTCATAAGACCAAGAACCTCTTCATGCCATTCACCTACATAAGAAATCATTCCTCCACAAGACTAATCCTTGAAAATCCTGTCATACAGTGACATAGATACATACATATATATAATCGTTAGCATAAAACAATCATGATCCTATTAGACAATGACATACATACACACATATATACATATGAAAATTAACATTTTACAATCAAGATCCATGATGACCTTGTCAGACATTACATACATACATACATACATACACACATGTATACACATATAAACATCAACATAATCATGATCAAAACACAATTTCTAGATATCATAAGGTCTAGGTTAAGAGAAATTTCTTTATTTGTGAAAAACATGCACAACATTGAGAACAACAGTTCCCAACATAGTGTAGGCATCTAACACCTTATATCCACTTTCTTTACCTTTCTGGTTACCTTCCTCATTTATGTACTACCACCATCCATTTACCACAATTGTCCCAACCAGTCTAACCCACTGTCATAGTCTTACCTTCTAATTCACTTACTCATGCACCAAGCTTCACCCATGTCTTACATTACCTGTCGGGGTTTCATTCATCTCTTTCTGAGCTCCAATGAATTATCTCTTTCCCAACCAATTCACAAGACTCTCAACAAAACGAAAATATAAGAAACAAACAATAAGAAAACATCATAAACCAATAAAAATACAACACTATAAAAAAATTAGCATGCCCATGCACTAGATGCAATCAAGAACACATTTCAAGCACAACAAATCAAAAGAGACCAAAAGCATAAGACTAGAAACAAACACCATGACTCACCCCCCATGGTTCCCAGTGTTTCCAAGGGAAAGCTCAACCAGAGGCTTCTTTACGATTTCATGAAAATCTCTTTTCCATGCAATCCCCTACATCATATTGTCATAAACACATAATGATCTGTGCATAAATAAAAATAACAATATACTCGCTACCTTACCTTGTTGTTCCAAGCATGCTGACCTGTAACTGAACACACATGTCAACCATATGTACCAAAGATCAAGAAGAGATATCTATAAATTTGAAATAAACTTTTACCAAGACTAACAACCATGTCGTAATCTACAATCAAATCACATTCATTGGTCATAATACATAATGCTACAACAATCACCTACTTTCTCAAGTACATATCAACTATCTCAACGCATACATGTTAGTACAATCATCTTAAAACAAGATAATTCTTCATGCAATATTATAAAAACATACTCATATCATGTGATTAATTAAACATTAAAGTAACTATAAACATACCATGTTAGATAAGTCAACTTGATGACATAATAGACACCAAACATCCAACACCATATAGGTGACATAATCAAACAATTTAGCATCAAGTATACGACATAAGAAACTCATACCTTAATGTATCTCATGGGAGGCTATCTTGTTTGCACAATCAATCTAGATTAGCATGATATAACTTCAAAACATATCAAATGAAACATAATTAAGGTCATGATATCCATAACAATAACTAACTAACATTTTCACATCATAAGATCATAAAAAAATGTCAATCATGCATAGAAATCACATATGCACAATGAGTCTAGATTAGTATGACATGATTTCATAATAGGTCGACTCCTACCTGAAATTCATAACCCTAACTAACTGAATAGGGAAATCCAAATTAGCATGATAGAGATAAAATCAAAATATTAATGTAGTAACCCTAATCATAAAGTTATCTAACGTATAATAAAAACAAGTTAGCATATAACATGTTCATCAACAACATATAACATAATCATCAAGTTAATAACATGCCTGAATAACCAACACATGTACGTATGATCACACTAGTCAACTAACATCTATCATAACAAAAATAGAATGAGAGACATACAAATAACCATAATTCATACGATTACATTGATCAACCAACATTTATCATACATGTAACATGACAGACACATAGGTAACCCTGATGCTTACAACAACAATGAATCACATACCTACACACCAAACATGCAAACTTGTATGACGATCTGCTGTTGCCTCGAGGTCCAATGTTGCAACTTCACCTTGATGGTATAGATCTCCTACTCTACATTAGCCAACACATTAGCATCATAACATACCAATATCATCATGATGACCTAATTGCATACAATGAACTTATGCACAACAACCTTGCTCAAACCAATGAAAACTTGACCACATGCACCCACTTGACATGTATAATCAATCATGAATGACCAATGCATGTTCAATATATAGCATCACATAAGCAAGCATACACATAAAAAAAACAAGCATGAAAAATATGTAACCCTAGAATACATGAGCAGTGCATGTACAATATGTAAGAAAGCGTGCACAAACAATACACAAGTATGAGCAACACATAACTAGTCATACACTCATGACAACATGTTGACAACAACACCATCAACACTTCCATGGTGACACCACTCCCACCATGGCCAACAAAATATGGATGCAGAAAGCACATATATAACACAAGCATACTAAACACATATGAAATCAACATAAATGCATGATAAACACACTGCCCATCCAGTCTGAGAGTTGAACCATGCTCTGATACCACCTTGTGACACCCTCTTCCCACATCTACCCAACGAAATAGCCAATCGATTTAAACAGTGACGAGAGGATACTAATATGAGATTCAACCTCCTATATGACCTTAAGGAAATTGAACCAACGTAAATATGATAAACACACATTACATAACATCAAAAACACATCAAGGAGGTAAACCACCCTCCCAGACCCCTAAAAATTGAAGGGGGGATGGATTTTTACCCTCTAGACCCTTAGCCATGGGCTATCCTTGTCAAGGTATATTTCAGGGCCCTAAACAATCAATTTTGTGCCTATAGCTATATGATTTGTGCCACACTTTCAGCCCTTAAGGCTAGGCCACTACCCAGAACTTCCTGTAACTTTAGGATAGGATAAATAACATTAAAAAAAATACATGGAGGCAATCACATCATCAAGAAGTCATCCGACCCCACGCAAAAATGATAAAATTTCGTCAAACATGTCGCAAACATTGCATCTACAAGTATAAAAAATATATTTAAACATGGGGGTCTCTTACAAATATGGGAATAACTAAGAAGCATTTCTCCCCTACATCATAAGCTACAATATAGTCTATTTGACCATAGATACATTGTGTACTAATTTATAGGTAAAAACATGGATAGATACATACATCATCATTGATTGAATGCATGCCTATAACCAACATAATAAAAACATAAATATAATGGATATTACAACAAATAAATCCATACATAAACGAATACATTTTCATACTAAATACGAGAGGAATGAGATATTCATTACTGAATGTAAAAACCAACCATATATGAGACTTCCACATTCCACCCGACCATATGTTGGTTGAGTTAAGTCTCCCCTCAGCCAATCACCCTCGTGCCATATTCCAAGTATGAATGTGGGATCTCATCAAACAATCAATCAACACCAAAACAGGGCTACAGAGACCAAAATTTCTCAACCCCAAACCAATGATTCCACCTCACGGTTGGACATCACTAATCATCATGGATTGGTCTCCACCCAAGATTCTCTAGGGCTCTAGAGAGTTTGTTCCAACCAAGGCTCCAGGACTAGTAACTCAACCCCAATTGTTCCCGGGCTCCAAAGCGTTTGTCTAACCAAGGCTCTAGGACTAGTAACTCAACCCACCTAAAGCTCTAGAGAATTTATCCAACCAAGGCTCTAGGACTAGTAACTCAACCTAACATATGTCCACCGAGCTGCAAAGCATTTTTCCAGCCAAGGCTCCAGGAAATAATAACTCAACCCAATAGCTAAATGAATCATCAAAACCAACCAAAAATAAATAAATGGAATAAACCCACAATACCATGGAAATCAAAGAAATGGAAAGGCTAGGAAAATCCACATTCATACACCATGCATGAAAAAACTAGTGAGAAAAACATGCATGTAACTCAGTACTTGAAATCAAAATCCACTATATCTACTGATCCCGATGTCCACTTTCACTTTCCTACTCTTCCTTTTCTTTCTTGCTCCAAATCACCAAGTATCCACACTCTCCAAGAGTGCTCCAAGAAAACTCTAAGTATCCAAGAGGATGAGAGAGAGAGAGAGAGAGAGAGAGAATAATGAGAGAGCTCCAAAAAATGTGAGAAAAATCATACCAAGTGACCCTCATAAGAATTTTTATGAATGAGGCCTCTATTTTCTTCATTTTCCATTATTTTCCTTCATTTTACTCTTCACATGCAACCTCTGACCTTTCACCTTACTTTTCTCCTAATTTCCATTATTTTCCTAAATAAAATTCAATAAATGCCTCATTCCATTCCAAATACTTTTCTGTTTCCTTTGCCATTTCCTTTAGTCATAATAATTGAAAGGAACACCCTCCAAGATTATTTTCCCAACATTCAGCTTGGAATACATGTCCCATCCACCATGGTCTTATATTTTTACATGATTGTTTTTACCAGGGAGGTTACAAGGCGCTCACACTAGTGGGGCTGGAGTGTCGGGTGGTGTATAAGGATAATAAGGATTCACGAAAATATTTTGATAACTAGGTTGAGCAACAATTGGCCCTAGAATTGATTTATATAGATGAGGATATGCATATGACGTGCATGTAACTTCGTAAAATTTGACATGCGAAGGATCAATAGGGGGATAGGTGTATACAGAATAGATCCCCCTAGGGTTGATCATAACTCATGAGATCTTGAGGATATGGTGATGGTTGAGGGTGGGAAAGAGATATGACGATACTATTAGCGACATGAGATGCCCCTGGTGCATTAGCAGCACCAGGTCAAGGCATATTGGGGGGGAGAGTATAAACATAACTTGACGAGGCATATATTAAATCATATTTTAAGGTTATCTAAAGAGGTTCTTCCTGAATATATGAAAAGTGAGAGGTGACATATTTACCTATGGGGTCAAAATGAATTATTAGAAACTAATCCATATATACACCGTCTTAAAAATTATGGGCTCTACACATTCTCCTCCTTATATACCATTCTTGTACATGGTTAGAAAGGCAAGTGGCAGAAGTTTGATGAAATTAAATAGGCCAAGAGTTTGGTACCTATGTTGTATCAGAGAGGTAGCTGGAAATATGAAAGAAAATATTTGGCAAGAGTCACAAAGGTAGAATGGGAGGCATGTTATTGGTCCACATACTTTTTCGAAACAACTACAGTTAGGGTTTGTTGAAAGAGGAAAATATGAATGGAGTCTTTGGTAATGGAATTTGATGAACAAAGTGAACATGATTTGTGGGGTGTTGTCCAGGATTACCTTCAAACTTGGGAATGTCATAAGGAAGCTTGGTAGGCATAGGAGCCCAATTTGGGTTATGGAGAAGAGGATCATTGATGAGCTAGCTGAAATCAGGGAGGCTCAAACCAACAATATAAGGAAGCAAGGGAGGATTAGTGTCCATACCTGCAGAGGTTCCACCGATAGGGTTACCATGGTTAGGATCTTGGTTTCCACCACCCACATTGGTGCATGTTGGGCGAAACCAAAATTTTTCTGTTTTTGGTCAAAGACTCCACATCATGAGAAGCAAAGGGCACGGTACCATGAAGCTAGATATACTGCACGGTATTTTGGGGCTTCGGGGTGGGTTGAAGCTCCACATTTTGTAATGGGTTTTAGGCATTAGCTAGTTGTTTTGTCGGAACCCATGGTATATCGACCATGTTTTTGTAATGATGTAAATATATATAAATCAATGTAAGTTTTTGTCAAAATCATGATTGTGATAGTTGATGAGAGAAATTTACTGTATTTTCCATATTTAGTCTATTTTGGGCCTTAAGGGAAGGCTCTAAAGTTGAGTGCATGGAGACCTTGGAAGTGTCTGCATCTGTCTACACAAACCACTTGTAGCTGTGTGTGTAGGTTGGATAAAGTTGTATGCATTAAACAAATCCATATTAATAACGAAGAAGAAATTTGGTCATATTATGTGTTTACATGTGTTTTGTTTTCCTTCTATCTATTTATGTGAAGTAATGATTATGTTATGATAGCACTGGTCATCTTATGCTGTAATGTGTTTATGTTTATGATTCGAAGTAATTGAGTAAGATATAACCACACAATATTAATATATTTGTTAGAATATTGATTAAGTATAGAAAAGAGAAGTAAAGAAACCTCGCCCAATCCCTCAAGGCTACATAAACCTGGTTCCGAACCACCCATAGCGACCTCGGGCGAGACTGTGATCTTCTTGCAGGTTGTTTCTGAAAGGGCCGATGTCTGAGGGTTTTTTTGGTGTAAAGTACAAGTCAAACTTAGGTCAAGCCCAACCAATCCAAAAAATTGTTCCATTTCCATGAAAAATTCCTTTTAGGTTGATATATGGAAAGAAGCAATCATGCCTATGGAGTACATTGTGCCAAGTTTAGGAATTTCAAGATTCAAAGACATGGCACACTTCAATATAATGGAAGAAAGGGTGGAGTGACTGATTGCTTTGGAAGAAGACATGTTTATTACGGGTTTTCATCATCAAGTACAAAAAGAAAGGGAGAAAGCCTAACATTACAATCACATCAAGTAGAAGACATTCAAGGAAGGAGATCTTGTCCTATTGTATGATAGAAAATTCATGAAGTTCCCAGAAAAGTTTAAAACAAATTGCTTGGGACCGTATATCATCAAGCACATATATAATGGAGGCACAATTCAACTTGCGAAGTTAGATGGTCAGTTGATTACAGGATGCGTGAATGGTAGTAGATTGAAGATATATACAGATGACTCTGTCCCTAGAGCTGTGCACTAAAAGAAGAAATGAGGAGAGTCTTAGTGCCACTCGCAGTTGAAAGTGGGCACTTGAGTATAAAATACTTGGTAGAAAGGGACTTCGCCGAAGGAAGGTCACTGCATGATCTTAATGAGTATGAAAAATTCTAAAAGCACCATGCTAAAGGAATATTACTACGTGATACTCAGGAGTATGTTGAAGTCCAAACAAACCATGATAAAGGAAGGGTTACAATGACATAGAATGTGATACATCCTCATATAGCTGGAAATATGACTGTTGGAATGTAAATGTTGCCATTAAAAATAAAATTTATGTTAAAATGAGAGGGGGAAACACATTTATGAAGCACAATTGGTCAAATATGCCGCCATATCTACATTAAATGAACCAGATCTAAGATGTCATGAGGTTTGAAATTCAATTTTGTTATAAAATATTTGTCCCGCTTAAAATTTTA
Organism: Pinus albicaulis; assembly: GCA_034641835.2. Lineage (NCBI taxonomy): Eukaryota > Viridiplantae > Streptophyta > Pinopsida > Pinales > Pinaceae > Pinus > Pinus albicaulis. Next base: position 1,000,585,726 of record CM076575.1, on the reverse strand, counting down.
CAGTTTGTGCTCCGGAGAATTCAAATTGTGATCAAGTGAGAACCGAGCATCTTGTTGTATGTCTGAGAGGAGTTTTTATGAACTTTATTATGCAAAATTGTGATCTACAGATAAACCAAATTCCCTAAGTCTGGTGCTATTCACTTAGAACAATAGAGGAAATAATTACTATCACTTTATCTAAAACAAGTAGATAAACATAATAGTAAATGAGCCTACATGTGATTCAATCACTTCTCCTTCTCCTTTTGTCGCAGTTGTCATCACTCTCAATCCAAGCCAAATTACTAGATCGATTCCTGCAAACACAAAAAAATAACAACAAAAAACATGCATATACAGATATATACTTATCTTACTCAATCAAATTGATTAGACATGAAATATATATATCATTCGAGAATCCATTGCACAAAAAATAGAGACATATATATGGGAAAATGAACAACAATATTTATTAAAGAGTAGAAGGGGGAGGTTATGTAATATTCCAAAATGGAAAAGACAGGAATATAGAACATAAACTAGAAAATGCAGTGATACATAAACACATGCATATGAGAGGATATAATATAGCCTTTCTATTAAAAAATATAGTATAAAATGTGTACAAGACCTTGAGGAAAAAGACACTCAAGTTAGGAGAAACAAGCCTCTAGAGACCCGTTACATAAAATCTGAAGAACACTACTAGACAAGAATGTTAGAGGCTAAGAAAACGTAGTTTTAGCTAGGGTTTACTACTGCTGTAAATGTAAACATATGGATCTTTTGATAGGGTTATTAGAAAATGTCGGGATCAGAGATCTAGGCCTTCTAGCACTATTCCAAGATAACCCAGAAGGGGTTTCCAGAAATACTCAAAATGCAGAATATACAAATGTGGCCCTAGGGATGAATAACACTCTGCAAATAGAACACTGGTTGGAGGTGACTGATCTGATATGACAATGGATGATATCCCTCCTCACAACCTTTTCAGATGAAGGGTTGATCCCCTTCACTGGAAAACAAGGTCACGAACTTGGGTACTTGACCTCCAACTGCAACTGAACTACAAAATAATGTAGTTTATGGAGGAGACTGTGCTATGGCTGAATTTTTCTACTTGTCTTGATGTTGGATGGTGGAATGAAGCTCTAATAACTTCCTCACTAGCCTCTCGGATGAAGGCCCCTACTCCCTCCACTGGAAAACAAGCTCAGAAATTTGGTATATCAACTCTCCCCTGCTGCTAACCTGGAAAACAATACAATCCTGGAGGAGTCTGTGCTATAAATGAAGGTTGAAGATTGGCCCAAATCCAGAAAGTGGAAATGATGCTCAATGAACCTCTCTCTAGTAGGAATTGGAAGTCCCACTAGGATGAGGGTGGGATTTCCGTTCGGAAACACCCTTGTGATAAACAACACAACAGACTTAGCTAAATAGCTGAAGCGTGCAAAGAGTCATAAAAGACCAATACAATATCAATATTTTGAATGCCTTCTATGGCTTCCATCCTCTTCCTTATATGCTTGGTGAGCTTCCTCACCCTGGGTTCTCCTCATTAAAGGATATACTCTCATGCATACACTCCTCCTCTATGACTGCGCTATCCTCCACTAACTCTCCACTACCTCCATAACAACGTTGTTGATTTGGTCAACTTTACCCTGTCCACATGTTTTAGCCCCTGTTCACACCTCAAGGTGCTTTATACAGCTGATACAATGATCCAAATTCACATGAGAAGTGGTTTTATTCCTACTAAAGAGATTTCTGGGTCTCTCTACCCACTTATTCACCTATATTTTAATCAAAAGAAAAAATTAATATTCCAACTAGCTAAAAGCTAATTAGGAATATAACAGTCATCCCCTCCTAAATGTTGACTGTCCTTAAGAAACTGCAAGGATGGATTCTACAAATCCTCCTCTCCTCCTCCCATAGCATCTGCATCTGATAAGCTCCTCCACTAAATAAGATGCTCTCCCATCAATTTATCCCTAGTTCCTCCTCCCAAGTGTACAAGTTAGCCTTTGGTCATAAATCCAAATGGCTCTCCTCATGAAGAAGCGGGATCTATATGGAGGCAACTATATGCTATCTAGAGGCCTTCTTGAGGCATGGGATCTAAAAAATGTTGGTAACCTCAATCCCCATGAGAAACTCCAATCCCTAACCTATCATCCAAATAGAATGGATCACCCTCCAAAGTGGTAACTCATAGAAAAACTCCTCCATCCCTTGCTCCTACAATGTAGATGGGATGTATGGCTGAACATAATAGACAAATTTTTCCATCCCACACTATCTCTCTCTCCATTTATGATATGTATAGAGTTGTTGCTGATTTTGGGCTAAAATAATGTTTCCCTCAAAAGGACAAAAGGAAACTTGACTCTCAGGGATTGACTCTTTGGTTCTATGAACCTTGTTTTCCCAAGCCATCCCACTTATAGTGAATAGAACATCATCACAATATGGCATCCAAATGAGAAATATAGTGAGAGTCATGTGAATGGCTGGATGGTGCCAATAGTTCCCCAAGTGGTCACAACACATTTTTGCTACCTACTACCTCTGATCATAATGTGGCAAGTTGTCTCCCAACCACTTGCTAGTTGTGCTTGTTTGCACATCTAATAGAAGGTATTAAATGACATTTTGTATCAATTTATCATACCAAGGATATAACAATACTTTCCCAAATCCATACAATAAATGGCTATCTCCATCACTGATTTTGGTCTCAGAAAGACCATGAAGTCCAAATAGAGGCTTGCCCTCTTGTGGATCAATGCGCTGTATATAAATGGGAAGAGAATGAAAATACTTTGTTATATAATAAAAAAGTACAAAGACATAAATCTTACCCTGTACTGTGAGTAAGTTGATGATGAGATCCATGAATGAGCCCTCCCATGAGAATCTCTCCATAATGGTTGGATATGTCTCCATGAGACCTTGGTGACTGAAAAGGAATGAATCATGTGCTTCATGTAGAGCCCTCTTCTTGAGCTTGGAATTCCTAGCAAAGAAGATCTTACCTTCGTAGTAGATGACTCCATCCACCACTCTATACCTCCCATCTTCTACTTGCCCATCAAGTACCTCATATGGGAAGTGACCCTTGGAACACTCCATCAATAGATCTATACTCCCAAGTGACAGTGATGTTAGCCTTTGTGATAATGCTCTTGTCATCTCATAGCTCCCCTCTTTGACATTCCCAATGCCAAATTCACATGCCATAATGCTGCTATATATGGAAGACTCCTTCCTAGGTGGAAGTATATTCTAATCCTCAATGGATATGGAGTAGCCCCTTTGCACCATGGTTGTGCCACTATCTACTCCTGAAACATCATGCAAGGTATGGGTGAAAGTCAGTCCATACTCTCTTAAGAGTAATTAAAGAAACAATGGCTCTTGTTTCCTCCTCATCTAATCATCATACATGTCATGGAGTAACATCATGATGATTGACTTGTAGAATGTCCCATACAACCAAAATATCTGTTGCCATATCATATGAATGCCATGCAATGTCCCAAACAATAACACAACCTTTGACATAGGATATGTCATGTGATGGCCAAACTCTCTCAAGAGTAGCCAGTGCAGCCATGCCTGTTTTTTCACTATGTCATAGATCTGCAAGTTGCTGACCAGCCCCTTGCTCATCATCCTCACCCATCCATCTAACTGTGGGTGACTCCTATCATGCTCCAATTTGGTATCCATCCAATGGAGAATACCTTCCTCCCAAATATGATGACTATCTTTTCACTCCATGATATGTCAAAGTGCAACCTTCTGGAGATATCTACATAAAGACCACTCATCAATGACCAAGTTGAACCCATAAGGTACCAAATATGCTATAGGCAAAAGCTTCTCATTAATCTGTGAGGTGCTCATCAAGAAGCATCTATCATAATAATGGGATATGTTATCCATCATAAGATGTATCTCATCAACCATCTGCCTATCCAATGCTATACAAGTAGAATGTTCATCAGAATGCTCCCAAATCATCACTACTTCCTAGTGATAGCATTGCTGATCTCCATGATGGTGCATTTGTTGTTTCAGGATCACATACAATTTTGAACACATAGTTCTACATTGGATTGATTAGGATTATGCTCATACTATCCTCCAAAACTCTACACTCCAACCCACGGTGTTGTGTGTAGTAGATTAATAAGAAACCAGGATGACTATACATCTCCTCCTTGAACCATTCAAGGGTCTTCTGCGTAGTAATAGTCTGCTGCTCCAAATCAGCAATGTTCTTTAACCCTTGGTCATGTAATTTCCCTGATGGCATGTCCCCACAACTCTCCATCTGATGTGCTGAAATAATATTGGCTGGAAATGTGTGCATACCTTGGATAAGCTGATCCTTGGAAACATATTGTACAACTAAAAGAGTTCCTCCTACCGGTGTAGTGACTCCTCCAACTGCTAGTGATGGTGATGGTAGCTCCTCTACTACTGCACCAACGCTGGTATATGTCTCCTCTTTTTCATGCATCTCATGAGTAATGCATGGGAATATCAATGTCAAGAGATCAAGACCATCTTGCAAAGATGCAAGTGTTCCTTCTAATGATGCAAGTACTCTTGCAGTTGAAGGTGGTGGAAGTTTCTCCTCTTCCAGAGTGATAATGCTGAAATATTCCCTTGGCTCCTAATGTGCTTTATCATCTATGTCAAGAAATATCTAAATAGGAATTACCTCTGGTTTGCTCTTATCAAACTTCTTGATCAGCCTTTCAGTAAAATCTACATAAACAGTCACTCTTGAATGTTTCAAATGGCTGAACCACCAAACATTTGCTTCACCTTCAAGGTGCAGCACTGCAATTTCAAAAACTTCTCTTTGTGCTACTTGATGTATCAGGAAGAATGCATATAACTTCTTCCTCCAAGCCCTTTTCGTGCTTGTGGATGACTCTTCAAATGTATACAATATAAATCTATTGTGTCTTTTTCTCCTATTTCTACTGCAGGGTCTTTGTTTTTCTTGGATCTGAATGAACTGTTGGAGGGTTAGATTCTCCTTGAAAGCCCTTGATTAAGATTTTTACTCTACAAGATAATCACTTAGAGTCTCATGATACAAGTTTCCTCCATCTCCGTGCCTTTCACCTTCCTCTTCAAAGGAAGTGGACATAGTAGGTTTCTTTGGAGCTCTATGCAATACCAGTTTCTTTTGTTGCTGATAGGAAGTGCTTGGACCTTCCTCATCTTGAAACCTCCTTGAGGTCTCCTTGCGCCTCTCTCTTCTCATTTGTTTGACCTCCTTGGGGAGGTCCTGCATAGATCTAAAAATAAATGAGGAAAAAATCATTCCCTCCATCATTATGGATCTCTTCTTCTTGTGTCATAAGATGTATTTCCCACAAGCTGAGCCATATATCATGCTCTAGTACCAATGTAATATTCCAAAATGGAAAATACGGGAATATAGAACATAAACTAGAAAATGAAACGATACATCAACACATGAATATGAGAGCATATCATATAGCCTTTTTTTAAACAATATAGCATAAAATGTGTACAAGACCTTGAGGAAAAAGACACTCAAGTTAGGCAAAACAAGCCTCTAGAGACCCAGTACATAAAACATGAAGAACAATGCTATACAATAATTCCAAAGGCTAAGACAACATGTTTTTAGCCGGGGTTTACTACTGTTGTAAATGTAAACATATGGATATGTTGATAGGGTGCTTAGAAAATGTTGGGATCAGAGATCTAGGCCTTCTAGCACTATTCCAAGATAACCCAGAAGGGGTTTTCAGAAATACTCAAAATGAAGAATATAAAAATGTGGCCCTAGGGTTGAATAATGATTTGCAAATAGAACACTAATGGGAGGTGACTGATCTGATATGACAATGGCTGATATCCCTTCTCACAACGTTTTCGGATGAAGGGTTGATCCCCTCACTGGAAAATAGGGTGAAGAACTTGGGTACTTAACCTCCCACTACAATTGTTGGGTGTGGAGCCTGATTATCTTGTTTACTTTGTATCACAGCATTGGACCCCTATACCTTCAAAGGGGCGGCAACACCACCCGTAATTAATCGCTGCTGTGGGGGGCCTAGGGGGGGCCAGCAGTGCTTTTCGGAGCACCCCCCTGGTGAGGGTTTTCAGGGGCAGCACCCCCGAAGCTAAAAACAGATGTAAAATTTCCTTGTAAAAGTATAGTAATTTCTAGTCAATCTGGGCCGTTCATTAGGTAAATGATCTGACGGTAGAAGTTATGTTTAGATTAGGGTTTTTTCCCTAGAAGGCAACCCCCTTGTATATATGAGGGTATTGTATTGTGGATGTGTATTATGTGTGTATTCTCGGAGTGAGAAATAGAGAGGGAGACTATGAGAGAGAACAGAGGATATTAGAGTGGATCTGCTGTAGGTTTTGTCTCTTCATTTTTTGCTGGATAATAAAAGGAAGGACTGGCTGTTCGGGGTGGACATAGCCCAAACTGGGTGAACCACGTATACCTGTGTCTCTCTGGTTTTATGTGTTTTTTGTGCTTGTATTTTCCGCATATTTTATGTGTTGCATTGCTCCATAATATATATTTTTCTAACAACAATTGCATTGCAAAATAATGTAGTTTCTAGAGGAGACTACACTGTGGGTGAGTGCTACTGCTTGGCCTGATTTTGGATGGTGGAATGAAGCTCTAAGAACTTCATCACTAGCCTCCTAGATGAAGGTTTGCTTTCTCCACTAGAAGAAAAGCTTAGAAATTGGGTCTATTAATCGTCCATTGCTGCTACCCTGCAAAACAACACAATCCTAGAGGAGACTGTGCTATCAATGAAGGCTAAAGATTGACCCAAAGCCACATAGTGGAAATTATGCTCAATGACCCTCTCCTGAGTAAGCACTCGAAGTCTCCCAAGGATGTAGGTGGGATTTCCACTTGGAAACACCCTTGTGCAAAAAAACACAATAGACTTAGCTAAATAGCTGAAGCGTGCAAAGAGTTAATATTCTGAATATCTTGTATGGCTACCATCCTCTTCCTTATATTCTTGGTGAGCTTCCGCACCCTGGGTCCCACTCATTAAAGGAGATATTCTCATGCATACACTCCTCCTCTATGACTGCACTTTCCTCCACTAACTCTCCACTACCTCCATAACAACGCTATTGATTTGGTCAACTTTGACCCTGTCCACATGTTTTAGCTCTTGTTCACACCTCAGGGTGCTTTATACAACTGATACAATGATCCACATTCACATAAGAAGTGGTTTTATTCCTACTAAATATATTTATGGGTCTCTCTACCCAGTTATTAACCTATTGTTACATAGTAATTGGTCACCGTCCCTACCATTCCCCGTCCCGCACATTGGAGGGCCCATTCTATGACCTATGAGCAATGTCATGCCTTGAAACCACTATCATTGCACTCATCTAAACCTGAGCTTCAATTTCCCTGAAGACATCTCCTTGCAAAGAATCATAAAAACATCCCTTTTTTCATTGGCGCGGGTAGCCAGTTCATCACTCACACCACTGGGGAAAATCCTACAAAGAGGCCGCGCCAACTGGCACTCTGTCCCAGAGTCACAGTCGCGCCAGCCAATTTAAGGAGTGTTTTTTAAATAAAATGGCGGAAGTTTCATTTCAATAGACTCAGAAACTGTTATCTATCTTGAGTTGGGAGGTTTGGCTCTGGGAATTCCATGTAGGGGAGGTGGTTTGCCACCTCTCATGGAAGCTTCCTTGAAGATAGGGCCAATCCCACAATTACAGGGATCCCAACTCCCCTTCCTCCATCTATAAAAGCTTGCCCATTTCCATTGCAAGCTAGTCTTGAAGTGCCCAAGTCTTGAGTCTCCAAGTTCTCAAATTCCCAAGAGCCTTAATGCTGCAAGAGCCCTCATTCTTCCCTTAAGGCAAAACTCGAGCAAGGAGACTATCGTCGAGAGACTCTAAGAGAGGCTTGTCCCATCCCTGGTAGGATTTGTGAGACGTGTTCTACTGGAGACCCCTCCGAAGGAGACCTCAGCGTCAGAACATTGGTTGTACTCTCTTTCGATTGTTTATTAATGAATGACTACTGGTTATGGTTCTACTCTGTTTTTCGCTTATGATAATGATCAGTTATATCCTTTCTGACTGATATATAGTTGCGTATTCTGGATTTTATGCTTGTATTCATATTGTTTCTTGCATGTGCAGCTGTCCATTCACGGAGATCGTGGGGATCGTGATCTGCCGAGGCTAAAGAACGGGAACACTGTTTCTTCTACGAATCATAGCGTTGGACTCCAGGTAGGCCTCCATCGTTGGTCTGTTTATTCGTAATTAGGAACTTGCGCTGTAGCATTTGATGATTGTTTCTAGACTCGTTCTGGGCTAGTAGGGATCGCCTCTGTTCGCAGAGGGTATTTACCTCTCCAACAATTTGGCGACTCTGCTGGGGATCGTCTATTTTTTATTGTCTCGTTTTGATTGTTTCGCAGTTTTTCTTGCTTGGTTAGCGTTTTGGGCTGGGTTCTTTTGCTGTTTTTTCTTCTTGGTTTGCTTGGATATCATTGATCTGCTTCTGGAGTAGTTCTTTTTATTTTTGGTTGAGAAATTCGGCTGGCGCGCTTTTTAGCTCGACAGTCACGCCAATTGGCGCAGGTTGCCTGTGTATTACCCACGCCAATTGCTTTCTGGCGCCAGTTACAACCTCACAGTCGTGCCATTCCTGTGAGGCATTAGGGTTCACTCAGTTTTGAGCTCTCTGGGTCTGGTCAGTGTGTTTCTTTTTGGTTTTTCAGCTACCTGAGTGTGTTGGAGTCCTGTTTGACTGGGATTTTTCCTTTATCCTTTGGTTGTTTGCTTTTCTCCATCGATTTCACGTTTTAAGCCCTAGGGCATCTAGTGGCTTTGTGTGTCGAGCCCTCCTTAGGAGTTTTGGTGTTTTGTTAGTCCAGTCAATTCTCTGATTGCTCCTTCGCATTCTCTTAGTGGTTGTTTACCATTTTGTTGCGATTTTTGGGTGATTTTTCTTCTCTTCATTCAAATTTCGTTTGGTCTTGCTTTGGGCCTAGATCACACAGTCCATTGGAGCCTTTGGGAATTTTTCTTGGTTTTGAGAGACTTTGGTTGATTTGAGATCTGATTGTTTGTGCCATTGAGTGAAATTTGCTCGTTTTACTCTCTTAATACCATTTCTCGAATTGCTTTTCATTTGTTTTCGGGTTGTTTAGTGCATCTAGCTATCAAACATTGAAAATAAAAAAATCTCTTTTGCTTTTGGTTGATTAGTGCGAATTGAAATCTTTTCGATTTTGCTAGTAATTAGTAAATTTGAAAGAAAAGTTTTTAGTTTCATTAGTTGCATTAGAGATATCATTGATTGTCTTCTGATCATTTTTGTTTGTGTAAAAAGCTCTCAACTCTTCTGTAGCTAGCTTTCATCGAACGAAATGATGTACTGTGGCATGTAGTTTTGCATTTAGGAGATTTTTGAGACAGCACATTCGTTAGGGCCTGAAAACTGAAACGTAATTGAAGATCAACTTTAAAATTCACTCAATTTACACTAAGGCAGCATTGAAATCTAACGAAACACATTTAGAGGTCTAGGCTAGAGATGTGTTCCGGCGTCTTTAAACCTAGTAGCTGTCGTTCGCCTTTTGGCTTTAGACAGCGCTAGTACGGACTTGTGCTCCCCGTACCGTCGCGTATATAAAGGGAGACCCCTCTAGGTTTCAATCCTTTATCCATAGGAAGCCAAGTCTGCCGCCCTATACCCGTGATACACCGGACACAACATTCGGGGAGATTTCCTGCACGTACGGAAAGTCCTTGGTTGATTTCTCTTTCATTATTGAAACCAAGGTGTATATTGCAGTTCACGGTTATTTGGTACACCCTTTTTGCCTAGTATTCCTGAGCAGTCATTTGATCTTTTCTGACTCCCTAAATTTGAAAAGATCGCCAAGCGCTTGTCCTTTCACGCTTGTGTCAAATATGAAAGAGATAGAGTCACCTTTTTTACCGTTTCTTGACTCTTAAAACATGAAACGGTGAAGTTTCTTATTTTTCAATGTGGTAAAAATTAATCACCCGCGATTACATGCCTTGTTAGACTTTGCTCGCTGACCGTTTGATCGCGTGTCTTGACTCTTTTTCAGCCCATGTGTGTGTTTGATCTTTTTCTCTTGTCATTTTTGCCACAGTGGTGGAACCCTCGGTTTCGTCTATTGGTAGTCCTTATATAGACGATTCATCAGAGGTTTCACAATCCTCTGTTGAACCACAGTAGCCCATTGTTTCCAAGTTTCCCGATGGGGGACCGGTTCTTTCTGAGCAACCCTTTGGGGGACCAGTTGAGTTCGATTGGCCCTTTTCTGACCCTGTGTCTGAATTGAGATTAGGAGTTGATTTCCTTTCTCTTACATCGGGTTCACCATTTATAGCTGCTTTTTTTCCTCCTAGTCCTCGCCGTCTATTGCAAGATCTAGCGGCAGGCTCAAACATGAGTGATTCTGGTGAGGAAATCCCAATGTCTGGTGAAGACTATCAGCTCTTCCCACGAAAATTATTTTCAGGAGACAACTCTAAAACAGCTGTCATGTCAACGTCCAGTCCCTCATTACCGCTGGGGTACAGGTCTTTGGGTTAGATCATTTCCGCCGCAGCCTCTATGGGAGTATCATCTCCTTCTCCGAGGCCAGCTGCTCCTTCACCGGGGGTGTCCCCTCAGACATCCGTTACTTCTATACCCGTCTAGCCCACTGTTTGTGTGGCTGCTTCTACACCCATTGTCACGGCACCCTCCGCCAGGGCTATGCCGTTTCCTGAAGACATTTATTTAGCGACTGCTATACCAGAGAAAATCTCTCCGGAGGAGTATCAGTTGTCTCTGCAACAACCGAACCCCGAGGTTGGACCATCCTCCCAAGATCCCAACCGCTCTTACTTTTCGCACTATGCACAGGATGGTATGCCCGTGTATGTTTTTCCAGGTCAGTATGATGAGCACGGGGACATTTTACGTCTACCCGCTCCTGAGGCTTACCTCCATGCTCAAGGTTTACCTTATACCCAGGCTTATAACCCATAAGGGCAACCTTTCAAAGGCCAAGCTTCAGGCCAACCTGGCTATCCTTATGACCCACAGGGGCAGCCCATGCAAGGCTATCTTGCGGGCTAACAAGGGCCGTCGTACGGTCTGCAAGGACAATATTATAGCCCTTCTGGTCAACCTGTACAGCCTCAGCCGGGGTACCAACCGGGACCGGTCTATGGTCCTGGGGGGCAAATCCAGCCTTCTCAACCTATGCAACCGTAGTATCCTATTGTTTCTAACGTTGCATATCAGCCGGGACCATCCTATGGTTCTGCTCCAGGTCAAACCGGTTACCAGCAATCACCTGGCCCTATTCCTCCACCAGGCCAACCGGATCATTCGGTACAACCCGGTGTTCCACCTCCAGGCCAACTGGCCCATCCGGTACAACCTGGGGCTCCTTTACAGCCAGGTCAACCTGCACAACCGACACCACCTGTCTATCCGGGTCAACCTGTTCATTCAGGTCAGCCCTCTCAGCCGAGTCAACCTGTTCATTTAGGGCAGCCCGCTCATTCCATTAACCCTGCCCAGCATTCGATTCATTCGACGCTGCAGCCAAATCAACAGTTATGCCCTAGTTATCAGGCTCCGCAGGGTTCCACCTATCAGCAGCCGACTCATCCTCAGGGCGGTTATTATCCTCATGGTCAATCTCAACCGAATTATAATTAGCCCCGAGGCTCTCAGTATTATCCTCCTCCACCTGGTTTTACCTATACTCAGCAGCCAAATCCAAATGCTGCTTACACCGGGCCGACACATAATCAAGGTCTGTACTCTGGTTATCAAGCCCCACACACTGGTTACCAGCAGCCAAATCAGTCTGGTTATATGACCTACACCGTCTACGGTCAGAAACCTATGGGACAGAACCCATGGGGGCAAGGATATTCACAACCATTGTGGAGTACAGGTACCGGTCCTCATCCCGGGCCTGGCATGCCGGTTAATCTGCCATTGCCGTTCTTGGCCACCTTGGAGTTGTCGGATGTTTCAAAACTGACCAATGATCCGATTTTACATAATCCTTATTGGCCTCCGGTTGCTACCAAGATACCAGGTGACTGCCCCAAGTTTGAGGGTAAAGCTGGAGAGGACCCCCAAGCGCATGTGATGACGTATCATCTTTGGTGTTCATCTAACTCTTGGGTCAATGATTCAATTCGTCTGCACCTTTTCCAACGCACTTTGACTAGAGCTGCTGATAAGTGGTACATCGAGTTAGCCCATGGCATCTTCCAAGATTTCAATTCCTTAGCCATGGCTTTTCTAACGCACTTTCAGTTACCGGTTCGTTATGAAGCCGGGACACACCTCCTGACTTCTTTGAAGCAGGACAAGGCCACTCACATTTCTGATCACATTCATGAGTGGCGGCGCCGTCGTAGACTGATCAAGTTTCATATACCTGATTAGATACTAACTCACTGGTTCACCACCTCCTTCATGAATAAAATCACTCAAGATATTGCGATGGGAGCGTGTGTTATGGAAGAACAAGCCATTGTGTGTGCCCAATATCTGGATCTTGTGTATTCTCAGTCCAACATGCTTTACGATATCTTGCCTGATGCTCCACGGTTCGAAACCTCTAAGGCTCCACCTACCCCTGCAGTGGATGGTGTCATTGGTTCCGTGTCTCAGAATTCGAAGAAATCTTCGAATGGGAAGCAGAAGTCTAATTCTTCCAACAATACTCCTACTAATCCCGCCTCGTTCGATTCTGGCAAAACCGCGGAGGTGAATTCCTTTCAAGCCAATCCTACGGAGAAAACTTCCAAGGGGAAAAAATAAGGGCAAAGGCAAATATAAATTCAACGCCCCAAAGCCAGAATCTAAACCTTGCACTGAGGATGGTTCTCAACGTAAACCGAAGTACCCCTGCCTCATTTGTGAAGGAGACCATTATACTAAAGATTTCCCACGACGATCCGAATTTAGTCAACTTCTCAAAGGCTCCAAAGGGACTCCGGCAGTTCTAAAAGAGACACTCCCATCATGGCAGACCCAGATGGTTGAACAGTCGTCACCATCTGCACCATTTGGGTCCCAAGTTTTTATGATGAATGGTGTTGCACCTATCTCCGTCGCTACGCGTTCGAAGGATTACAACGAATCGCGGCAGGCACCCGGGAAGGCAATTGCGGATGGACCACCTCCCCCACCTGTGTCCAGTTCATTGGAAATTAAGAAACCTACTCCTGAACCCATTGTAAAGCCACCTTCTAAAGGTGTCTTACGAAGATCTTCTTATAATCCGAATGCCTGTGCCGCTCAGCACTACAGCATTGTTGAGGATTTGGCAGAGGCGCCTTCTGCTATGTCTGCGCTAGAAGTTCGTCAAAGTTGTCTTTCACAATAGAAGGATTTATTGTCTGCAATCGGTGGCATTGATCCTGCCGATTCGAGTCTTCTCACCTTCGATTTAGAGAATTTTACCCCCCGGCTTCCACATCAAATCGCTCTTGTTATTCAAGTCGGGATCAACGGTCTTAACATTCATAGGGCCGTGGTGGATGAAGGTGCCTCCACCTGTGTTATGTCATCTGCTTGCTGGAAGGCCATTGGCTCTCCAGCCCTTTCGTCATCTCCCAATGCCCTCGAGGCATTTGATGGTCGGGAATCCAAACCCCTGGGTGTTCTCGAGAGCTTAGCAATCACTTTACAAGGGAAGACTGTCAACGTGGAAGTAGAAGTAGTCGACGTCAGGCTCAACTACAATTTACTTCTTGGCCGCAGCTGGACCTATACCATGCTCTGCATGCCGTCCACGATCTTTCGACTTCTTAAGTTCCCTCACGAGGGCAAAATTGTCACGATGGATCAGTTTTCCTTCTTCACCTCCACCTCCGAGAACAACGTTCCATATGTGGATCAGATTCCGAATCCCCCTGAAAGTGTAGGACCCGGTCTCTTCAAAGACCCCGTCCTCATGGGTATTTTTCCCACACCACCACCGCACACTGCTCAAGTTAACATGATTTCTAGGTCTGATGACCCCTGGCTCATCCCTACGCCTGAGCAAGTGTTTGAGTTTGGAAAATCAATGCCCTTAACTCTAGTAGAGATTATCTATTGTGAAATTGTTGCCGCATCTGATCCTCCACCTCCTCAGTATGCTCCTTTGAGCATGGCTCTAGATGTCTACTCTCAATCCCCTTGGCTTGGTCAGGTCGATTCACCGAATCCTCTAAAAGAGACTTTTCCTTCCGATGAAGCCATAATTGAAACTATGTCTCTTGAAGAGCTGCCTTGGGGCGATGGACATCATCACTCCTCTTTTATGCCTAGCCTGGGGGCAATGACAGATTGTCTAGAGCGTTATGCATCTCAGGTTCCTACCCCTCCTCTTCAAATGCCCATCTTGACACACGACGTTTTTTCGGAAGGTAACCTGAGTAACATCACTCAAACCATCCCGATCCATATCTCTGTTAAACCAGGGATCGTTGGGAACGTACATTATCATCTCCCTCCTGAGCCTCCTCTGTGGAGCTCGTTGGAGCATAGCTCTTCCACTTGTGTTAAGCTCCTAAAACAATAAAACAAGCTGCTACGAGGATAGTTATTTTAAGTGTGTCAACCTCGTTAAAATAATGAAACATGATCATTTTCAATTCGAGTTTTGATAGATTTAGTTCAAATCTCTTTTTTTTTTCAACCTTCACTCCATTTCATATGGACTGAAGCTTGGGGGGCATGCACCTCGAATTGAGACACCATGTTGGGGGGCATGCCCGTCTTGTGTGTACATAAGTGTGTGTTATTCATTTGTGTGCATGTGTGGTGTGGTGTGCAATGTAAATGTCTTTCTGCTGATCGGGTCTTCCTGATTGTGCAGATGTCCTTCAATCCGTTTGTTGGGTTCGCGGATGGTGCCTCCCGTAGTACCAGTAATCTGTCTTCGGCAGCCTGGGTAATCTATGATCCTGCTAGTGAGTTGGTGAACCTGCAAGGTGTGTGTCTGGGACGTGCTACCAATAACGTCGCGGAATATAGTGCTGTTTTAGAATTATTAACTGAGGCTATAAACCTTGGTATCCGTGAATTGCTTGTATATCTAGAAATCCACATATTTTATGTTTGTATCTGCGTGTTCATTTACTGGAAAGAAATTTTGAATATATTACATATCAACATATACCCCGGCACATGAATACACTAACAGATGTAGTAGCTAATATGGTTTTATATAGACATTTGCGCAATTTATAAGAACATCATCACATGTGAAAGGAAGATCCATCCAGAAATAGATATGTATATAGATAGATATCGAAGTGTTTACATAGCACATGTCACATAAGATAAAAAAATATACATGTTCATCTTATTACATCCGGAGATGACACGTCTCTCAAAAATATGCATGAAATAAAACCCTAGGAGGCTAGTCTGCGTGGTGCTCATGATAACAAGTCACCGCACGCACTAGGCGTCTCAGTAGATGGTGGAGACGACTAGGTACTCCCACCGTATGTCTCTGATATGCTAACGGTACATCCGCTAGCCGGGCGTAGTCCAGAATCCCTCGAGCAATCCCCTCAAGGTTTTGAACCAACTCTCCTCCTTCCGCACCCTCCTCATGAGGATCGACTGCGAGCTGAGTTCTCCGTGCGATAGGAGACATCTCGGTTGGTCTCTTTGGGCCAACATCTGCATACGCATGTAACTGCTGTCAGAACGGACATGTATTGACAAAAAATCATAAAACATATCATACCCAGCTCTTCGTCCCAATCCTCTCCCTCCGGCAGTGGGAGATCTGGGTCTCCAGTAAAGTCTATCCCGGCATAAGGCCAGTGCTCAACTACAATCAACTGGTGCCGCAACCACCCAAAAACCTCTGGCCTCCAGGACATCTGTTGGCCTCCTCCTGCTCTAGGCATTAGTGCTGCCCAGCGAGCCATTCTCGGCTCTCATGGTATCAGCTCCGCTACAACGGCCCCTTGGCCCTGGAAGATTGGTAATCATTCCAGAATGAATAATACCAGGATGGACCCATAGCGAAACTACTTCAACTTGTCTTGTTTGCATCTTGTCAGTTGTCTCTTGATGTTGATCGTTACTACTGTGGCCCAGTCAAACAATATAGGACTCATGCACTCTGAAGCCAGTAAGAGTTGGGCTTTCGTCGCTTCGTGCGGTGCTTGCGATCTCGCAGCCCGCGTGATGGTATGTAGCACTAGTTGTAGTGCCAGATCAGGGATAGTGTGGATATCCACCTTTTTACTCCCTGATCCCATTTGTGCCCTTGGGCACACTCGTGCCATCACTTCCTCCATTTTCTCACCAGATGGTCTGATCCCTGTCAGTATGGGTACCAGACCTCTGCGCGACAGTCCGATTATGAAATACACATCAGAAACGTCCAGTTCTAACACCTGGTCTCGTAGCTTGAATACTTGTTCCCATTCATCCCAAATGCTCACCAGGTACTGAAGTAGCTCAGGTTGAGCTCGTAAACAAGGTGTCAGGAAGAATTTCTTGAGCCCACAGTTTCTGAGGGCATTCATGCAGGCCTCATTTTCCATGGCTATTTTTTCCTCTTCCCCATGCTCTTTTTCTTTCCACTCAATCACCATTTTTCTTGGTTTCCTGCATCAACATGGTCATAAACCTTTAATTAGATCTCTGTTGAGCTTCAAAATTCATTCAAAATGATTAAAATGGCGAATTTTTAGGTGGAAAATTGGGTTTAGCTACTGGTGCAGATGTTTTAGGAACAGTCGTTCCAGTTGGCGTGATCCTTTTGCATATAAAATCCCATTGGCGCGAGTCCGTGCCCGATACCCGTGCCAATGAGCGGAGCCCTAAAAATTCAAAAAGTTGCCACAGAAGTCTATTGCATGATGAAAAACTATTAAAAAATGGATTGAAATGAAGTACGAGGAAGCGCCTTTTACCTGGAACTGACGGAACTCTGAATGGTAGCCCGAATTAGTCGTAATCGCCACCAGACGTTTGCACAGTAAATGGACCAATGTTTCTCTTCACTCAGGTAAAAAGTAAAAGTAATTTTATTTTTACCATTTAGACTTATTTATAACTTTTTGAGCTCTATTTAGGTTTAAAAAGTCATTTTTTCATTAATATTTCGTATGTTTTGTCGAAAATGGATTTTACACTTGCCTTTCTGTGCAGCAACAGGTTTTTATGAAATGTAAATGGCGAAACGAGTTGTATTTTATACTTTTTCGGACTTGGTAAAAACACGAAAAAGTCACTTTGGAGTCATCTTTCAGCTCTTTTCTGACTCTCTAAACATGAAAAGATTGCCGAGGCCCTTGTTGTTTCGATCTCGTTAAAGTGGCTGTAAAACGACATCTACCCAGTATAATTTTACCCCTTTTTCGGGCTGGGATGGATTATTTACGAAAAAGGAATACCCTAGCCTATCGCGACTAGGAGGTTTTCACGGATATTGCTTTCTACCTTTTTGGATCTGAGGAACTATTTATGAAAAGGGACCTTTGGAGTTTACTTTTATGCTATCTTTTCAAACTCTCTAAACATGAAAAGACGTTGATTTTTTCCTTTGTCAAACTCGTTAAACCCTGATGACATCGGATTCAGTCGAAATGACGTTCTCCGAGTTCCTCCTTCCTAGGGCTCGTTAAATGTACTAGGATGGATTCGCCTGAAGGGCAGACTTATATTACAAGAATATGCTAGCCCCTTCAAGCTTGTTATCAAAAATAATTTGGGTACTCGCCAGAAATGGTGGGGGAAAAATGGAACCATCATCATTGTCGTGTTGGCAGTATGTCACTTTTGAACATGGCACTTGTCTGCATTTGTGTCGGGTTGGGGATATCTCATCTCGTTCTTTCACTTGCCTCCATGGGTTTGGATAATCCCTTTTTACCTCTCCTCTGCTCATTGCCTTGTCACCATGACCTCTAATCCGTTGATTTCAAATACTGCCAAAACCACTATTTGTGTCGTTATATGTTCAAGAGAAGTTGACCTCTGCAAATATCAACCTTCCTCTGGTTCTCATATGATCCTGATTCACAACAAAAACATCATGTTCATCTGTCTCGTGTCGATGATGTGGGAAACATTATGGCCCACCTTCGATCAAGGTCACTTCCTGTCGACTTCAGCTCATTATCCAAGAAGCTGATCTAGAGACTCCCTTATGGTACCTTGGAGCCTGCATGCCTCAATGGCATGTTCATCGCATTTGACGCGAGGTTTTCATCATTGGCCTCTGATCAAGTGATTCTACAGGTGTTCGATGCTAGCTCATTGATTCACATGCCGTAGATTTTACCTGTAGTACCTTGAGGGCCATCGTTAGTATTGGTGGTACCTCTCGCGTCTGTTAACAGCTTTCATCATTGGTTGGTAATCAGATGATGTTCTTGCATGTTCGACTTCAGCTCACATATTTGCATGCTTGAACTTGTACTTTGTTTGGATCAAGATGGAGCGCAAGACCTTGGATTGTGTCTGTTGTAATCCAGGCTGTGATTTTGTGGATTATTATGATTATTTACATGACTTATTCACTGGATGACTACGACCATACCTGAGTCTATTTATCGATCCTCACTGGATGGCTGCATCCATACCTTGGATCTGGATTATTGTATACTCTTTTTTGGATGGCTGCGTCCATACCACATATACATCATGTACTTGAGATATTAGTTGTATTTCTCCACGCAGGTTTTCCGACGGTGGAGTTTCAGTTGGACATGTTCTCGTAAAGCATTTCACCCCTCTCTCTCTCTCGGGCCTCATGCTTTAGGGGGCATCTGTTACACAGTAATTTGTCACCGTTCCTACCATTCCCCGTCCCGCACATTGGAGGGCCCATTCTGTGACCTGTGAGCAATGTCATGCCTTGAAACCACTATCATTGCATTCCTCTAAACCTGAGCTTCAATTGCCCTGAAGACATCTCCTTGCAAAGAATCATAAGAACATCCATTTTTGCATTAGCACGGGTAGCCAGTTCATCACTCATGCCACTAGGGAAAATCCTAAAAAGAGGCCGTGCCAACTGGCGCTCTGTCCCAGAGTCACAGTCGCGCCAGCCAATTTAAGGAGTGTTTTTTAAATAAAATGGTGGAAGTTTTGTTTCAACAGACTCAGAAACTGTTATCTATCTTGAGTTGGGAGGTTTGGCTCCGGGAATTCCATGTAGGGGAGGTGGTTTTCCACCTCTCATAGAAGCTTCCTTGAAGATAGGGATCCCAACTCCCCTTCCTCCATCTATAAAAGCTTGCTCATTCTCCATTGCAAGCTAGTCTTGAGTCTTGAAGTGCCCAAGTCTTGAATCTCCAAGTTTCCATATCCCAAGAAGCTATCATAGCCTTATGCTGCAAGAGCCCTCATTCTTCCCTTAAGGCCGAACTCAAGCAAGGAGATCATCGTCGAGAGACTCAAAGATAGGCTTGTCCCATCCTTGGCAGGATTTGCGAGACGTTTTCTACTGGCGACCCCTCCGAAGGAGACCGCAGCGTCAGAACATTGGTTGTACTCTCCTTTGATTGTTTATTAATGAATGACTACTGGTTATGGTTCCACTCTAGTTTTCGTTTATGATGATGATGAGTTATATCCTTTCTGACTGATATATAGTTGCGTATTCTTGATTTTATGCTTGTATTCGTGTTGTTTCTTGCATGTGCAGGTGTCCATTCACGGAGATCGTGAGGATCGTGATCTGCTGGGGCTAAGGAACGGGAGCACCACCTCTTCTACGAATCATAGCGTTGGACTCTAGGTAGGCCTTCATCGCTGGTTTGTTTATTCGCAATTAGGACTTGCGCTGTAGCTTTTGATGATTGTTGCTAGACCCGTTCTGGGCTAGTAGGGACGCTCGTCCTAAGCAGAGAGGATTTACTCTCAACACTACCCTACTATTCTCGCTTCCGCTGGTGCTTTGATCCCTTTTGTTGTCCATTTTCCCCTGGATTTTGACAGGACTGCTTTCTGAACTAGGGTCCATTGCTCTCCTTTCGAGTTATGACTTTCTTCTTCAGCCTTCTTTTTACAATGTATTGCGAAATGGCCATAGCCATGACAATGCTTGCATTTAAACAGAAGTTGTTCGTAATCCAACTCCTAGATATGGGTCCAATCTGCAACCGTTAGTTTAATCGCTTCCAGCAGCCCAAATTCCAAGTCTACCTCTATGCATATGTGTGTGTAGGAGTATTGATATTTTCTTAGTGCTTGGTCAATATATTTTCCAAGAGCGTTGCCAATAGTTTGGAGGGACTTCTAATTCCAGCAGTGTAGAGGAAGGTGGGGGAGGTGCACCCACACTGGGACAGCTGAAGGCACGTCTTGGGCAGGACCAAAATCGAACGTCCATTTATTTAAATATAGACCTTTAGGACCCATGAAACATGGCCCATTTCTGAATATGAGGCTTCTATCTTTCGCATTTTCAAACACAAAAACCAAGAATCCTTTTCCAACGAAGTGACTTTTAATGCCTTCTGAAACTAGAGGAGTCTAGTTTCTTTGCACCCAGTCCTCCACGACTTTGGGAGATGGCCAGAGACCAATAAATTTCCCTATGAGCCCTCTTTTTGTGAGATTCAATGCGGACCTACAAGTTTCCTCGACTGGAAGAAAAACCGAAGGGATGTTGTCCAAATTCTTTACAAATTTCTGTTACAAATTAGATAGGGGACGTTTGCTGCTTGCAGCTACTAATTTCTTGAACGCAGTCACTTCTGAAGGTGGAGGAAGGGGGTCAGATCCCCCTCTTGAAGCCATGGTGGTTGGGATGCATACCAATCATCCAAAAGTTCAAATAAAATTAAAGGGATGCATACCTTGTCACAGCCTTAGCCATTGGATCTCATCTTATCTTCTCCAATTTTCAAATAAAATTAAAGGGATGCATACCTTGTCATAGCCTTAACCATTGGATCTCATCTTATCTTTCCCTCTTAATTTATTCTCAATATTAGTTTCTTCTCTTTCTCTGGAACATTATCCATCCTCTTGGATCTCGAGGGGAAGGGATGAGAGGATGAATGTTGGACAGCAAATACAAGTTGGTCATGTTATCACTCGAGGTTTTCCTTGAAGTTGTGGAAATGGAAAGTATACCCGAGGTAACCACAAACCAACCTTCAAATGCAGAATCTAGCCAATCTGCATCCAGAGAGGGCTCTCTCTTTATAATTTATCTTTGTTCTTAGAAAGTTTTAGGCTAGTTATAAGTCCAAGAGTTTTGATTTTGTTTGAATGGTGGAATCCGCCAACTAAGGGCAAGGTCGAAGATTTTCAGTCCATTGGGCTATGGAGTCAAAGGATGGCTTTACTGGATTTCTATTCTACACACAAGATGGCTTTGCAGGGCAAGATAGCCAAACAGAGGACAATCCTTTAAAATTTAAAGTGGATGGAATGGGTTTGAAGGGATGAAAGGCAGCTAAGAATCTTTCACCATGTTCAAAAAGAAAGAAATGAAATGATTACAAACAAAGAGCAGTGAAGAATTCTTTATTATAGTAATCAAGAATGTTTAAATTAGCAAAGCAAGAGCATTTAAGAATTCATGCTTATAACTAATTTAGAGGAAAACATTAAGAACAATCACATCTGAAATCAGAGTACAATTAAGTAAATTCTGATTCAATCCTTTATGTAAATTATTCAGAAATGGACATAATGATATTATAAACTGATATAAAACTTAAGACAAAGGGTAGAAAGACTTATTGAACTGCAGTCCAACACATGAATCCTGCAAAAAGTCCTGAGATTCAAATCGTCATCCAGTAAGCCACGAATAAATTTCTCCAAAATGCTTTTATTCCGAAAATCTCAATGTTACAGCAAAGTAATAGAATCCACCCTCAATACTCTCTTTGAGGGTTTATTTATACAAAAAATAATTGAAAAAATCTCACACTAACTTAGCCAATAATCTAGGGTGACTAAGGAGTAATTTACAAATAAACAGGAGACAAATGGTCTCGTAGATAGAATAATAAGTAACTGCTGATGTGTTGTTTCCTCATTTTGCTGATGTGCTGGAGGTAAGTGCTGAAATAGGGCTCGATGCTGTCCCTTGGAGTAATTTCTTTGCTTGTTTGATACTCTTTGTCTTTACGGATACTCTTTAACCTGTTCGACTGATACTCTTTCATCTGTGCTCATTTTTATCCTTTACATAATAGTAAAAAGATAAAATTCTCATCCTGAAGATAATTTTCATAGAATTTCCAATAAGTCGTTCCACCATTGATCTTCTGCTATTATGGTTCTTTTAAGTTTTCTCAACGTTTCATCAGCCTCTGTGAGTTTGTAAAAAGTGGGCTGATCAGGGAATAAATACTTTATTTCATGTTCAAGATGAAATAAATTCTTCAACCTGTCATAGAGATTTCTCCCTGTTGGCAACGTTGCTTCTGGAAAACTGATAGAACAAGCAATTGTATTTTGAGCATGGATATTTATTTTCTTAACATAGGTTTCCAGGTCCATTATCTGGTCCTCTGAGAGCATAGGACTGGGTAACCCACTGTCCAACAAAACCTGAAATTTTCCTCTGAAAGTATTAATATCAGCCAAAATATCTGAGCACTTCCTTTCCAAATTCTGCATAAAAGTTCTTTTGATGAAAACTCTTTTTATCTCCAAAATGGTGCCGGTCCTATCCTCAATTCCTAATACTGCAAGCTGTTGCTTAGTTCGGGTGTTCAAAAATTGAATGAGTTGATTGGCCTGCTCAGGTCTACCTCTTAATTCATCTCTTGTTCTGTTTATCTCTTCCTGAGCTACTTTAATCAAGTCATTTTGTTCAAAAATTGCTTGAACAGAGGGCCAAATACTTTTTATTAATTCAATTATATTACCCCAAAGAATTTCATTTATTTCCTTCAAAGGCTTTTCTAATGAAAGATCTTTTTCTAAAGCCTTAACTAATCTTTCCAACCTTTTAATTTCCCTGGTATTATCAGCAACGATCTTTTTAGATGTATCATATTTCTGCTCCAAATTTTCTAACTGCAACTTTGTGGTTTGAAGTTCTGTGACTCTTAATTTTAAACTTTCCATTTGTTTTATCAATTTCTCAATTTGCAATTGGGTGCTTGTGTTATTTAAAGAATCTTGCAGCCTTAGGGCTGCCATGGCTTTATCAGTAAGAGTGGAATACACCATTTCCCCATTTTGTCTATGAAGCTCTATCTGGTCCAAAGGATGAATGTCCTTTGCCAGGACCTAAAAATTTGTTTTGATATAATCAGCTGCTGTCATAGGTTTTGGTACCTTGGGCTTGAAGTGGCCCATCATCATTTTGCCTTGTGAAATATCAAATGCTGACATTAACCTTTCCTGATTATGTGGAGCCATTTTCAGATATTGATCATATACTTTCATTCTCAATGGATCATTCTTTGCCTTTATATTAATGAAAGTTCTTTTTATATCCCCTGTATCTGTTTTAGGTGGCCTAAAAGAAGATACTTCAGTACTCAACTGCTTTTGCAAAGCTTTTCCTTTCTGGCCTGTGTTTGTTTCACTAACTGTGCCAGTTAGTTGACTGTCTTCCCTTCCATCATCAAATATTTCATCAATGATTTCCACATCTGGAAGTGGATCTGGTTTCTGTTTTTTGGCTTGATGTATCTCTGCGGATTTTTTGGGAGGAGTAGTATCTGGAACCTGCCTTTTCTTGCTCATTTCTACATTGGATGGAGTTTGTAATCCTGAAACTTCGGGATGATTTACTTGAATGGGAGAAACTTGTGTTTGATCAGGTGCTCTGGAGGTTTGAGGTTTCTCTGCCATGACTAAAGTTTCAATGACCTGTATCTCAGGTTCCTTTCCTTTGCCTTTTGACTCTGCTGCAACTGATGAACTGCCTTCCTGTAATCTCTGTTGTAGATTTTCTGCTGAAGAAGTGCCAATGTGAGGTACCTGCACTTGACCACAAGATTCTAGGTCATACTTCTTCTCAAGATCTTTCATAATTTTGTTCATTTTGTCTTCTTCACTTTCTTCTTCAACTAGTGTTTCTTCCACCCATTCATCTTGATTGGCATATTGTTCTATTTCAGGAATCTTGTGGTGTATGTAAGGGGATGATTTGTTCTTTATTCTCTTTTCACAGATAAAACCAAATGGATCATAAGGAACCCAACGGAAAGTTCTTTGGAACTTGCAATGGCTTTGTAGTATATTTTCTGCTTCTCGCTCGGCCTCCCTAGAGTTGCAGATGAAAGGACCTAATTGACTTTTGATCCTTAGTTGGGCTTTCTTTTTCACACTACAAAAATGAATCACATCTGAATTATTCATTTGCCTGAAGTATTCCAAGGCAAAAAGTCTCATGGGCACATATCTTGGCAACTTGAATGGATGTAATTCACATCCATAGATTCTAATGACTGAATGGTTTTGATATAAATACCAATCTCCAACTTTATATGTCCTTGAAAGCTGCAAGGTCTTCTTGATTTCATTACTGAGCCTTGGAGGAGGAATTCTTGTCAACAAGGTAGTTGCAGGATATACAAAAAGATCGATGAACTCAACATAGGAATAGGGAGAATCATAGGAAGAATGAATTATGGGAGACCAAAATATAACTGACCTAGGGTTTCCCTTGGCATCAAGCTTTTTAACAGGGAAAGGGAACTTCTCTGATTGATAAAAGATAATGAGATGATAAATAACTGAGGAATATTTAAAAACTTTTTCATCATCTAGCCTCATGAACTGGTCATGGATCTTATTGGCTATGAAAGAGGCAAAGTCATATTTAACTTCAGGAGGTTGCCCAGGAGTAAAAATGGATAGCAAAACCAAGGTTATTTCATCAACATATTCACTTGTATTGAAACCCAAGACAAAAGATATCATATTTAGGATGAGCCTTCCCAACTTAGTGAAATAATAAAAACCATAGGGAGGAGGTCCCTTAGGTTGATGTTCAGGCAACATAAAATTCTGGCAAATGGACTCCAATTTTTCTGGGGTCAATTGATTAGACTTTTCAATCAGTTCTTCCATAGACAAAGGTGCTAATTCTTGATCTGGTTCAAAATGTAGCATTGCATTGATAGCTTGGGGAGTAATGGGGAAAAGAACACTCTGGTCAGGGGATATTACAGCTCTTTGAGTGGGATCATAGTTAGAATGGCAATAGTGGATAATTTCTGGGAAAGTAATGACTGAGGGGATGAGATATCTCGGGAGATTGGATTCCCACAACCCAATGACATCTTGCCCCTTCGAATAATCATCTCTGCAGCGACAATAACTCAGAAGGGGGCTTTCATCAAAATGCAAGTCTTTAATCTGAAAATCTTTATCCACTAAGGGCAAATATTCTAACTCTCTGTGGGGGGCATTCAATGGAGTCACATTCAGGGCTGCCGGGGCTTCCATTTTGGTTCTTGTGGATTCAAAACGGAAGTTTCTGGGTTTTCTTCACAGGCCGGGCGTGATTTCAGTTTTAATGAGGGAAATTGGCACAATTGCAGGTTCGGGGGAACAATTCACAGTTTTAAACCTCAGGGAATGATCTTAGCGATAAGATTTAATCACTAATCCAGTGGAAAACAAGGAAAACAGAGTTTCTTTTGAAGTTCGGAGCGCAGTAAAATAAATACCTGTTTTTTGGAGGCAAACTGGGTTTTAATAGGTATCAGGGAGTGGCAAGAAGATGCTCCAACACTGGTCCGGTAGAATTCTGGAGTGAAATAGGATAGAACAGTGGATTTCAATGAAAATTTGAATTTCGTAGCGGAAGGCGCAGTCGCTTTCGAATAACGAAAATGACATGAAAAACACGAAAATTTGTTTTATTTCCAAGTTAAAAGGGATTTTTTTTTTTTTCGAGGACTGACGTCATCGATGTACGGGCTGACGTGTGGCAGGGGTCGGGCAGTAAGCGGTAATCCTCACACCGCTTATGGACAAGAGTGGTATTAAACGAGTGGGCAGCGATTCCACTGGAGCATTGACACGTGGACGGAGGACTAGTCCAATACCACCAAGCCCCCGCGCGTTAATGCTCTGACAAGGGACGGCTGGCGGAATTGATGTGGAGCGTTGATCTTTGGAGGGGGAGATCGGATGGTGGAAGGGACGGGGAGATGGTGGGGGTTTATCGTGCGGGCCCGACGGGGTTTTAAACGCGTTTAACTTTATTAAGTATCCCGGGGGGGCGTCTAATAGGCGGAAAAGTTTGGTTATTAACTAATTCTGATAATTAATTAATCCCATGGTATAATGGAAATAGGGGTCGCGGTGGGGTTTCGATTGTGGTTGAAGCGTCGGGTGGGATGCCAAGTGGATGGGCCACGGTGGCATGGGGGCTTTTCCGAAGTTTTGGTTTTAAAAATAAAACTTCGGGTTTATTATTTTTGTGTTAAACATATATATCATATGTTTAAAGCTTTTCTCATATATGTTTTTTTTATTATATGATAAATTAATCAATGTAATTAACTTATCATAGGGGCGGGAGTACTATATAATGATATATTTTAACCAAAGGGCGCATATAATGTGGGTTTTTAATGATTAATTGGGAAATAAATACTTTGGCTAAACTTTATAATAAGATGGGCTTTTTTGGGATATTAATTTAAAAGGAGTTATATACTTAGGATAAAGGATTTTCACTAGGGATTTAATAACTAGAGTTAAACATTAATATGACAAAGGGACAAGGGAACTCAAAATACTTTGCACATCTAAGAAAGTGACAATTTCTGAAGTAAATTACAATATCTCAACTTCAACACTTAAACTTAGAATAGTAAGTTATTTTGAGGGATTTTTATGGAATTTTGCATGATTTTCCTAAGTAAAATGGGATTTTACTTAGGAAAAGATTGAAAGTGAATGATAATGGATAACTTCAAGTACTTAGGTCTTTTTGATCATTAGGCCGAGGGTCCGGTCCCTCCAAAAGTCAAGGAAATGCCTTGAGCCCCTCTAATCTTCAAATTCCTTAGCACTTTGGGGAAATTAGTAAAACTTTTAGGGAGAAAGTGAGATGGGAAGTTAATGATTCTGACTTTGCCTTCCTCTGAAATTTTGCCAATGTAGTGTTATGCCTTTGCACTTAGTGATGAAAGTAAAAGATTGAACACATTTAGCACCATCATTCATCACATGAAACTTTGCAACACCATCTACCTACCCTATCTACTTTACTCTACCATTTTCTCTTCTTTATTAGGGTGCACTTAGACTGGCAAACCCTTATCAATATTCTTTTCTTTTACAAGGCAAATCTATCTAATTCTACCCTTATTACATCCAAGGGCTCAGATTAAACTATTGAGCACCTTTTATTAACTCTACCTATCTACTTATCTGCCAAGATTAAACTGTTTGGTCAGATATTTATTCTCTATTCTATAACATGAAATTGAAATATGAATAAGTCAAGTTTAAACAGTTTGACCCTTCATAAATTGTGGCAAAGTTTGACAAGTTGCACACAATTACTTATTTACAAAAAATGAAATAGTAGTGGCATTTGGATTTGCACACTTTCCTTGGTCTATTTTTGTTTGGGGTTCATTTCTTTCACTTTTTTGACCACTTTATTTTTCTTACCCTTTGATTTTTCTTTTAGGGTATACCCTCTTTACATTTTTTTAAATTTTTGATTTTTTGGTTTTTCAAGAATATGGAATACCTTTGCTCAAGAAAAAGGTTTGAACATATTCCATAGTTCAATCAAGACAATCATGAAAAATGACACCTATCGTATAGGAGTCTAACATGTCATTCTCCACATTCAGTAAATGGTGTGCTCAAGTATGATGCTTGTATGTTCTTGGCCTCGATCTACTCCCTTGTTTCTTCTTTACCCAACATGACAGCCTGTGAAAGCTCTGAAGGTGTCGAAGAAGAGTCAGAATCATAGGAGAGCTGAAAGCCTAGTCTGTCTTTGTCATGACCCATGAGCAGTGAGGCCTCATCGTCAGGAATCTTAGTGTCCTGCTCCTCAGGGCCTTCAGTCTTCTGTCTCTTACTGAGGTGACCTTCCTCTTCCTCGTCCGTGAATCCTTGGTTAGTCTGGGGATTTTCCTGTTCAAGCACTTTTGCATCACCGAGTACACTGTCTCCTTTTCCTTTGCCAGCTGGGGATTTGGCCTCCATCTCTATATCCAAAGGCCATAAATCACAGTTAGATTTCCATTCAATAAGAGGCCTAGGTTCATGCTCATATGTTGTGGATTTAATATTCTTTTTCCTGCGTGTAATAAATCCTTTAGGATCGTAGTGCCAAGCATCTCCATGTGGGAAATTCATATTCCGCAACATCCCTTCCACAGAGGAGAGGGCATGCCTTGAATTGACAGTGAAACGACCTATAGTATTTGGAGCCTGAAGATATATCCCTTTTTCGCGGGCATGAAGTGGGCTTGGTCGGCACTTAGGACTTGGCGGATGAACTCAAGGGCGAAAATCCTCATGGACAGAAACACTGGCAAGTGTTAAGGAGGCACTTCGGCACCATAGACCTTGATCTCGATGTGATCTTCAAATAAGTACCAGTCCCCGGTACAATCTGTTTCACTGAACTGGAGCCACTCCTTTTGCTCAGGAAAATTTTTGGGCGGGGGGATGTCATGTATGATTGCATAGGCCCTGGACATGAAATATGTGACGAATTTCGCATACCTCTTCCCCTTTGAATGCTACCGAACTGTCGGAGTCCATTCAAAAACAGATTTGGGTGCAGCATTTCTCATGGAGAACCTGTTCAGGCCTAAACCATCGAACTTGTCTGCATGCTCAAACAAGAATAAATAGAAAACCAGGGAGCAGTATTTGAAAGAGAAAAAGGATGACATATCTTGGAACTAGGCTTTGAAAGCCAAGGCCAGGAAAGTGGGGATATCTAGTAGAATCTTAGATTTCATCATGAGCCAAAGAAACCCTAAAACTACCCTAGTCACCCTATCAGCATTTTATAACCCCAGCGTTCTCGAGATCACTGCTAGAATAAGCTATATGGTATCACGGACTAGGGACAGCGGGATAGCCTTTGTGGGAGGGAGAGTGGATAGGTGTGAATCAGAAATGAGTTCGAGGAAACTGCCCTGCTTCTCCAAGGGTAGGTTCGAGAAGTGGCAAGAGAGAGTGACTTCAGTGAATTCGACACAGTCTTGGGCGGAGGGATAGCAAAGGGATTTTCTGATGAGTTGAGGAGTAATCTCGAGAATCTTGAACTCCCGAGCGAAGAGAAAAATGTCCTTCCGCTTGATGTAGGCATTGGCAAGCCAAGGAATAAACTCCGGGAACGGATGGGTTGTTGGGGCAATTTGGTAATAGAGCCCTGAATCAACGAGTCTGAAAACATCTTCCCCCCGTCGCTAAAAGTCTAAGAGCTCAGCCTTAATACTGGCCACATTGAAAGGGTAAACCAGGTCGCAGAGTTGAGAGTGGGCATCTGTGAGTGGTTCGGGATAAGGAGTAGTCCTGACCTCGTGAGCTTGAGGGGTTTCGGGGGTGGAGCGCTTCATTTTTTCCATATCAATTCGAATAAATAGTAAAAAGGGAAATAATGAAATAGACAGGACCAAACACCTAAGGCAGCAGGGAAAGCAACGCGAGGGTGAAAGGCAGCCAATACTTGTGATTTTACCCAGATGCCTGATAATGTGAAACGTTGGTAAGTGACTAGCAATTCCAACAGCTGAAAGTAAAAATCGTAGCGGAAACAGGGTTTTTACTGGGTAATAGGGCGAGACGACAAATGTAGGGCTGACATCACGAGGACGTTGGCAAAGTGGCACGTGGCACGCAGTGATTGGCCGACAGCGGCCGGGTAGGTGAGGAACCATGTGCCAGACACAGGAGTACCGACCTTCGTACCCCGAACGAACTTACCTTACCTTGTTGCGTACCTGTGCTAGCAGTGTGCTGGTGGGCCCCTCCGTTTTTCATCGGGTCGAACATTGATCTCCATCCCCCATCTTCCCCCCCCGACACTGCTCTGATTCGCCGTGAGGGGAGATGATGTCATCTCCTCTGGCGGGTCAGTCTGAGCCACCCCTGCTCTCTTGAGTGCCGTCGGAATCGGCTGTAGACAGCCATCCTTGGTGGGTGGCTCCATCGTTGCCGCTGGTTGTATCACATCTCTTGGAGAGGTGCGATCGCAACGACGCCTTTGCATTACTAACCGCCGTAAGGGTTGCGTTGCTTACCTTTAGCCTCCCACTTTGCCTTTCCTAATCCTTCATTAAATAGATCTTTGCGTTGTATTTCTCCTCATGGGAGTTCTTGGCTTGTGACTCCCGTAATGAAAAACAAAGTGCGAAGATCTGTCTGTTGAAGGGATAGGGAGGAGCAAAGTTGGAGAATAAAGGTAGACGTCGCAGCCTTTTTGGCAGTCGGTAATGAGAAGGCGCTGCCACAGTCGCACCTCTCCCAGAGCCACGACACAACCCACTGCAGCAGTGGAGCCATCGACCCGTTGGAGGAGATGACATCATCTCTACTCGCAGCCAATCAAAGCAGTTCTAGGGGAGGAAGACAGGAGATGGAGACCCACCAGCACAGAGTTGGCACAGGTACGTTGCAAGGTAAGGTAAGTTTGGTCAGGGTATGAAGTCCGATACTCCTGTGTCTGGCACGTGGTCCCCCACTTACCAGCCACTGTCGACCAACCACTGCGTGCCACGTGCCCCTTTTCCAACGTCCTCATGACGTCAGCCCTACATTTGTCACCCCGCCCCATTACCCAGTAAAAACCTTGTTTCCGCAGCAATTTTTACTCTTAGCTGTTTGGATTAGCTGGTCACTTACTAATGTTTCACTCTGTCAAACGGGTAAAAAACTCAAGTATTGGCTCCTTCCACCTCGCAGCAACTGCCACCTCAGTCGCCTTACCAACCTGGCTCCTCCACTTCTTCAGTGAAATCACGCGCACTCAGGGGGCTCTGCCACGCCTCATCGTAATCATTAAGGATATCATGATCAGGCCCATGTGGCATTTGTTTTTATTTTTGTTTCAGTTTCAGTGTGATGTAAGATCGGGTGAAATCTCGATTTCACCCAAAGTATTGTCTACATGTTATGTTTCTGTTGTAGTTAGTGTCGGAAGAATACTGCCTCTGATACGATGCAATTATATCACATCATTTTTTATTTGGATATGAAACTGTAAAATCAAGAACGAATATTTTGTCCGAGAGAATATCTGGCCAAGGCACCCAATGTAAAAACTATAAAAAGCTAACTAGAAGACAAAGAAAAGGTTTTGATTTCTCTGGAAGTTCTGAGTTCATATTTTGTGTAGCACATTTTGTAATGTTTGGGATTAGCTCTTAATGCATATCAGGAAGAGCTATTTTGAGAAGATAATATAATGACGACTTGTTGCAAAATGGATTCTTACTGAGCTTTTGAGCAGTATGTATGCTTCTT
The DNA here is from genome assembly GCA_034641835.2 of Pinus albicaulis. Lineage (NCBI taxonomy): Eukaryota > Viridiplantae > Streptophyta > Pinopsida > Pinales > Pinaceae > Pinus > Pinus albicaulis. The sequence continues at coordinate 1,000,554,237 of CM076575.1, read as the reverse complement.
CTGTGTATCAATTTAATCATCTTATTCAGTTTCGCCATATTTCCTTTCAAGTTATCATGTGTTAGGAATGTTGGTTGCTAATGGCTAATTAATGAATTTATCCTGCATGATACTCATATACTGGTCATTCGACTACCTTAATTAGGCTCGACACACGATTCCCATTTCATAACCCTGGAGGGAAAATTCTTACATCTTAGTAGGCTTGTCTCACTTCGACTTACCGACCTTGTTCTTCTTAGTGTCCATTCGCATTATCTCAAAGGATCTGTTCATTGGTTCTGTATCCAGCCCTATTGCAGCAAATTGAGCTTCATTTCAGCCACAGGCCCATTCTGAGTTATTCCCTTCTCACAATCAGAGTTAGTAGTTATTGCTCTGCTCCCATTTTTATCTCGAACCGCTTATCAAATAATTTCCACAAAGTTTATATCTGAGAGGTTCCCTCAAAGAGCATAAAGAAAACCTATATGACCTCCCTCTCATAAGATGTCCTAGGCATTAGTCTTTTGCAACTCAAGACTGTCTCTAGGAGCGACAACATCTTTTTAGCATCGTTTCCGAGGAACGTATTAAAAAATCTTTTCCCTGGGATATGACATTATCTTCACCCTTCAATCAAGTGAGTACGAAGGGTTGAAAGTTGCACAACCCTCACCTTGGCGACTCCACTATTATCTAAACCTAAATCAACTACAATCCTAGCTTACACCAAGCCTCACACTAGGTCAGATACCTCTCAGTTGAGAACCCCTTTCGTATCTGATCCTGAAAAGATTATATTCAAGAGAATTTGGAAAGAAAAGCAACCCATCCAAGCTGACTTACCTTCATTCTCGCTAGAAGGTTCGTCGTCCTCATCTCAAAAAGCTGAAGTCTATGGCCCTGGCTCCATAGCCCGCATACTTGAGTATCCCCTAGAGACCTCCGCTTTCGCCAATTCTGACATAAAAGACGAAGCCAAGTTCGTTGATACCTCTTTTCCTCCCTTGTGTCCTACTCCAGAGGCTGAGGAAGTCAAAGAAGTTACAGTACTCCAGAACTCATTTCGGGTAAATATCCAAAGCTCCACTCAGCATAGACCTATTGTACCACAGCGAAATCATCCTTAGAATCTGCCACCACCACCCCTCATGGTTGTACCTGGCTTCCTCCTTAACAAATATGCCCCATTGGTTTTGCCTCAAGTATTGCATGCCATGCCTCAAGAATATCTAAAGCTCTTGCCTCGATTCACTAGGGAAGGCAATATTTCTATGTAGAAACATATTGAGGACTTATTTTCTTTCGCTAAAAATGTCAATGTAGAACACCTGGATGTGGTGCTGAGGCTTTTCATCCAATCCTTGGATGGAGAAGCTCATAAGTGGTTCAAATCTCTTACCAATAACATAGTCACCACTTGGGAGGAAATGGAGAATCTATTCACTCAAAAATGGGGAGAAAAGAGGAAGCACGATTACATCCTCGCAGAGTTCAACGCCCTAAAGAAGAAACACAACGAAGATGTAACATAATTTATAAAAAGGTTCAATAAGCTTTACAATAATCTACCTGCTGAAATAAAGACTCTTCAAGCAGCTGCCAAAGTGGTCTTTGCAGGAGCGTTTGAGTCTGAGTTTGGATTCACCTTGAGAGAAAGAAAGTCTGATGCACTGGAGGTAGAGCAAACTTTGCTTCTACAGGAAAATTCAAAGGAAGGACAAAGCATGAGGCCAGGAGAAGGGGTAGGGAGGAGGCTTCTACCTCTAATCAAGAAAGGGAATCATTGGATTATAAGATTGAAGAGATGAATAAGTTGATCAAAAACCTCTCTAATAAGCTGGTGAAACTTGAATTGGAGGCTAAGAATTCATCTCCTCATCCCAACCAGATGGTCCCTAATCGAGGGTTTAATCTCTAGTATCGGAAGCCACCTCTACAATTGTTACAATGGGAAAGGAAGGAGTAGCAACATCACATCCAACCTCTTCTATACTTAGAAGGGGAAGTAGAAGGACAAATTGAGGAAGCCCTCGACAGTCAAGAAGATCAATTCCTTGCTTATTCAGAAGATAAAGAAGGAGAATTCACCCTGCAAGAAGAGCTAGAAGAGAAGCAAGTTTCCCCAAAGGATCGGGATATTGATAATTATTGCAGGCAATTTGCGGACTTCATGAAAGCTCAGCTCCATAGGAAAGTATGACCTCAAGTCCTCCAGAAAGAGAACCCAAGGGCAAGAACAAGACGAAGAGTCAACACCAAGAGAAAAAACCCCTTCTAGTTCTGCCAGTAAGGGGGAAAATCCTTTAGAAGAGTTTGTACATCATAAGGCCACTACGTCCCACCTCCACAAAGCTAGGTTCAGATCCTCCTGCAAACCACAAGTCCTCTACTGTAGCCTCGAACCTGCCCGATCACCCTAAAGAACAGTCTAAAGAAGTCATTGTAGAAAAACCCCCACGGCCTTTAACCTCAAAAAAAAGCTAGAGAAGGTCAAGATCTCGATTCCGTTGATCGAGCTCCTAAAGCAGCCTTCGTATAAAGCCCAAGTATCTCAATTCATGCTGCCCCATGGTGTAGGCCCTCTCCCTGACAGCCTTAATCTCCTAGAGGAATGACCCATGGTAGTCTTTGGACCTCATGTAGAGGAGTTAGACTCAACCACTCCCCCATTCTATGTCTCTCTAGTTATTCATGACCTGTTACTGCACAACTACATACTAGATTCCGAGGCTTCACATAATCTATTGTCGTTGTCTATCATGGAGCAGTTGGGGTTGCAGATTAACAGACCTTATAAAGATCTGTATTCTTTTGATTCCAAGAGGATAAATTGTTTGGGCATGATAAAAGACCTGGTAGTAAATATAGCCCAGATCTCGGCTAAAAGCATGGTGATGGATATCGTGGTAGATGATATCCCGACCCGATTCGGAATGTTGTTGTCTAGATCTTGGAGTTCTAAGATTGGTGGGTCAATTAAGTTGCACCTCACCTATGCGACTATTCGAGTGTTTGGTGGGGAGGAAATGAGGCTATACCGTGAATCCAGGTTCGTGAAAATGGTCACCAAAGCTGATGGTTTGACAAACTCCCCAGTGTATGGTAAGGAGGGCGAATTCGTTTGTCTCATGTTCAAAGAGGATGAAAATTTCCTGCAAGAAACTAAAGTTTGTCCTCTAAAAGAGGAGCCCGTGAATAAAGATGAGAACAAAATATGGACTCTGCATTTCGACGGGGTCAATTCCTGAAAAGGAAATGGAGCCGAGATTCTCTTGATCTCGCCCGAAGGATGTTTAGTTCATCTATCTTTCAAAATGGAATTTGAAGCCACAAACAATGTGGCCGAATATGAAGCCCTGCTACTAGGACTACAGACAACATAGAATATAAACATACACAATCTGACGGTCTTCGAAGACTTAGAGATAGTGGTAAGGCAAGTCAGAAACCAGTGCCAAACTAAACATCCATGACTCAGAGCCTATAGAAATGAGGTGTGGGACCTGGTAGAAAAAAAATTCTTGACTTTTAATATACAGTTCATGCTGAGGGGCAAAAACCGGATGGTTGACTCGCTAGTTGTTGTAGCTAGCAATTTCTGCTCACCACAGAATTCTCTGCTTGGATATGAGGTCGAGGTATGATGTCACCACTCCATTCCAGACAATGTAAAGCACTAACAAGTCTTCGAGGATGAAGAACAGGTTAAGCGCTTTATGAAAATGGTCGACGGATTCTCCAATTTGGTGATCGAATCAATTGATAAAGGTCCCAGTGAACAACCACAAACCAAATGGGAGGAGACATTGGTCGGACATCGCGTTTTTTAATTAAAGGGAAATGTCATTCCCAGAGGTCTCGTGCCATTGGAAAGGCTATTTGATAAAAACAATATTTCAATCAACTCCAGTAAAACAACTCTGGACGAGCTTGTCAAGGATATAAATATCAGGATAGAGGAAGACCCAAAGGTGGTAAGGCTATCCAAGGAAGTCCCTAAAGAATACCAGGATCAATATATCCGGCTGTTTCAAGCATACAAAGATGTCTTCGCCTGGTCATACCAGGATTTGAAGACTTTCGACATTGATGTTATACAGCACAAAATACTGCTCAAGGGGAACGCTAAGCCTCATAAGCAGAAGCTGAGGCAGATCAATCCTCTTCTCTTCCCAACAATTGAAAAAGATATAAAGAAGCTAATACGAGAAAAAATCATCGTTCCTCTGAGATATTCGGACTGGGTGGCCAACATGGTCCCGATGAGGAAGAAAAATGGATAAATTAGATTATGCGTGGACTTCTGAAATCTCAACAGGGCCTCGCTCAAAGACAACTATCCTCTTCCAAAGATGGACCATATTTTGCAAAAGGTGGTGGGATCCTCCCGCATGTCTATGATGGACGGTTTCTCAGGATATAACCAGGTGGCGATGCTCCCTAAAGATCAGAAGAAGAAAACATTTATCACACCGTGGGGAACCTTCATGTATGCCCAGATGCCTTTCGGTCTAATCAACGCTGGTGCCACTTTCCAGTGTACAATAGATATTGTCTTCGAAGGATATCAAGATAAGTTCGTAGTAATTTATCTGGACGACATCACTATTTTCTCGAAGAGTGATGCTGAGCACATTGAACATCTTTGACAAACCTTCAAAAAGTGCCGCAGATACGGTATATCTCGCCCTGGAAGAAGGAAAGTTGCTGGGGCACATAGTAACTAAGGAGGGAGTGAAGATCGACCCGAAAAGGGTAGAGGTAATAAATAGCATTGCCCTCCCGTGGAATAAAAAGGAAATACATGTATTCTTGTAGAGAATAAACTTCCTAAGAACGTTCATTCCCAATTATGCTGAGATCGTCTGCAACATCACTGAAATGATAAAAAAAAATACAAAGTGAAATGGGCTCTCCAATCAAGGGCTTCTTTTGATAGAATCAAGCAAGCTTTTGCTGAAACTCTAGTGATGGCAAGTCCCGATTATAGCAAGCCCTTCATGATTTTCTCCTTCGCCTCCCCTCATACAATCGCTGCAGTACTACTACAGAAGAACCAAGATGGGCATGAACAACCTATTGTGTTCTCCAGCCAGATCATGTGAGACGTCGAATTGAAGTATAATATCCTAGAAAAGCAATCGTATGATTTTGTGAAATCTCTAAAGGCATTTCGAATATATGTGTTACAATCTACCATAACTGCCTACGTTCCCACGGCAGTAGTGAAGGACATTTAAATACAAGGAAACAATGAAGGAAAGAGGGGAAAGAGGATAGCCAATATCAAGGAGTATGAACTGGAGATAAAAACTACTAAACTCATTAAAGGGCAGAGATTGGCGAAATTCTATCTGAATCCAACTACCAAGTCTCAGGGATAAACCTGTCTATGGAAGGAGGAGATGCACTGGAGGGTAAAAAGGTACAAAAGAGAATAGAATCCTCAGTGCAAAAAACACATGTAAAGTATATTCTGTCTGCATGATATAAAAACATGGTGGAATACCTTCTGACCCTAATGTGTCATCTTAATTACGACAAGGCGAAGTACCGCACCTTGAGGTTAAGGTCGCAAAGATACGTCGTGGCGAAGTACCGCACCTTGAGGGATTCGACCGAGATTTTTTTATTATGTTTAACGGAGTAGGAAGTGGACGAGGTGATGACAGAGTTCCATGAAAGTGTATGCGGTGGGTATTACAACTAGCGGTCCACTGCCCACAAGATCTTGAGAGCAGGTTTTTTCTGGCCTAGGCTGTTTGGTGATGTACACGCTCGTGTCCGGGCATGTGAGAAATGTCAGACATTCGCAGAGAAACAAAGGTTTGTGCCACCCATTGATCCTAATACATGTCGAGGAACCGTTCAGACAATGGAGAATCGATTTCATTGGAGAGATCCACCCGGCCTCTAGTAACTAGCACCGATAAATTCTCACCGCCATCGATTACTTCACCAAGTGGGTTGAGACTATGCCTGCAATAAACGCCACAGATGGGGTGGTGATTAAATTTATGGAGGAAAACATAATAGCTAGGTTTGGGTGCCCAGCTAAAATCATTACTGATAACGCCCAGGTCTTCAAGTCAACCAAGTTTGTAAACTTTTTTCAGCATTACAATATTACTCTGGGACACTCCACGGCTTATTATTCACGGGGGAACGGGTTGGCAGAGTCATCCAATAAGACTTTAGTAAGGATTCTCAAAAATACCATAAATGAAAATCAAAAGAACTAGGATTCCCAGCTCAAATTTGCGCTTTGGGCAAATCGCATCACCAGCAAAAAATCCACCGGAAAGTCATCTTATGAGCTAGTGTATGGCAGGGCGGCAGTTTTCCCCATTCAACTTGCTCTACCGGTGGCCAGATTTTTGCAAGACAGTGAGGAGGAACCAAATGACTTCGTCAGGAAGATGAATAAGTCGGTAGAACTGGATGAAACCCGGGCACCGGTAAACATCAAGTTGGATGACTACCAGGAAAAGATGAAATGCCTATTTGACCAACGAGCAAAAGACAAGGAGATCCAAACAGGGGACCTGGTGCTGCGATGGGACGTCAGGCAATCAGAAAAAGGTAAACACGGAAAGTTCGATCCGCTTTGTTTTGAGCCTTTCAGGGTGGCAGAAGGTATTGTTGCCTTTGACTTCTGCCACCTTGAATGGTTCGAACCAGAGCGGATCGAATTTCCCGTGTTTGCCTTTATCCGACCGCCTGACGTCGCATCGCAACACCAAGTCCCATGTTTGAATCTCCTTGTCTTTCGCTTGTTGGTCAAGTAAACACTTCATATTTTCCTAGTAGTCTGCCAACTTGATGTTTACATGTGCCCAGGTTTCATCCAGTTCCATGAACTAATTCATTCTCCTGACGAGGTCATTTGGTTCTTCCTCACTGTCTTGCAAAAATCTGGCCACTGGTAGAGCGAGTTGAATGGGGAAAACCACTGCCCTGCCATATACCCAGCTCATAAGGTGACTTTTTGGTGGATCTTTTGCTTGTGATGCGATTTGCCCAAAGTGCAAACTTGAGTTGGGAATTTGAGTTCTTTTGGTTTTAATTTATGGTCTTTTTGAAAATTCTCACCAATGTCTTGTTGGATGATTCCACCAACCCGTTCCTCTGTGGATAATAAGTAGTGGAGTGTCCCAGAGTAATATTGTAATGCTGGCAAAACTTTACATTAGTTGACTTGAAGACCTGGGCATTATCAGTGATGATTTTAGCAAGGGACACAAACCTAGCTATTATGTTCTCCTCCATAAATTTGATCACCACCCCATATGTGGCATTTCTTGCAGGCAGACCTCAACCCACTTGGTGAATTAATCGATGGCGGTGAAGATCCATCGATGCTAGTTACTAGAGGCCAGGTGGATTTCTCCAATGAAATCAATTCCTCATTGTCTAAACAGCTCCTCGACATGTATTGGGATCAATGGGAGTGGCGCAAACCTTTGTTTCTCTGTGAATGTCTAACATCTCTCACATGTTCTGATGTGAACGTGTACATCACCAAACATCCTAGGTTAGAAAAAATATACTCTCAGGATCTTGTGGGTAGTGGACCGCCTGCTGTAATGCCCGCCGCATACACCTTCATGGAACTTGGTTATCACCTCGTCTACTTCCTGCTCCGTTAAACATAATAACAAAATCCCAGTCTGGTCCCTCCAATATAATCATCTATTCGCCACAGCATATTTTTGCGACGTTAACCTCAAGGTGCGGTACTTTGCCTTGTCGTAAATAAGAGGACACCTTAGGGTTAGAAGGTATTCCACCACGTCTTTATACCATGCAGAGAAAAGGTGCTTTACATGGATCCTTTGTGTTGAGGGTTCTATTCTCTATTGTATCTTTGTACCCTCCTATGCATCTCCTCCTATCATAGACAGGTTTATCCCTAAGGCTTGGCAATTGGATTCGAACAGAATTTTCGCCAGTCCTTGCTCTTTAATGAGTTTAGTAAGCTTTATCTCCAGTTCATACTCCTGGATCTTGACTATCCACTTGCCCCTCTTTCCTTCATTGTCTCCTTAAATTAAAATGTCATTCACCGTTGTCATGGGAACGTAGGCAGTTATGGTAGATTGTAACACATATATCCGGAATGCCTTTAGAGATTTGAAAAGAGCATATGCTTGCTTTTCCAGCATATTATACTTCAAGTCATCATCTCGCAAGACCCGTCTGGAGAACGCAAATGGTTGTTCATGTCCATCATCATTCTTCTATAGCAATACCACAACTATTGTATGAAGGGAGGCGAAAGAGAAAATCATGAAGGACTTGCTATAATCGGGACCTCCCAGCACTGGAGCTTCAGCAAAAGCCTGCTTGATTCTATCGAAAGAAGCCCTTGATTGGGGGAGTCAATTTCACTTCGTTATTCTTCTTTAGCATTTTGGTGATGTGGCGGACGATCTCAACATAATTGGGAATGAACCTTCCTAGGAAATTTATTCTTCCCAAGAATACATGTACTTCATTTTTATTCCATGGGAGGGAAATGCCATTTATCACCTATACTATTTTCATGTCAATCTTCACTCCCTCCTTAGTTACTATGTGCCCCAGTAACTTTCTTTCTTCTAGGGCAAACATGGATTTTTGAGGGTTCAAAGACATACCGTACCTGTGGCACTTTTCGAAGGTTCGTCAAAGATGTTCTATGTGCTCAGCATCACTCTTCGATAAAATAGTGATGTCATTCAGATAAATCATCACGAAATTATCTTGATCTCCTGTGAAGGCAATATCCATTGCATGCTGGAAAGTGGCACCGACGTTGATTAGACTGAAAGACATCCAGACATACATTAAGCTTCCCCACGGTGTGGTAAATGTTGTCTTCTTCTGATCTTCAGGGGCACCGCTACATGGTTATATGCCGAAAAACCGTCCATCATAGACATGTGGGAGGATCCCACCACCTTTTGCAAAATATGGTCCATCTTTGGAAGATTATAGTTGTCTTTTAGCGAAGCCCTGTTGAGATTTCGGAAGTCCACACATAATCTAGTTTCTCCATTTTTCTTCCTCACTGAGACTAGGTTAGCTACCCACTCTGAATATCTCAGAGAAACAATGATTTTTGCCCATAGTAGCTTCTTTATCTCTTTTTCAATAGCTGAGAGGAGGAGAGGATTAATTGCCTCGACTTATACTTATGAGGCTTGGTGCCCCCCTTGAATGGTATCTTGTGCTGTATAACATCAATGTCGAAAGTTTTCAAATCCTAGTATGACTAGGCGAAGACATTTTTGTATGATTGAAATAGTCGGATATATTAATCCTGGTATTCTTCAAGGACTCCCTTGGATAGCTTTACCACCTTTGGATATTCCTCTGTCACGATATTCACATCCTTGAGAGGCTCGTCAAGGGTCACTTTACTAGGGTTGATTGGAATATCGTTTTTATCAAATAATCTTTCTAATGGCACGAGACCTTTGAGAATGGAATTTCTCTTTAATTGAAAAACGCAGTGTCTGACCAAGGTCTCCTCCCATTTGGTTTTTGATTTTTCACTGAGACCTTCATCGACTAAATCGATCACCAAATTTGAGAATTCTTCGACCATTTCCATAAAGCATTTGACCTGTTCTTCATCCTTGAAGACTTGCCAGTGCTTTACATTGTCTAGAGTGGAGGGACGATATCGTACTTTGACCTCATATCTGAGTAGGAGATTCTGTGGCGGGCAGAAATTGCCAGTTGCTACGACCATCGAGTCAGCCATCCAATTCTTGTTCGTCAGCATGAACTGTATATTAAAAGCCGAGAAAAAATTTTCTATCAGGTCTCACACCTCATTTATATAAGCTCTGAGTCGTGGATGTTTAGTTTGGCACTGGTTCCTAACTTAACACTAGCTCTAAATCTTCGAAGACCTTCAGATTCTGTATGTTCATATTTTGTGTTGTCTGTAGTCCTAGTAGCAGAGTTTCATATTCGGCCACGTTGTTTGTGGCTTCAAACTCTAGTTTGAAGAAGAGAGGAACTAAACATCCTTCGGGCAAAGATCAAGAGCACCCCGACTCCATTTTTTTCTAGCGAATTGGGCACGTCGAAATGTAAAATCCAGACTTTGTCCTCATCTTTATTGATGGGCTCCTTCTGTTTTAGAAGACGGCCTTAGTTTCTTGCAGGAAATTCTCATCCTCCTTGAACACGAGGCAAGAAAATTCACCCTCCTTACCATACACTGGAGAGTTGGTCGAACCATCAGCTTTGGTGACCATTTTCACGAACTTGGTTTCAAGGTATAGTCTCCTTTCCTCTCCACCGAACACTAGAAAAGTCTCATATGTGAGGCCCAACTTAATCGACCCGCCAATCATAGAACCTCAAGATCTAGACAGCAACATTTTGAATCAAGTCGGGATATCAGCTACCACGATATCCATCACCACGCTCTTAGCTGAGATTTGGGCTATGTTTACTACCAAGTCTTTTATCAGGCCCAGGCACTTTACCCTCTTGTAATCAAAATAATACAGATCTTTATAAGGTCTGGTAATCTGTAACCCCAACTGCTCCATGACAGACAATAACAATAGATTATGTGAAGCCCCAAAATCTAGCATGCAGTTGTGCAGTAACAGGTCATGAATAACTAGAGACACATAGAATGGGGGAGTGGCTGAGTCCAACTCTTCTACATGGGGTCCAAAGACTACCATAGGTATTTCCTCTTGGAGATTGAGGTTGTCAGGGAAAGGGCCTACACCATAGGGCAGCATGAATTGAGATACTTGGGTTTTATACGAAGGCTGTTTTAGGAGCTCGATCAGGGAAACCGAGATCTTGACCTTCTCTAGCTCTTTCTAGACGTTAAAGGTCGTCGGGGCTTTTTCTACAATGACTTCTTTAGACTGCTCTTTAGGGTGATTGGGCAAGTTCGAGGCGACAATAGAAGACTTGTGGTTTGAAGGAAGATCAGAACCTAGCTTTGCGGAGGTGGACGCAGTGGCCTTATAATGTATGGACTCTTCTAAAGCCTTTTGCCCCTTACTAGCAGAACTAGAATGGGTTTGTTCTATTGGTATTGACACTTCATCTTGTTCCTGCACTCGGGTTCTCTTTCTAGAGGACCTGAGGTCATACTTCTTATGGAGTTGAGCTTGCATGAAGTCCACAAACTGCCTGCAGTAATTATCAATATCACGATCCTCTAGAGGGAATTCCTTCTCTTCTAGCTCTTCTTGTAGGGTGAGTTCCCCTACTTCATCTTCTAAATAAGCAAGGAATTGATCTTCTTGAGTGTCAAGGACTTCTTGGGTTTGTCCTTCTACTTCCCCTTCTAAGTATAGAGGAGGTTGGATGTGATCTTGTTGCTCCTTCATTTCCCGTTGTAACAATTGAAAAGGGGGCTTTCTATATTGAGGATTAAACCCTCGATTAGGAACCATCTGGTTGGGACGAGGATAGAAATTTTTAGCCTCCAATTCAAGCTTCACCAACTTATTCGAGAGGTTCTTGATCAGCTTATTCATCTCTTCAATTTTATACTTCGGTGATTCTCTTTCTTGATTAGAGGTAGAAGCCTCCTCCCTACCCCTTCTCCTGGCCTCATGCTTGGTCTTCCTTTGAATTTTCCTGTAGAAGCAAAGTTTGCTTCTACCTCCAGTGCATCAGTCTGGATCTGGTCTAGGGATGTAGACTTTCTTTTTCCAAAGGTGAATCCAAACTCAAGCTCAAATGCTCCTGCAAACCTTTCAAAACTTGCTATGTGTCCTTTAGTTTCTGCTCCCACACATAACTTGGGGATCCAGTGACAGAAATGGACCAAGCCGAGCGGACAGTGTCAAAGAACCCTTCTCTGTCAATCCAAAGAGGATTGAACCTAAAAGGAATCAAGCCCAAGTTTTCTTCCTCTTCCAAGAGTAGAATAATAGGGTTGTGATCTGAGGTCAACTTAGGGAGGATTTTGGAGGATATAAGTCTCTTTTTCAGCAGCAATGAACTCTGAACTAGGAACCTGTCCAAACAGCCAGAAATATTCTCTTCCCTAACTCTGTTATTGGACCAATTATAGAGTCCTCTCATGGGTTTGAAGTCCATGAGGTCCCATTGATGAATAAGGTCTTCGACCAAGAGGAGCATTTGGTCATTGTTGTAGCTGCCTCCTCTCTTTTCTTTCGTGTCCAGAACAATGTTTAAATCTTCGACTAAAATGATATTCTTGGGAGAGTGGAAATCTAAAAAGGTAGAAAGAGTTTTCCAACATTTTGCCTTTTCAGCATAGAGCACCGGAAAGTAAATATTGAAAAGAGCAAAGGTTAACTTACTTGTGTAATGCCTTAGCTCGGTAAATATCTAGTGATGGGTCTCGAAGGATTTTTCGAATTGAAATTGGTCCTCCGACCACAGAGTAGCAATTCCACCTGAGGAACCCCTTGAGCTTACTGTCTTTCTTGTGTTCTTCTTCCATTTCAACTTGCTGATGTCAAGAAGGGTGTCCCCTTCAATTTTAGTCTCTTGGAGCATGAAGATTTCTGGAGGGTCCATTTTCAAAAGGTCTTTGGCAGCTTCAGCTTTTGATGGGTTCCCCAAGCCTCTACAATTCCAAGAGACTAATTGCATTATTTACTAATGGAGGGGTTGGGAACTCCTCCCTTGGGAAGCCTTGTTCTGGTGTTCCTCCCAATGGACATCTCGATTGTGAGTTGACTTCCCTGTGTTTTTTGCCTTTTTGTCTCTTCCTCCCTTGCTTCTTTATGGGATTTTCTTCCAACTCTTTTCGAGAGTCTCTCAAAGGTCTCATCCTCTGAGGAGGAGGAGGTGTTCGTTGACTTCTTTCTGGTTATTTATGCATATGAGGGGGGGGAGGAGGTGTCTGGGGTTTCTCTAGGGAGGACTGCTTCTTCGTTATCTTCTTCAAAAGAGGGGAGAATGGGTTGTTCCTTGCTGTCCAAAATTGTTTTTGGAGGGTCTGCTGAGGAGTTATCCTCTTCAATAGGATTGGCTGCTACCGATGAGGAGATGGAGCTCCCTACCCCAAGAGCATTTCCTTGTTGTTGGGGCTTTGATCCCTTTTGTTGCCCCTTTTCCTCTGGATTTTGACGGGGCTGCTTTCTGAACTAGGGTCCATTGCTCTCCTTTCGAGTTCTCACTTTCTTCTTCAGCCTTCTTTTTACAATGCCTTGCGAAATGGCCATAGCCATGACAATGTCTGCATTTAAATGGAATTTGTTCGTAATCCAACTCCTGGATATGGGTCCAATCTACAACTATTAGTTTAATAGCTTCTGACAGCCCAATTTCCAAGTCTACCTCTACGCATATGCGTGCGCAGGAGTATTGATCTTTTCTTAATGCTTGGTCAATATATTTTCCAAGAGTGTTGCCAATGGTTTGGAGGGACTTCTGATTCCAACGGTGCAAAGGAAGGTGGGGGAGGCGCACCCACACAGGGACAGCTGAAGGCACGTCTTGGGCAAAATCGAAATCGGACGTCCATTTATTTAAATATAGACCTTGAGGACCCATGAAATATGGCCCATTTTTTAATATGAGGCTCATGTTTTCCGCATTTTCAAACACAAAAACGAAGAATCATTTTCCAACGAAGTGGCTTTTGATGTCTTTCGAAACTAGAGGAGCCTAGTTTCTCTGCATCAAGTCCTCCACTGCTTTGGGAGATGGCCAGAGACTAGTAAACTACCCTATGAGCCCTCTTTCTGCGAGATTCAATGCAGACCTACAAGTTTACTCGACTAGAAGAGCCACCGAAGGGATGTTGTCCAGTTTCTTTACAAATTTCTCCTACGAATCATATAGGGGACGTTTGCTTCTTGCAACTACTAATTTCTTGAACACAGTCACTTCCGGAGGTGGAGGAAGGGGGTCGGATCCCCCTCCTGAAGCCATGGCGGTTGGGAGCCTTTGTTAAGTTAGAGGATGTGCGCGCAGCTAGAGGTTCAAACGCGGACTAGCAAATTTGGGTTTTTAATCCATATATAAAGAATTAATTTTAATTAAACATTAAAATTATATATTTATTGTATTTAAATATGTGATGAAAAAATCACAAATTTTTTATAAAATTATAATTAATAAACACTATAAAATTATGAAATTATACATCTTACAATATAATACAAAAATTCAAATATATCATGGTTTAATGCCGATCCTCCTACCAAGCATGTTTGCTAATGCCAATCCTACTACCAAACTTGTTTCCCCTAGTGAATTGCAGAGCTTGTTTCCACCGAACATATCTACTACAAAGCTTGTTTCCTCTATTGATGCCCAACCTGTCATGCTATTGAGCTTGTTTCCTCTTCCCAATGCAAAATATGTAGTGTTACCAAACTTGCTTGTTTTTTCTATTTAATGTTTAACATATCTTGTTATTGAGAAGTAATAGTGATAGATAGGAGATGGTGGGTTTTTTTTTTTTTAGATTGGGAGAACAAAGTAGAGCCTAATAGAATTAGGGTTGGTTCGATATTTAAGCTTGTTTTCAATTTATGTTGGTTTTCAAACATGACCATGCTTAATTGATTAATTGTTTCGGCCTTAGATTAAGTTAGTGTTTTGGTTTGGTTTTTACTTCTTTTATTTTGTTTTTCTTTATTTCTTGTTTTGACTTTGTTTGTTTTTCTTTCTTCCTTAAATTAAGTTAGTGTTTTGGTTTGGTTTTACTTCTTTTATTTTGTTTTTCTTTATTTCTTGTTTTGGCTTTGTTTGTTTTTCTTTCTCTGATTCTAAAGGATTCTAAAGGGTGGCTCTGGTTGGTTAGGGTTATGAGGGAAGATGATGCTCTAGAGAAGAGAAGAGAAAGTAAGATGCTATGCAATGGCCAAAACTCACAACGTATGCATGTCAATCCAAGTTGTCATTGATGGCAACAAGCTGAATGAATGAACACACTTGATGAAGGTTGAAAGACTAGAAGAGGTTGCACTGCACTTGCTAGGTACTATCATGATGATGCTATGACCCCATGATTAAGAAGCCAAGCAATGGAGAAGGCATTCTGTCCTATATATTTTTTGCACTAAAAATAGGGACAGTTACAAAGGAAAAATGAATTCTGGCATCTTGGAGGCAGCCAATCACAATGGGACTTAGACCATCTTAAAGAGGACTCCTTCCTCTTTCCAACAAGCCCTCATTTTCCCCAAACCTCCATGGGGTTAGAAAGATATTGTTTTTTGAAGTTGTGTAATAATTATATTTTTCCTGAGTCGACTTGTCCTAGATCCTTCATGTCGGCCTACATCTAGAAAGATGTGTCCATTCTTCTAACGTCAATCCTGTATAAGTATGACATCCCATCACTTCATTTAATGATCAAGCTTTTTGGTGAAGACAAGAAGAAGATATCATAGCATACGAAAAGGGTTCACAACTCGTGAACTTAAGGAGAATATCGAGTCTTCTGTTGGCAATAGGGACGTGTTTCAACTGACTTGAAGAGCAGTATTTTCTAGGTCATACATTCCTCACGTTACACATACTCGAGTGCTGAATATATATATATAATAACGAAGAACTAATGATGCCACTCAAATCTGTGACGCGGATTTGTAATGCGTAATACCACCGTGATGATGCCACTCGGATCTGTGATGCGGATCTGTAATGCATAATTAAAACCGTGATGATGCCACTCGGATCTATGATGCGGATCTGTAATACGTAATAAAACTATGATGATGCCGCTCGGATCTGTAATGCGTAATACAACTGTGATGATACCACTCGGATCTGTGATGCGGATCTGTAATGCGATGATGCCACTCGGATCGGTGATGCGTGATACACATTCGAATCTGTGATGCATGATACACTTGTGATAATGCCACTCGGACGTATGATTCTCAACCCTCTAATAATTGTTCAATGGATTTGTGTACAACACAGAAATCGATTTGAAGTGAAACGTACCTGTTATATCATTCTACTCATAAATTTGAGTTGTGGAGAGACAGTTCAAATATTTTGGAGCTGTAGAGAAATAATTCAGAACCTTGGGAAGCATCTCTGAGACATTGAAGATCATACATCTGTTGAATCAGCCTCCAGCATCACAAACATTGCTAGCTAATGAGGAATGTCCAGTGAATATGATGTGAAGCTTTTAAATGGTAACACTATAATTTTGGTAAAACCTTTTATTGAATCCTTTCAAGTTCTCTCTGTAAATAGGATTCGAGTCCTTTGGGTTGGAGCCTTAAAAACCGCTTGAAAACTAGGATTCGTGTCCTTGGAGTAGGAGCTCCTACACACAAGGTTGGTGCCTTGAGAAGATAGGGTCGTAGCCCTAGAGGTCGGAGCCTCATCAAAGTCCAAGTTGGTGCTTGGCAAACAGGTTGGTGCCTGTTTCATTAAAAGGGTTGGTGCCCTTCTCTCATGTATTGTATACTATTATTAAAAAGGGATTGAAGTTCTCTTTAATTCTATATATATATATATATAATTGTGAAGAGTCTAATTGGCAATAATTAACAGTTGAAAAGAAACACTGATTCACCCCCCTCTCAGAATTTCCAACAATTGGTTTCAGAGCCAGCTTCTTCATTATCAGCCTAACAGCTGGAAGAAGGATTCTTAGGCACAATCAAGAACATGGGAACAACAGGGAAACTCCCTATATTTGATGGAACACATTTTAGTTTCTGGAAAAAGAGGATGTCCTACTATCTAATGTCTCTTGGCCCTGAAATATGGCACTTTGTTTTGGATGGATACAAAGCTCGCGCCGGTCTTCCAATTGATCCAAATGAAAGAAAAGCTTACATTTCTAATTCCAAAGCTTTAATTTCCATCACTAGTGGAATCACAGATTTTGAATTTATGAAAGTCATGAACTATGACTCAGCCAAAGAAGTATGGGATAAATTGGTTTCGCTATATGATGGGGACTCCAAAGTTAAGAAGGCAAAGCTTCAAACCTATAGAAGACAATTCGAGAGTTTGAAAATGGATGATGAAGAAGATATTGCATCATACTTCCTCAGAGTAGCTGAAGTAGTTAACTCTCTTAAAGGACTAGGGGAAAATATTGAAGAAAGCACCATAGTTCAAAAAATCCTGAGATCACTTCCTGACAGATTCGACTCCAAAGTAAGTGCCATAGAAGAAATGAAAGACCTGGATACTCTCAAAATGGATGAACTTCATGGAATTCTTATTGCCTATGAGATGAGGAAAGGGATCTCAAATTTCAAAGAAGCAGCTTTCAAAGCCTCAAAATCTACAAAAGAAGGAAAAGGATGGAATTACAACAACGATGAATCAAATACTGAAAATGAGTTAGCTCAATTTGTACGAAGACTAAAAAGGGGATCTAAGCTAAAAGGTAAGTACCCTCTTATTTGTTTCAATTGTGGAAGAATAGCTCATTATGCTACAAAATGTCCTCATAAAGATGATAGTGGTGATGAAAAGGACTCTAAAAGAATGATGTACAAGAAGAAAGGGTTTAATAAAAATAATTTCCTTTCTAAACAAGATGAGTCTGATGAAGATGAATTCGTAGTCATAAAAAGGAAATCAACTAGAAATGTGCATCAAAGCGATGATGAATCAGATGAGGAAAGTAATTATGTTGGAAGCAAAGAAACGCTTTTAATGGTATTTACAAATGATGATGACTCAAAAATAGAAGATGAAAGAAACATAGATAGTTTGCTATTGAGTGCCATTGAAGAAAATGAGAATCTACAAAGGAAGATAATTTCTCTCAAAATAGAAAGAGAGGAAGCAAAAAGGAGGGAAGACTTCTTGAACATCAAATTAAAAGAGAAGGATGATATCTGCGAAAAACGTGAAGCTGAAATAGTTTCCCTAAGGAAGGAATTGGAGCAAGTAAAAAGGAGTTGGCAAAGCTCTCTAGCTCTTGACAACATTCTTAACACTCAAAGACCTCAACATGACAAGTCTGGAATTGGTTTCAAAGGAGAATCATCAAGAACAAAGAATAATGCCAGAAGTTATGTTGTTGTACTCTCTTGCCATCCAAAAGAAGAAAATTCATCCCAAGAAAAGAGTCACATCTCAAAACCAAGATTTAAAGAAAGAGCAACTCCAAGGAAGAATGTTGATTCAAGCTATGGATACTACAACAGGTATCAAACTATTTTTCCTTGGCATTGTTACAATTGTAAAAACTTTGGGCATCAAGCTAATCTTTGCAAGGCTCATAAGAATGAAGCACCAAGATTGAATAATCAATCAAACCAACTACGTGGTCCTAAAGAGCAAGAACAAATCAAAACTTACAATTCCTTTGATCCTTTGGCTAAGTTTGATCCGCCCTGCTCATTATGTGATGATTATGATCATAATGAACAAAATTGCCCTCTCAAAAGGGAAAAAGCTAAAAACGTAAGTCTCAAAACTGATAATTATGGCATAGCTCTATGTGCTTATAGTGAAGAAAATCATTGGTTCGTAGATAGTGGATGCTTGAGACTTATGACAGGGGACCAAAAGAAGTTTATCTCATTGAACAAGAAAAATGGAAATGTATCTTTTAGAAGTGGATCTGCTAAAATCACTGGAAAAGGGACTGCTACCCTTGTCAATGGACTAGGAAAGGCTCAAAATACCTTGCTGGTAGAAGGGCTCAAACATAATCTCTTAAGTGTCAGCCAGATTTGTGACCAAGGACATAATGTTGTCTTTAATACAGAAAATTGTGAAATAAGAGACTCATCCTCAGGAGAGCTTGTGGCAAAAGGAGTAAGAACACCAGATAATGTTTACATTCTCAGTAGAATCCAAGAAGATAAATGTTACCTAAGTTAAATAGATGAAAGTTGGTTATGGCACAAGCGACTGGGGCATACAAGTTTTGATAACCTAGTCAACATCAGTAAAAATAATGCAGTTAGGGACATTCCAAAAATGTTCAAACCAGATCAAGTTGTATGTGGCCCATGCCAACATGGAAAGCAAACCCGAACTAGCCACAAAACTAAGGAGTTTTCAACATCAAAACCTTTGGAAATAATTCATGTAGATTTATGTGGGCTAACTAGAACTCCAGCTCTTCAAGGTGAAAGGTACTTTGCTCTATTTGTTGATGACTATACTAGGATGATGTGGATATATTTTATAAAATATAAATCTGAAGCAGTTGAGTGTTTTAAGAACCTTAAAGCTCTCATTGAAAATGAAAATGACTCTAAGATTAAATGTCTTAGAACAGATAGAGGAAGAGAATTTACTTCAAAAGAATTTGATAAATTCTGCAAAAAACATGGAATCGAAAGAGAACTCTCTACTACTAGGACACCAGAGCAAAATGGAGTAGTTGAAAGAAGGAATCGAACCATTCAAGAAATGGCTAGGACAATGCTACTAGCAGCTGATTTGCAACCAAAATTTTGGAGAGAAGTAGTTGGCACCGCAATTTATACCTTAAATCGAACTCAACTGAGACCAAATAATGAAAAAACTCCTTATGAATTATGGAAAGGAAGACCTGCTTCAATAAAATATTTCAGAATTTTTAGAAGCAAATGTTTCATAAAAATAAATGATAACTCACCAGGTAAATTTGATTCTAGAACTAACGAAGGAATATTTCTTGGAAACTCCACTAGGAGTAAAGCTTACAAATGTTACAACAATCGTCTACGAAGAATAGTGGAAAGCATTGATGTAAAGATTGATGAAGGCCTTCCAGAAAAAAAGAATTGAAAATCATGAAGTTGAGTATTTCTTTGAACAAGGTGAAGAAGAAGAATCTGAAAAAGAGGAGAATGAAGAACCTCAAAATGAACCTCAAAGTGAATCTTCACAAACTCCCTCCAAGAACAAGTTTGTTCAAAGATATCATCCAGAAGAACAGGTCATCAGAAATATAGATGAAGGAATCCAAACTCGAAGAAGAATGATTAGCACCCCAAAGAAAAATGATGTGGCTCTATTATCTTTAATAGAACCTGAAAATTTTTCTCAAGCAAGCAAAGATCCTTATTGGGTAAAGGCCATGGAAGAAGAAATGTCTCAAATCGAAAAAAAATGAGACTTGGGAACTAGTACCTTGCCCAAGAGATAAAAATATAATTGGAACAAAATGGGTATTCAAAAACAAGATGAATGAAGATGGATAAATCATCAGAAATAAAGCTAGACTTGTCTGCAAAGGGTACTCACAAATTGAAGGAATTGACATAGAAGAAACCTTTGCACCAGTAGCTAGAATGGAAGCCATAAGAATGTTTTTTGCATTTACTTGCTCAAAAGGATTCAAGGTTTATCAAATGGATGTAAAATCGGCATTCCTGAATGGAGATCTCAAGGAAGAAGTTTACATGGAGCAACCAGAAGGATTTGATCTTACTGAAGGAAACGATTTTGTATGCAAACTGAAAAAGGCCTAGTACGGATTAAAACAAGCCCCTAGAGCATGGTATGCAAAGTTGGATCACTATCTGCAACAAGAAGGTTTTAAAAAGGGAGTGTCAGGTAGAAATCTCTACATGAAGATGGACAAGGAAAAACTTCTGATCACTCTTTTTTACGTTGATGATCTAATCTTTGCTAGCAATGATGAAGAAATGAGGCATGAATTTTCTCTAAATATGTCCAAAAAATTCGAGATGTCAATGATCGGTGAGTTGTCTTACTTTCTTGGGCTACAAATATCTCAAACCTCTGCAGGCATGTTTATATCTCAGGCAAAATATCTTAAAGACATGCTTAAAATATATGCGATGGAAGATTGTGCACCTATGAGCACACCAATGACCACAGATTGTTAATTAAGCAAAGACGATGATACCCCTCAAATAGATGCAACTCTTTATAGATCAATAATTGGAGCTCTCCTATACTTAACTGCTATAAGACCAGATATTATGCAAGCAATAGGAATGGTGGCAAGATTTCAGTCAAGTCCTAAA
Organism: Pinus albicaulis; assembly: GCA_034641835.2. Classification (NCBI taxonomy): domain Eukaryota; kingdom Viridiplantae; phylum Streptophyta; class Pinopsida; order Pinales; family Pinaceae; genus Pinus; species Pinus albicaulis. The sequence goes on along the minus strand of CM076575.1, from coordinate 1,000,533,370 downwards.
CAATCCCATCTAGCAGCTGTGAAAAAGATTCTCAGATATCTTAAAGGAACGACTGAATTCGGTCTTTTGTATCCTAAGAGTTCATTATGACAACTTACTCTGATGCTGATTGGGCTGGAAGCGTGGATAATCGAAAAAGTACCAATGGAAATGCATTCTTTATGGGAGAGTGTCTTGAATCTTGGCTCAACAAAAAGTAATCATCCATATCCCTTTCTACAGCTGAAACCGAATATATAGTTGTTGTTGATTGTTGTACACAAATTCTATGGATGAAGGAAGCCTTAAAGGATGTCAACATAGAAACTAAGCAACCAATTACTATTTTTTGTGACAATACTAGTGCCATCAGTCTTTCAAAAAATCCAGTGATGCACTCAAGAACCAAACATATTCCAATCAAATACCACTTTCTTCGTGAACAAGTTGCTGAACACAATATCAGGTTGGAATACATCAATACAAAAGAGCAAATTGCGGATATCTTTACAAAACCCCTTCCACGAGAAGCATTTGAGTATCTTCGCCAAAAGATGGGGGTCATTGCTCTCGCATCACATTAAATCAATCAACATGTCAGGGGTACAGTATGTTAGGGGGAGCACTTTTCCATTTATGTCATAGGGGGAGAAAAGGAAAATATTTCCATCCAATGACAAAGGGGGAGATTGTTAATCCAAGTTGTCATTGATGGCAACAAGCTGAATGAATGAACACACTTGATGAAGGTTGAAAGACTAGAAGAGGCTGCACTGCACTTTCTAGGTACTATCATGATGACGCTATGACCCCATGATTAAGAAGCCAAGCAATGGAGAAGGCATTCTGTCCTATATATTTTCTGCACTAAAAATAAGGACAGTTACAAAAGAAAAATGAATTTTGGCATCTTGGGAGGCAGCCAATCACAATGGGACTTGGACCATCTTAAAGAGGACTCCTTCCTCTTTCCAACAAGCCCTCATATGCCCCAAACCTCCATGGGGTTAGAAAGATATTATTTTTTTAAGTTGTGTAATAATTATATTTTCCCTGAGCCGACTTGTCCTAGCTCCTTCATGTCGGCCTACATCTAGAAAGATGTGTCCATTCTTCTAACCTCAAACCTGTATAAGTATGACATCCCATCACTTCATGTCTTCAAGCTTTTTGGTAAAGACAAGAAGAAGATATCATAGCATACGAAAAGGGTTCACAACTCGTGAACTTAAGGAGAATATCGAGTCTTCTGGTGGCAATTGGGATGTGTTTCAACTGACTTGAAGAGCATTGTTTTCTGGGTCATACATTCCTCACGTTACACATACTCAGGTGTTGAATATATACATGTAATAACGAAGAACTGATGATGCCAATCAGATCTGTGATGCGGATCTGTAATGCGTAATACAACCGTGATGATGCCACTCGGATCTGTGATGTGGATCTATAATGCGTAATTAAAACTGTGATGATGCCACTCGAATCTGTGATCCATGATACACTTGTGATAATACCACTCGGACGTATGATTCTCAACCTTGTAATAATTATTCAATGGATTTGTGTACAACACAGAAACTGATTTGAAGTGAAACGTACCTGTTATATCATTCTACTCATAAATTTGAGTTGTGGAGAGACAGTTCAAATCTTTTGGAGTTGTAGAGAAATAATTCAGAACCTTGGGAAGCATCTCTGAGACATTGAAGATCATACATCTATTGAAGCAGCCTCCAGCATCACAAACATTGCTAGCTGATGAGGAATGTCCAGTGAAGATGATGTGAAGCTTTTAAATGGTAACACTATAATTTTGGTAAAACCTTTTATTGAATCCTTTCAAGTTCTCTTTGTAAATAGGATTGGAGTCCTTAGAGTTGGAGCCCTAAAAACCACTTGAAAACCAGGATTGGTGTCCTTGGAGTAGGAGCTCCTAAACACAAGGTTGGTGCCTTGAGAAGATAGGGTCGTAGCCCTAGAGGGCGAAGCCTCATCAAAGTCCAAATTGGTGCTTGGCAAACAGGTTGGTGCCAGTTTCATTAAAAGGGTTGGTACCCTTCTCTCATCTATTGTATACTATTATTAAAAAGGGATAAGAAGTTCTCTTTAATTCTTAATATATATATATATATATATATATATATCTTTGTCTTTAATTGTGAAGAATCTAACTGGCAATAATTAACAATTGAAAAGAAATACTGATTCACCCCCTCTCAATATTTCCAACAATGCAATGGTGTATTTTCTGTTTATAAACTTGTGTATCATTTTTGGATAGTTACGTAATGTATTGTCTAAATTATTTAAGTGTAGATTGTTGTGGCCTTTTGCTATTGCAGATGAATATTTAAATTATGTCTTCCCTCTTAAACAAGCCAACTTTTGTTTTCCATTGTATTCCAACTCCATATAAGAAATGAGAAAAAATTCATAATATGTGATGCCTTGGATATCTAATAATTTATTTAAAAACAAAGAATAATTTGGTATCATTAATTTCTTGTGATTTAATGTCTTTGAATAGTTAGAATTTTATTTTATTTTATACTATTTGTTTGTTTTTAATAAAGTTGTATTTTTATACTATTTTTTTATTTGTTTGTTTTTAATAGAGTTATATTTTTATACTATTTTTTGTTTTAATAGAGTTATATTTTTTAATATTGTGATTTTATTTTTGGTTTTAAAAACCCGATTAAATTTAAACATATAAAAAATAATAAAAATAAAATAATTTGTGCAGTTTGATTCTCCCATGTTGTGAGGCAAAATTCAATAAGTTCTATTTCAAAGATGAAGATCTCGTCTAGAACCAAGTATGAGGCCCATTTGGCATAGCTAAGAAAATATATCCTACTCAAGGATATGAGCTTATTCACTCTGTGTGTATAAATTTATTACACGAAAAAAAGGCAAGAAAGTTGGATGAAAGAAAGAGACATATACAAAAACTATATGGGTATTTGCTAAACACATGCTTTACTTTGTATAAATTTTTTACACGAAAAAAAGGCAGCAAGCTGGATGAAAGAAAGAGACACATACAAAAACTATATGGGCATTTGCTAAACACATGCTTTACCAACTTGACTTAGCTCGGATTTTTTCCATTATATAGATGAGAGCGCTCCAAGAACGAAACTGTTAGCTAGTAGCTAGGGTTAGAAATTTTCACAGGGGATTGTAGGTTTTGGCCACTGGTTTAGCGATGGCAGCCTCCTCAGGAGGGGGGCCAAGTCCCTCCTACCGCAATGTCACCAGTGGAGATCAATCTACAAGACAGCAACAATCTGGAACTTCTCAGCAAAGAATAAATCCAGTTCTGGGAGCAGAATGGCAAGCAAAAACAAAGGGCCAATGTTTTCCAAGAGCAGTGAAGAAGCCAAGATTTGTCATTCCAGCATCAAAGTTGGATGAATACAAAAGCTACATGAAGAACCACGCATTAATCTGTAATTTTATTGGTATCTGGCCTACAGAAAAAGATTTGTTAAAATGGATACAAATAAAATGGAAGCCCAAGGGTCACATTGATCTGAAATATGGGGTGAAGGGTTTTTTTATAGTTATTTTTACTAACCTATTAGACAAAGAACACATTTTTGAGGGAGTGCCATATTTCTATAACAATGTCGGGTTTTTCTCAGACAATGGGAGGAATGTTACAACCCTGATCAAGAGAAATTTCTTGCTGCACCTATTTGGGTTCAGTTATTTGGGCTCCCAATGGATTTCTGGGATCCGGATATATTGGAAGGCATAGGGAATTCTTTAGGCAATTTTGTTAAAATAGCAGAAACCACTCGCCATGGTCGTTATACTTCTTTTGCTCGCATTTGTGTATATATGAATATATCTGAACCACTGCCTAAAATGATTGAATTGGAATATGAAGGAAAGATATGGCCTCAACTTCTTGACTATGAACATATCCCCTTTCGATGCTGGAGATGTCATGAGTATGGACATTTGTATAAATCCTACCCTCTGAATGTCCCTGAACAACAACCTGTCAGTCAATCTGATTCAACTGAACAGGATCGTCCGAGAGATGATGGCTTTGTTACAGTAACTAACAAAAAATGCAATAACAGAGTTGTAAATATTAATCAAAACCAGAGTACTATGCAGAGCCCACCAGTTCAAAAAACAATAACCAACCGTTATGAAATATTGCAGGAAGAAGGCAAACCATCGACAGTTGAAACTGTTGAGGAAGGAATAGAACCTGGCCAATAGGCGGTGACTCAGAAAACTCTATCAATAAAACGAAGGCAGCCCAAGAGAATGCCGAAACTGAGGAAAGTAGTTTGTTGGAACTCACGCCCATGGAGGTTGAACATAATAAAGATGACCTAAGTGTGGAAGAAAAAGTTTTGAAACGCCTCCTATTTGAATGGCGAAATCTGGATGACAGGTTCATCCCGACGGATCAAAAGAAGCTATACAAAGAGACCTTTGAACATTATTTGACAGCTCAAGCACACAGGGAAGTACAAGAAATTGAACAAGCAAGTGGAAAGAATGTTACTCTTCAACCAAAACCATCTAAGAAACGAGGAAGAAGAACGTTACAGGAATCAATACAATTGGTTGGAGAAATGTTGATTAATACAGGAAAGATAATACTGTTAACAACGGTATTCCAACAACTACCTAAAGTTACCCAATGAAAGTAATCTCCTGGAATATTAGAGGCCTTAATAGTAAAGGCAAACAAAGATATCTGAATGACCGATTAAAAGTTGAGAAACCTCAGGTCATGTTAATTCAAGAAACAAAGGTTTCAGGCCAGAAACTCCACCATATCATTCAATCCTTTAAACTTCCTTATGAGGTGATGGCAATTGATTCAATAGGTACAGCAAGGGGAATAGCAATTGTTTGGAATACCGTTGAAATGGTAGCAGAAGGATGGATGGGCCTTCCCATAATACTAACTGGTAATTTTCAGCAAATTGGATCAGCCGAAAAGATTCTCATATATGTTGTTTATGGGCCTCCAATTCCAGGAGAAAGAGATGAGTTCCTTCAGAGTATAAGGGCTTTGAATAATATGCATTAAGAAAAATATTGGCTTATTGGGGGAGACTTTAACATGATTCTGAATTTGACGGAAAAAAAAGGAGGAATAAGAAGAGAGGATCCAGACATGGAGCTTTTCAGAGACTTGTTAACAAATCTGCGTTTAGTAGATATTCCAACAGTGAATGGGAAATTTACTTGGAATAATAAGCGTGGTGAGCGGCATCAAGTAGCATCACGCTTGGACCGCTTTCTTGCCTCGGAAGCTCTGGTAAGTTTAGATATCTATTATGAGGCAGCTATTTTACCTATGCTTGGATCAGATCATTGGCCGATTAGAATAGAAATTGATGTAAAAGAAGCTCTGAAAAACAAACCTTTTCGGTTTGAATTATTTTGTTTAAGAGATACAAGATTTCTGGAAAATGCTAAAAATTGGTGGACCTCTAATCAGCTTATTGGAAGAAATAAGATGCACTCCTTTCAATTAAGATTAAAGCAATTAAAAGCATAAATAAAATGGTGGAATAGAGTAGAATTTGGAAATATTCAATAGGATCAGATTAGGTTGAAAGAGCTAACGCAAGATATTCAACAAAGAATAATCCTTCATGGCAGAACAGAAGCACTAGCAGTTGAAGAAGGTAACACACTCAGTCAGCGAGAAGAAAAAAGGAAACATGAAGAGATTTTATGGAAACAGAAATCAAGGATTCAATGGCTAAAAGAAGGTGAGAGAAATACCAATTTTTTCCATAAGACAATGATACAGAGAAGGCAGCATAATATTTTATTTTCATTGAAATATCAAATTGGTAATCGGTTGCTGAAACATGAGGAAATGGAAAAAGAGTTGGTTGATCATTTCAAAACTTTGCTTACAAAATCGAATCATAATAGACAAGCAGCGATTGATAAAATAATTGCTCATATTCTACCAGTGGTTACTAGAGAACAGAATTTAGCTTTACTAAGGGAAATCAGTCTACAAGAAGTTGAGGAAGTAGTCATGAACATGCCCCGGAATAAAGCTCCTGGACCGGATGGCTTTACTAGTAATTTTTTCAAAGCCTCTTGGAGTTTTATGAATCATGATATTTTAGGAGTTGAGGAATCAAGGAGAAATAAGACTATGTATCCAGCCCTCAATGCAACTTTCTTAACTCTTATACCTAAAAAGGAAAATTCGGATACCCCTGTTGGTTTTAGGCCTATTTCTCTTTGTAATGTTATATATAAAATTCTCTCAACAATTATGGTGAATAGACTAAAACCTCTTCTACCTAGGCTGATTGCCCCGAAGCAGACTGGTTTTGTTAAAGGCAAACAAATTTTGGACGGAATTGTGACTGCCCAGGAAGCAATTCATTCTTTAAAAACCTTGAAAAGGAAAGGAATGCTGATCAAATTAGAATTTTCGAAAGCATATGATCATATCAACTGGCATTACTTGATAGAGGTTCTGCGAGCATTTGGGTTTGATGATAGATGGCTACAATGGATGCGATCTTTTATTTCTTCTCCAAATTTCTCTATTTTACTTAATGGTATCCTAGCTCAACCGTTCAATATTTCTAGAGGCCTCCGTCAAGGAGATCCTTTATCTCCGTTTCTTTTCATTATAGTTGCTGAAGGACTGGGCAGATTAATCAAGCCTCATCTTGCTGAAGGAAAATTGCAGGGTTTACAGTTGTGGGGACCTCATCTTCCCCAAACACACCAGCAATTCGTTGACGATATTTTGTTATTTTGTCAAGCTTCAGTGAAAGAAAGCAATGCTATTCTACAGATCTTGGAAACCTTTATGGAAGCATCAGGTACACAAATAAATAATGATAAATCAAATGTTTATTTCTTTAACTCCACTCTTGCAACTCAAAACTTCTTAGCCAAAACTCTTGGATTTAAAGTAGGCTCGTTTCCTATGAAATATGTTTAACTACGACTCCAATAAGAATTGCAGATTGGAAGGATCTCATTATAAAAGTGGAGAAAAGAATACAGAATTGGGCATTTCGAACACTAAATGCTCCTGGTAGAATAGTTATGCTAAAATCAGTGCTTCAATCCCTTCCTCTTTACCAATTGTCAGGAAGAGCTTGCCCTAAAGGTAAATGTAATCAAATGGTTAGCCTCTTCAAGATGTTTTTATGGCAAGGCGCGCAGGTCAATAGAAAATGGGCTATTTTAACATGGGATAAACTTATCAAACCAAAATTTGCAGGTGGATTGGGACTGAGAGATCCCTTGGTTTTAAATAATGTTATGGGTGCTAAATTATGGTGGAGATGGATTCAAGGAGGACATGATCTATGGAAGAGCATATGGGAAACTAAATATGATATGTCGCAGTCAGTCACAAGTAAATTGAAAGTGGACATAGTCCCAAAAGGATCTTCAATTTGGAATCTCGCAGCAATGAACAGGAACCTAATTCGATCCCATAGTTTCTGGGCAGTGAGAGAACGAAGAATGACACTTTTTTGGGAAGATTCATGGCAGCAAAGAGAGAAGTTGTTCAGTAGACTTGATTAAGGAGAAATTTTTCTTTTTACTAATACTCCGAACTAAAGATTAATCCACAACTATTAGAGTCAACAACAGAATAGTCAGTGGAGAAAGTGGAAGGAAAAAATCCATTGGCCAGAAGCTCCAGAAACGCAACAATGGGCTAACCTGGAAAAAGAACTTAAATCCAAAAAATTTGCCAAGAAAATGGTTCTGATATTCTCCGATGGGGTTATAAGACAAAAGGAATGTTCACTATCAAGGAAGGATATCATATTCACTCACAAAATGCTCTTAATAATGAAAGATTGATATGGAAGAAAATTTGGGTATCGAAACATTGGCCAAAAGTGGAATATTTCCTATGGTTGGTAAGTCATCGTAAAATTTTGACATGGGAAAATTTACAAAAGCGAGGAATGTATGGACCATCCAGATGTTATCTATGTCGTGCAGGAATTGAAACAATAGAACATCTTCTCAATAGTTGCTCCACCATAGAGACTCTGTGGAGGCATTTAGAACAACTATTCAGACAAACAGATAGAGATGAGCAGAATATAAATGAAACCATAAGAAATTGGCGGAGAGGAGGATTTAAATGTGAAGTGCTGAATAGAGCCTGGAGATTATCAATTGGGTTTCTCCTCTGGAGCATATGGAGAGAAAGGAACCATAGGATCTTCAGAGATGAAGAACAAACCATGAATCAAATCTGGCAGAATTTAATAGAGAATATCCGTGAAACTATCTTGGTGGAAATTTGGTCTGATGATGATTGGAATGCTGAAGATTTTGAAGCTCAAATTTTGGCTCAGTTAAATTTAAAACCCCAAATGCTATATAAAAATCTGTGGAAGTATAAACCACCATCTCAAAATATAGAAGAAAAGTGGAAGGCCCCCCAAACAGGGTTCATTAAACTGAATTATGATGGGGCTTCAAAAGGTAATCCGAGTCAAGCAGGAACTGGAGGGATATTCCAAAACTCGTTAGGGGAAGCCTGTCGAGTTTATGCATCAGATTTGGGCTTTGCAACCAATAATGAAGCAGAACAAGGGCTACTCATAGCCATTAGAGAAAGCTATCAATGAGTCATTGTAGAAGAAGACTCTGCAATGGTTACAGTTGTTCTTTGCAAATTACAACGAGGTTTGGCTTGGGAGAAAATCAATAAGAGCTGGAGAACTGCGACCCTAATTCAGGAAATAAGCATGTTGATTAGAGACATCCAGTATCTGATACCAAGACACATTCGCCAAAAAGGAAATGAGGCGGCAGATTATTTAGCAAATTGGGGCTGTAAAAATTCTGATAAGAATTTGGATGCAAAACCAAGTGATCGAATCTGGAACATTAAGTTACATCCCCTGCAGCTTATTATACAAAACGATCTCAGAGAAAATGCAGAACCCCGATCGGGGTGGCGGAATGAAAGGTTGACAGTGTCATATGTAAGGCCTGTCAGAGGATAATTAAGGTCTATTAATGGTAAGAGATGTGGCTTAGATCACATACTGCTTAACCACCATCCCAATGCAATCTCATTATTAACAACTGTCTTGACAGACTGGATCTGTCTCGGTGGCAAGGTAGAAGGGTTAAATCATTTTTCGGTTATGGTCTTCATTCTATTCCTCTTTGCACTGGAGAAAGGGGCTATAATCCGCCAAGGAAGCTGACGAGGAAGGACGGGTTGCGCTTCTTGACAGGGTATGTTCTGGCTTCTCTCATCATGGCTTCTAATTTAGTTCTAGCTCTGCGGCTCAAGACGATGTCTTCTGGTTTTCTGACAGGTGGTCTTAACCAAGCTGATTTATCAGGTTCTCTACTGTGTTTTTTAGGCCTGTATGTCATGGTAGAAGGAATACACTTTAATTTCCAGCCTTGTTTTCATAGTCCTGATTTTCATCAGGTTGTCTATCTGAGGTTTCAATTATGTTTTCTTCCCACTGCATGCGGCCTTAGGGATAATGTTGGATTGTATCAGAAGCTGCATTCTCCTCATAGTAAATATGTTTATATTCAAAATGTGATTTTCTGTCTAGTTAGAATTGGTTGTTGGGACCTTGCTCAATTTAAGGGTTGTAACATCGACTGGTTCTATTCGCACTACATCATCTTTGTTTTGTTGCTGTTACGGTTCCCTGTTGGTTTGTCTCCTTATAGTTCTAATTCTTGTCTGGGTTTTTTGTTTATCTGCACTGTTGCTGCTTTAAATCGTTTCTGGGTTGGTCATATACTTGTGGGGTAGTCCGGTGGGAACAATCATTTGCATGGTCAATTTCGCAATAGTAAGATTGTCGATTATGTCTTCTTCCAGGGTAATAGTCATGGTCAGAGAAATCTTGTTCTGTTAAAACTTACCAAGGGTCTGTTTGTAAATGAGTTTAGCCCTGCGTATTTTAAACTCTGAAAAAACACAGTTGTATTCCAAAGCACCACTACCATTACTAGCCTCAGCCAGTCTGCTCAACCTCATTTAGGGATTTGTTTGTTTTCAAATGGCATCTCTGCTCTGTCTCATCTTTTATGAAGGAATAAAAAAGGGAATGTCTGGCATCAGGATTCTAAGTTTTATCTATTCGTTATTGTTCCATATACAATATTTTTCTCAATTCAAAGCAGGAACAGGGATACTCAAAGTGCAATGACAAAAGGAAAGGAAAGAAAAAATCACTTAAACCAAGTTGCAGAAACAAGCAAAAGAGGAAGGAAAACCAATCAACATGCCCTTGAAGGTATAGCAAAAATCTATGAAACTGGAATTCCGATAGCTATTCAGAAAACAATTCAAGGCTGGGAGAGAGATACTGATGAAGAAGAGGATGATAGTGAGGACAGAATGGACTTCCTCTCAAACCCAGGTAGTACACAAGGGAGAGTCTCTCTTTTTCAACAATCTGTTAAAACTTACTGGAAGATCAAATGTGTGCTAGGTGAAAATGTGAAGCTGGGTTACACTTTTTGCCCTTTTTTGAGAAATTTTTTTCATTTTTTTGGGTTCTTCAACTTTCTGCAAACTATAACAATTTTTACGTGTAGAATTTCATTTTGCGGTAAAAATAAAAGTTGTGAGAAATTTTGTTAGCTTTCTATTACTTATTTTTTGAAATTTTTTTATGCGGATTTGATATGTCAACTTAGCGTTTCTTTGAGTGTGTGTTTCTTAACAATCAAAGAATTCATAAGAAGTCATGTTATGTGGCAACGTTGTATTCATTGAAAATTTGTGTTTTTCAAAAAACAAAATGTGTTACAACAATCTAGACAGAGTCTACTTTGGTTTCGTCATATTTACAAAGCAAATGGATGCATATCATAATTACTAGAATTTTCTGAACTGGTCCAATACGAAAAACTGCTTATTTTTGATATGTTTCGCGTGGCAACAAATTTCTTAACATACAAGTTATAAACTAAAAATCTAAAAGCTACCCATTACAGTCAACGAACCAATGTAATGCCCCATAATTTTTTAAATTTTTTTTACAATGTATTTTGGGAGATACAAAATTTTGATTTCACTGAATCACGATGACCCTCAAAAATTGTTTGCACTCATTTTATTATAAAAATAATTAAAATTAATAAACGTTTACGAAATTTCATAAAATTTATATTTCCTGAAAGTAGATTCAATTCTGAAAATGCTTGTCTTGGTTCCGACAGTTAATTAACAAGTTTTCATGGAGTTTAATCAGTCCAAAGTTGCAGAACCGTTTTCAGAGCTTGGCTCTGCGTAATCGGTGACGCGTTAGTTCGGCCGAACTATTAGCCACAGTTCGGCCGAACTATGTTTTCCGATTACGGGCCGCTAAAACTAACGGCTTAATAGTTCGGCTGAACTTTTTATCAAAAGTTCGGCCGAACTATTGTGCAATTCTCCGTCGACCGGAAATTTTTGTGGAGCCCCCTACAAAACACACATTTCGCGTCAATATAAATTGCCGCGAAATGAGTCACAATTTTCGCACATTTCGCACTTCATTTCATTCTACAACTTGGTTTGAATTCAAAAACTTTTCTTCAAAGTCTGGGTTTGAAAATTTTTTTTGGAAGACATTTTTTGGAGGCGGCGTGATTTTTCTTGGAGGTTCAAAGTTTGAGTTTAAAGAACAAGACATTTTTTGGAGGCGACTTGATTTTTCTTGGAGGTATGTAAGTGTTTTGTGTTGAAATAAATCTTTTGAGCTTCTTTGTACAAAAATTTTTCTTCACATTTTAGAGGCGGTGTGATTTTTCTTAGAGGTATGTACGTGTTTTGGATCAAGGATTACGTATTTTTTAGAAAAGATTTTTTTAAATTAAATCTTTTGTGATATTGTTTGTAATTGAGTTATTGTCTAATTTTTTAAAGGAAATTTTTTGAACCTCATACTCTATTATCATGGGAAATCGAAGAACTTGTGTGAGAAAATATGATAGAAAAAGAAAGCCTGAAGAACGTAGAGAAGAAACGAGACAATATCGCAAAAGAAAGTTAGAAGCTCTCTCAAATATTGAAGAGGAAAATCAACCTCAAGCAGAAATTGAAGCAGGTATGTAAATGTAAATATTACATGATCTATTGATATATATTTAAAATTTTCCTAATATAAAATATGAAGCTTAATTTTTATTTGATGAACTAGTTTGAAAAATATTTTGTTTGATGTAAACAGACAGAGATATTCCTCAAAATATTGAAGAAGAAAATCAACCTCAAGAAGAAATTGAAGCAGGTATGTAAATGTAAATATTATGATCTATTGATATATTTTAAAGTTTTCCCAATGTAGAATGTGAAGCTTAATTTTTATTTGATGAACTAGTTTGAAAAATATTTTGTTTAATGTAAACAGACAGAGATACTCCTCAAAATATTGAAGAAGAAAATCAACCTCAAGCAGAAATTGAAGCAGGTATGTAAATGTAAATATTATGATTTATTGATATATTTAAAATTTTCCTAATATTTATTGACATATTTATTAATTTAGTGATTTATTGAATATGTACTATTTTTTTGAATATGTACAGATGAAATCACTATCGATAATGAGATGTTAGAAAATGTCGACACTCACACATATGGAGATAAAAAACCTGACTATATTATACGATATCGTGTCGATAAAATTTTGGAAATGTTTTTCAAACCTGAGCAAGTGACAGTTCAAGCTCAAATATTGAAAGGTCTCCTATCATCAAGGAAATTAAAAGAAGCGACGACACTATTGGGTATTCGAAAATCAACCAAAGATAAAAAAATGAAAGAAGAGGTGATAAAAAATATGAGTAGTGCTATAGAGTCGATTAAGAGATCTAGAGATAAAAATGTTTCAAATATACGTAGAGGAATACAAATGGCAATGGTTTCACCAAGTACTCAAGAGAATCGTTTGAATCTAACATCTATGGCACGAGCACTGGGAACCTCGCGAAAAACTCTGCACAAACATCGAAAATTTCAACTGCAAATAGACGTAAATGATGAACTCGCTTGTTGGAGAGCTATTTGTAGGCAACCATACAAAGATAAACTTGGAGAAGATGTTAAAAAAATAATATATGAATATTGGAAGAACAATTCGCGTGTTTCACCCACTGCAAGACATGTGATGCGAAGAAGAATAGCATGAAATCAATACGAAGAACATGAAAAACATCTCTTGGAAACCACTCAAATAGAGTTATTCAACAAGTTCAAAGAAGAGAATCGTCAAATTCAAGTTTCACTCGGTGCTTTTGTTCAACAAAAACCATGGTATGTAAAACCTATCACCGTACGCGACACTTGTTGTTGCCGTTATCATGTGGAATTTGAGTTATATTATGACACATTCCTTGATTTCGGTAGAACATTATGGAAGGATTCACCTCCTCCTTCCACTATCCGTGATTTCATATCTCAAATTCTATGTGAAAGAGAAAGTGATGAACTATTTTACAAAAAGAAATGTGTTGGTGGTAAAAAATGAGATGATTGTGGAAATTTGACTAAATTTCAAAACAAATATCGTATTGATATAAATGATCAATCATTGTCCAACATGAAAGTGAAATGGAAGAGATACGAATATACCGGTACATCGATTCAAAGTGCAGATAGTGTTAAAAGAATCGAATTACGAGAAGACGAAATTTTTCTAATAGACTTTTTGAGAAAGTTTGAAGCAGAAATTTACAAATACACCATACATTCCCATAGAGCTCGATGGCAAGACTTGCAATTCAAAAAATCTCGTGAAGTTTTTCCACCAGGAACCATTTTGTCAGTGATTGATTTTGCAGAAAACTACACATTTGCTCCACAAAAAGAAATTCAGAGAGAATACTATCACTCTGACCAAGTCTCCATGCTCGTTCATATTCTATATAGACATGCTGAACAAAATGTCGATCATATAGAAAGCACGAGTGAAAATCGACATATCATTAAAGACTATCATTTTTATATCAGTGACGATCGTACGCATGATACATGTTTTGTACAACATTGTTTTGGAAAAATTTATGATTCATTGAAAAATCGTGGAATAACATTCAATGAACATTGGATATGGTCAAACGGATGTGCAGGTCAATTCAAATCTGCACGATCATTTTTTTGGTTGTGTCGTCTTCATAAGAAAACCTCCATTAAACATTGTTGGAATTTCTTTGAGACTGGCCATGGAAAAGGAGAACATGACGGTGCGGGAGCATGCATAAAACGAGTACTTCAAAGATATCAAATGAACCACTTTGCACGCCGACTTGCGAACGCTGAAGAAGTTGTTCAATGGTGCAAAAATGCTCTAAGCCATGAGATTAACCCATCACTAGAAGTGCAAAGGTACATTCAATTTAATTTATATTGGTAATCTAATTTTAAACATTGTACATTTATCATGCAATGATTATTTTTAATTGTATTTTGATATCATATTTACGAATTCTTTTTCTAATTTTCCATATAAAGGTTTTTCTGGCATATTGGAATCGGAGACGTAAATAGATCAATTGGAAATGAAGTTGGAACAATAAAAGGGACTCGAAAATTGCAGTCAATTCAAACAAAATTGTCCACAAATGTGTTTGCATTGGATAAAAGAAAATATTCTTGTTTTTGTGATGTTTGCATAGACAACACAAAATCCAATGACATCTGTGAAAACAAAATGTATGTGAACGATTGGAAACATATAGAGCTAAATACAAAGGGAAAAATGTCTGTTGCAATGATTGAAGAAATGGAATCAGAGGAAACTACAATATCATCCGATGGTGATCGAGTTTCTGATCTTGTTAGAGAAGGTAAAATTTGAATTACTTTTTAATGATTTAAAGATTTACAAATTTAAATTTAAATTTAAATATGCATAATTAAATACATTAAATTTATTTTATTGTGCAGGAGATGTTTTTGTTGTAATTGCACCTATTGACAACGATGAAAATGTGAAGTATTATTTGATGCGTTGCACTGAACAAAAAATGAAATTATTACAAGACTATAATGATCACGGATTTCGGTATGACAAAGGGTCTATTATACTGAAAGGTTATTTTTTCAAACAAACTCGTCAAAGTGAAGACTTTGTTTACTTCGAAGACTATGAACCTGATTCCATAAGTTGTCAATATAGTCACTTGGTGTGTGCGGCACGCATAAAGTTGATAGAAGTTCAATCAAAGAAAAAATCAAAAATTAAGAAATGGAAAATGTCAAAATCCGATCATGAACGGATTATTGAGGATGGAATTCCATTAGAATTTTTTTGAGTGAAGTGTCAGGACAACAATTTATTATCTTTTAAACCTTTCGGTACTCAACTAAAAATTGAACTGCTTATGTTATTTGTGGTTTGCAAATGTTACAAATTGTTTGGGTACAAGCACGTGCTCTAGTTTCCACTGAAAATAGTGTTTCTATACATGTGCATTGATTAAAAATGTTAAATATGTATTGGATATATATATTCTAGAATGAAATTAATTGTTCTTGTATATTAATTGTTTTTGTATATGTTCTCCAACCATATGGTACAAATTATTTCACTTTATTTTGTAAAGTCAGATTCGGTCCCCATATGGCCTAGCCTCCAAGGGACGAGATAACAAGTGGTTGTCCCCACTTGCCAGAATCTCGGCTTTTAAGTACAATTTTACTGTTTATGTCGAGCATCTTACATGATGTCCTAGCCAAAGATAGATTCTCTTTGTTTCAAGTTTCTAGTAAAAGTTGTCACTGAATGCCCCACTCGAACTCTTGTAGTAAACACCATACCTCATCTCTCTTGCTCTCCAATATTATTAGGTTTAATTATTATAACACAAAAATCGTTCTACATTATCAATAATTTTTTGCGCTTAAAGTAAAATCAATGAACACTATTAATCCAATGTCTTTACAAGTAATGTACCATCATAAATGCAATTATATCAAATTAGAAATCAACATATACAATGAAATCAATGGGGATTGTCTTGTTGCAAGTAACATAATTTCAATTTACCATATGTGCAAATGTAGGTTGAAACCATCCAAAACTTTAAGTTGTAAATTGAAACCATCCAAAACTTTAAGTTGTAAATTGAAACCATCCAAAAATTTAAGTCTTAAAACCCTTTCGATTATATATTGTGCATCATTAAAACATTTAACATTTAAAGTTCATTAAATATCACATGCAAAATGTAGATTGAAACCATCCAAAATTGGAGTTTTAAAAACTTCACATGCCATGCCAATTATAATTCAACAATCCAACAAAAACATTTAACAAATTAAATATCACACGCCACACTAAGACGACCACACTAAGAGGATTGGTGCACTTCGTTTGGAAGGAGTCAATATATGTCGTATTGGAGCGATTAGACAGAATTCGAAAAGGAAAGAGCTTGAAACAATTCAAGCAGACCCAGGATCGAATTGTTCTATGGAGCTTCATGAGAAGAGATATGTGAAAAGCACTGTTAAGCCATGCCAATTATAATTCAACAATACAACAAAAACATTTAACAAATTAAATATCACACGCCAAAGTCGTTTCAAGTTTTTGGTAAAAGTTGTCGCCGAATGACCTACTAGAATATTATAAATACTAACTTTGTAAGATCATTTGGCATTCAGAAAAATTCGAAAGTCTTAGACTGTCAATCAATTTAAAGTATCATTCACCATAGGGAGTGTAAAATATTCAATGTAGGTTGGTGACGATGCTCGCTCCTAGCTTGAAGCAGCGCCAATGACCAATTCTTTAATGAATTCCAATGCACTAGACCAACGTTGGTTCAACCTACTTGGTTTTTCACGCAAGAAATTCCAAGGATGGAATTTCTAGACAAACTGCTGAAATTGAAAAGCTTGACATGGAGATACGACAAGGTGAACAAAGACTTCGGGAACTCTTTATGGAAAGGGCTCACTTGAAGGAAATAAGCACCACGTTGCAGGGTAAAGTCAAGAACATGGAAGATAAGATCAAGAGGGACTTTATTGATCCGAAACCTATTGGTTTGAAGAAAGAAAATGCATGTGTTGGCACACTTGGAAAAGAAGACGACCACACTAAGAGGATTGGTGCACTTCGTTTGGAAGGAGTCGATATATGTCGTATTGGAGCAATTAGACAGAATTCGAAAAAGAAAGAGCTTGAACCAATTCAAGCAAGCCCAGGATCAAATTGTTATATGGAGCTTCATGAGAAGAGATATGTGAAAAGCACTGTTAAGCCAAGGGCTAGTTCAAAAAACATATTGGAAGAGGAAATGTTGAAGAAGATTGCGAAAGTAAGGCACAAGACAAGGATGAGGAATGATGATGAAAGTTCCTTGGACTTGAGATTCATGTCTACAACCGTACATGGGAAAAAGTTCTCTGCTTTGATAGACACAGGGGCTACCCATAGCTTCCTAAGTCGAAAGGCAGCTTCATCTCTTAGAAAGAGGAAGGCTAGCATCGAGAAAGAGTTGAGTGCTTTCAAGGCAGTCAACTCAAGGATAAAAGTAGCACGACTGGTGTCATGAAAAACACACATGTGAGAGTAGGGTCATGGTTTGGAAAGATAGACTTAAGAGTCATTGACATGGATGATCATTCTATGATGGACCATACCAATGATGGACCGAGACATTCTCTTAATTCTTGTGATCAATCTTAAACTATTTTATGAAAGATAGATAAACCATTTAAATATTTAGCTCTAACTCTTGTAGTAAATACCATACCTCAAGTCTCTCTTGCTCTCCAATATTATTAGGTTTAATTATTATAACACACAAATCATTCTACAATGTCAATAATTTTTTGCGCTTACACTGAAATCAATGAACACTATTAATCCAATGACTTTACAAGTAATGTACCATCATACATGCAATTATATCAAATCAGAAATCAACATATACTACATAATGAAATCAATGCGGATTGTTTTGTTACAAGTAACATTTCAATTTACCACGTGAAAATGTAGGTTCACATTCTATCATTCATGTAGTTTTAAAAACTTCAGATACCATTAGAATTATAATTCAACTATCCAACTAAGACATTTAACAATAAATATCACATGCCATGCCAATTATAATTCAACTATCCAACAA
Source organism: Pinus albicaulis (assembly GCA_034641835.2). Lineage (NCBI taxonomy): Eukaryota > Viridiplantae > Streptophyta > Pinopsida > Pinales > Pinaceae > Pinus > Pinus albicaulis. The sequence goes on along the minus strand of CM076575.1, from coordinate 1,000,515,274 downwards.
AAATATTTAACATTAAATATCAAATGTCAAATGTAATTCAATGACAACATTACTTCACATTCACATGCCAAAAGTACTAAAACCATCCAAAGAACATTGAAATCAATGAACAAGTTATTAATCCAATGACTTTACAAGTAATGTACCATCATATGTATGCAATTATATCAAATCAGAAATCAACTTATATAATGTAATGAAATCAATGGGGATTGTCTTGTTACAAGTAACATTTCAATTTACCACATGTGCAAATGTAGGTTCACATTCCATCATTCATGTAGTTTTAAAAACTTCAAATGCCATGCCAATTATAATTCAACTATCTAACAAAAAAATTTAACATTAAATATCACATGCCATGCCAATTATAATTCAACTATCTAACAAAAACATTTAAAACATTAAATATCACATGCCATGCCAATTATACTTCAACTATCCAACAAAAACATTTAACATATGTCCAAAAATATGTCCAAAAAACATATTGTAATAAAATATGTCCAAAAATTGTAAATCTCACTCAAGTCTCAAACTGTATCAAGTTTAACAAATTTTAAAACCATCTAAATTTTGAAATAAAATCAAATCTACTGTATATCTTGTCCATCAAATGGAAGATCTAGCCTCTGGGTCTCGGTTGGCTCGCTATCTTGTAAAGGAAAAACCTACATACACAATGTACATGTACTTGAACATTAAAATTTGAAGTTTTAAAAATGAACGAGAATATATATATCTAGAACTTCATGTAAAAAACAAAATATAACAAAAAAATCGCGCAATACCTCGTAAGGTTGCCTCTCCATTTGATGAAGAGTATCTGCCATAGAAACATCTGCAGTGGTAACCTGTACAATATACATGTACAATTAAATATAAATTTATATATATATATATATACATAAATAATTTATATAAATTAAAAACTTTCAAATGAAAATGCACGTGTGTACATATATATAAACTTATTTGAACAATAATATTAAAAAAAGAACTAAAGACAACTTCTTCAAATGCTGTGGATGTCCCTATCTCCGTCGCTAAAGTCCTCGGATTAAAAAAATCTTCTATACAAACCTAAATTCAAAAAATTTTAAATAACTCAAAATATAGATCTCTCTCTATATATCTCAAATTTTTATGGAACTTTTTGAGGTAACATAAATTTTGAACTTGTGAAAAATTGTCCATACTTGTGCATCTCCCAATGAAGTAGAAGGTATATCTCCTAAAGAAGAAGAAGGTACTTGCATCCCAAAAACATCAGACGGAATCGGTACCTGTTAAAACATTTTATCGAATTATATATATACATACATGTACATGTGTGGCAACAATTATTTATTTTAGAGTCACTTAAAAAACACTAACATACATGTGCCAACATATCATGATGGGCAAACCCATCTGCATCGTTTGAGCCAGAGGTCCCGAACGTAATATTAACATTTTCATCACGCATCATGCCTGAGAACTGCAAATGGTGTTTTAACATATATAATCATACATTTTTGTTAGATTAATGTACACATACAAATAAATGTATACATGTGTACATACACATGTATTTATTACAAATTGTACACATGTATATGTAAATATAATTTCAAAACCTAAGGTCACTAACACATACCGTTCCGGTGCCCTCTTCCTCACGAAAAATTAGGTCTTGCAGACCATTGCGACAATTTATTGCGTATATTCGGAGATCTTCAACATTCATGTTGTAAATCTCTTCATCTGTATAATAAACAAAATTGGCACGTGCATGTTCACGTGCTCTTTGTCGATTTAAGCCAATATCGACTCCACTCAATCCGCTATGAACATTTTCGATCATAACATCTCTTGCTTCACGACTTATTTGAGAAGTCGCATCCATCTCTGATCGCAAGGTTTCGACTCGAAACGGTCGACTCACCAATGGCGGCTCAGGGCGAGGCAACTCCACATCTCGCTTTGCGCCCTTACGTTGACATAATCGACCTCTCCCCGGGCCAAAAAATTCTGAAGGAAGATCATTGTAGTCGGGTTTCATACCCAAAAAAAATTCTACATAAAACATTTGTGCAAAATAAAGAGGAACCTCATCGTTCCATGGAAGCCTTCCAAAGGCCGCAAGATGTCGACTATACAAATATTTTGCTATGTCTGGGTGCTTGAAATACTGCACCTTCAACATCTTTCTTTTTAGCCCTTCCTTATAATTAAACATTGACTTAGCATTATCTCTTGAAACTCTTTTTTTTATGTCCTGCCATTTATCGGGACCTATCATTGTTTCTCTTCTCTTTCTCATCACTTCTACAAACGAATCAGTGGTTGGCCCCAAATCTTTGTACACTTTTACCATTTCACTCAATGAATGTGTAACTATCTGTAGGCTTTGTCTACTCTCAGCAGGTAGAGTCAAATCCTGGAGATCTCTCTGCAATTTTGCATAAAGGCTTTGACACCTTTGTAAGGTGCATTCCACCATGTTCGTTTCCCATGGTATATCAGTAATCTCAGCCGGATAAGTTGTGCTAGGTTGACAGCCTTCTTCTTCAATGTAGCGCACTGCCCTGCGTCTTTTTTGACCACTGGCTCGAACATTTTCAGCCTCTGCATCAATATATATAAAATTTCATATATTAGAAAAAACACGTGCAAAAAAATTTGTAAAAATTTAATGAAAAAATATTGAAATTGATGGCAACCTTGATGTTGTTGGTTAACATCATCTCCAACATGAACCTGCTGAGAACCAGCCCCAGAATGATGCTGCTGAGAACCAGACCCACAGTGACCCTGTTGAGAACCAGCAGCCGTTGATTGCTGGCCTTCGGGGGAATAAATATCACCCCCCTTCCCGCAACTTGCTACCTCGACCGGTTGAACCTTGGCCACGCTCCATTGATGGAGTAGAAAGCCTTCTCCTCTTGCCTCCTAAAAATTAAAATATGAAACTTATTAACAACTAATTTCACTCACAAAGTTAATAAAAAAAATCAATTCCATACGTACACACATGTATGGAGATTTAAGATTACATTTAAATACCGTGAACATCCTCCAATCCCTGAGCCTCCATATGGGATTCGGCCGATCTTCGTCTTTCATCCTCCATGATATATATCTATTGGTCAACATTCACAAAATAGACTTCAAAAAATCAATACCTCGAAGTAAAATCCAGTTTGGGGCTGTTAAATCCAGTATGTTCTATATTTCTTACATTTCTGCCCTCATATTTTTCTTTCCAACCAAGGTTTATAAAATAACATGAGAAGCAACATGAGACTTAAAACAATCATTTTCATTATCTATATGGAAGGAAAGAATGATTATATCCCCTTGAGCTTAAGGGTATGTAGTTTGTCAATTTTTATCATATATTTTTTGGTAAGTTTAAATGTTTTTTTAATCTATAGTACAAGTCATGAGTTCCCCAATTTTACCTTATGTAAAGCATGATTCTAGGATTACTAAAATTTGTACTTGGTTTTTTAAGAATATATCAAATAAAGTTTTTGAGAAGCAAATATGGCTTGTTCCTTAGAATTTGGCACTTTGAATTTCCTTGCCCATATTTCTTGTTAATGATTATAACCTTAAAATGGCTAATATTGGTTTGTCATCATCATCTAAAAATGACTTGGCACATGAAAATTTACCATGTCCATCATCATCACTTCACACCATCTCCTACATGACCCCTTCTACATATTATATGCATGAATTTTTGAAATGTCGTCCTCTCTACCTATCCCATGAATGATTGTGACAACAGGTGAATAAAATACAATTTATAAACAGAAGATAGTTTCTAGCTTGTCCTCCTCCATCCGCCCCATAGCTAGTGATTTCTCAATTTTCCACTTCCAACTTTCTATTCTCGAAATTCATTAGCAGCTAATTTTATCGATAGCCACACCACTATACATATAATTATCATATAAACTACTACATTAATGAACTCTACGTTGTTTGTTATTGTAAAGTCCAATAACAAACAATGTTAATTGAGTTTAGTAGTGTATATAACAATTTCTTTGACTTCCAAGTGTGTTGTGACTATTAGTAGAATTAACTACCAAAATGAATTTCCAAAATAAAATGTTGGAAGAGAAAAAATAGGCCATCACTGGATATGGAGTGGGTGGAGGAGGACAAACTTATAGTGATCCCTTCCTTATCAAATTTCCTTTATTCACCTAATGTCACAATCAATCATGGTCTCGATAGAAGGGATGACCTACCATAAATTCAATCATATAATGTGTAGAAGGGTCATATGTAGATGGTGTGAAACGATGATTACAAACATGATAATTTTTCATCTACTAGGTCATTTTGAGATGATGAATACAAACCAGTGCTAGCCCATTAAAGGTTATAATCATTAGTGCCTAATGTGGGGTGGACAATTTAAATAAAGTTCGTATCAAAGTACAATTTAGCTCATTTTAGTCAAGGTTAGTTAGAAGAATTAGCTAGATTGGTTTCTACCTTCAATTTCCTATGAAAATGAATGTGTACGTGCTTTTGAGAGACATTAGAGACATTAGAGTACCTTCAATTTCCTCTGAAAATGAATGTGTACATGCTTTTGAGAAAATTTTTGATGAAAATGTGCTATGAAAGTAAAGGGTTTTAAAGGAAAGCATGTACAAGGCATAGTTGAGCCAAATGTTCTTCAAGAAGGGCCTAATTATTTGAGTCTTGGTTATGGAAAACATGGAAAATGCTCCAAAGCCAAGGAGGCTTGTGAGGTTTGTGTTCATGATGAATGGAACATGTACATAGTTTACCATTAAAGTTGTTGTGTTTTACGGATATTAAAATGAAGAACTTCTATTTAGATCCATTCCAGAGATTGACTGTAGGGGCATTTACTAGATATGTCACCTTTCATAAAGGATGAGATCCAGAGGCTACCTGGCCCTTTACAGACTCTGCCTATAGAACTTGTAGAAGTAAACACTAGAGGCATTAACAATATCAAAGAACGTTTTCATGCTCGGACATGGGAATGTGTCTTTCCCTACGCAAAAAAATAGTTCTTGAGGTAGTTAATCTTCATAGACAGGTCATCAAGCAAGTCAATGTGATCATCCCTCCTTCCCTCCCTTCTAAAATAATTATGTTTTGCGGGTCAGAAAGCCAAAATATGGAGACAATTATCACCAAATCCAACGTACGATTATGCATGATAGAGAATATCTAGCGCTTTCCCTTGTTAAATATATTAACAAGGGAAAGCGCTATCTAGATTCTCCATCATGCATAATCGTACGTTGATGCTTATAGAGTGAAAAAACTGAGAGAATCAACTTGTAGGGTCATTTTAATGGGGGGTGGAGAATTCAGGTCTTTGCAAATTCAAAGTATGGTGCATGTTGCATGAAGCAAGATGTTGAAAGTAGAGTTACGTTAGACACACTTAAATGCAACAAATATGGAAATTTGTACATGTGAACTCTATTATGACTTAAGAGTCAGTTGTTTGAAAAGGCATGTTTTGTCAACTTGTGTTTGGTTGATGGTTTTGTACACCAATATGTAAGAGTACATGGACATATTCACATGATGTGAATTTTTTTTTTTTCTTTGAAGGAGAAAAATGATGTGTTTTCAGTTTGATGGTTTTGTTTGTGACAAGACGTCACAAGATTTTGCAAAGGTCCACTCTTTAGCGAGAGCCTCATGATTACAACCTATCTGTGAGAATCAAATGGGAGTGCATCCTTATTTTCAAGGAGAAATTTCAATAGGCTTTAGGAAACTTAATTTCAAGTCATTTAATTTCACTAGAAATAATTCAGAGGTACATGAAATGAATAGTATATAGGAAGAATTTCTAACGAAGGAGAAATTGAGATTTTCCTTAGTCTAAAATTTTCTTCAAGTATGATGGTTTATATGAGAAATAGCGAGGTCCAAGTGGAGACATTTTCAAGCACGTGAAGTAGTGAAGGATTTTATATAATGAGTCTCCAAGTGGGAGATCGTTGGGTGTTCATCTTCTTCATTCATAGGTCATGTTTTTAGTTACATTTGTATCGTAATCCCCAACAAGTGGGTGTGATGGGGCTTTACCCCCTAATATTTTTTCCTCGAGAGTAAAGGGGGGTGACTAAAATTCTTTGGAGCACCCCCCCCCCCCCCACGTGGGGATTCAAGGGCAACATCGCCGAATAAAAAATTAGAAGAAAAATGTCCTTATAAAATATTGTAATTTCATATTCAATCTCAGTCATTCGTTAGGAAAATTATCTCATAGTATAATTTATGTTAAGGTTTTTTTTCTCTAGAAGGAAACCCTCAGTTTATATAAGGGAATTATATTGCGACTATGCTTTATTCTGTGCGTGATGAAAATATCAGAGTCTATGTGAGACCAATGGGGAAATTACAGAGGACTTTTTGTAGCTTGTATCCCTTCGTTTTACTGGATAATATCATATTTCTTTGTGGATGTATCCCAAATTGGGTAAACCACACATTTTTGTCTCACTTATTTTAAGCTTTTCTATGTTTGTGTTTCCATAATATTTGAAGTGTTCCATTGCTTTGTTAATTAATTTCAAGATTCTATAGGAAGTTTATCATAAATTTTAGTCGAATATGTTTTGTAATAGATGACACCATCAAGAAGGAAAATCAAGCTTTTAGGTGGACAATAACAACTAAAAAAAGTTTTAATTTGTTGAAAAGGAAGATCATTGTGAAGACTATATTATCTCTTCATATTTCAATAAGGTGTTTCAAGTCAAATGTGATTGTAATGAAAATTCAATATGGGTTGTTCTTAGCTAAGATGAGAAACCAATGGCCTACTTTAGTGAGAAGTAGAACAAAGAGATGAAGAATTACTCTACATATGACAAGGAGTTCTATGAAGTCATCTAAGCTCTAACTAAATTAAGGCATTATCTTATTCCTAAGGAACATTTCTTATATTCTGATAATCATGCCTTGCAATGTAATTTACCAAACAAGACAAATGAAATCAAAATCATGCTAAGTGGGTATATTATATTAATAATTTTACATTTTTTTTGAAACATATTAATGGAATTACTAATAAAATTTCCAATGATTTGAGAAGAAGATGCATACTTTTTCAAAAGTTTCAAGTGAAATTCTTAGGATCTGATCATATCAAGAAGCTATACAAAGATGATGCATATTTTCATGAGTTTTACAAGGCATGTCAAAATCTAATAAGCAAGGATTGAAGTCCTTGGATGGAATATATGCTTCAAGAAGAGATGTTTTTTAAGGGCTACCAATTATGCATATAAAAATTTTCATTGATGGACAATTTACTACACGAAAAGCATAATGGAGGATTGGAAGGGAATTTTGGAAGTGACAAAACATTTTCTCAACTCAGTGTTGATTATTTTTGGCCAATAATGAGGACAAATGATGAGAAGTTTTTAAAGAGATGTAAAATATACCAAAATTCAAATGGAAAGCATCCAACCACCGATTTATATCAGCCATTACCTATACCTGATAGATCATGGGATGTAGTAAGTATTGATTTCTTTTAGGATTTCCTAGAAATAAAAAAGGAAATGATTGCATATTTTGCATAATTGAAAAATGTTCAAATATGGAACATTTTATACCTCATAACAAAATAAATGAATCAACACACATTTCAAATCTATTTTTTAAGGAGGTATTAATACTCCATGGTCTTCCTAAAAGTATATTTTCCGACAAGGACACAAAGCTTGTTGGAGACTTTTGGCAGACATTGTGGAAAAAGATGGGAATTAAGCTTTGTTTGATCTCATCCTATCATCCTAAATTGGATGGAAAAACCAAATTCATCAATATTAGTTTGGGAAACATATTGTGAAGCTTGAAAAGTGAGCACCCACATCAAGGGGATCAAGTCCTTATGTAGGAAGAATTCACTTATAATGATTCTCGAAATTGAAGTAGTTGGTTCTATCGATTTTAAATTTTTTATGGAGTGTACCCATGAAATTTTTTTGAACTCGTATATTTGGGAAACTAAGAAGCATTAATGAGGAATAATTCACTACAACCATACAATCTTTGAATGAAAAAGTTAAGGGACTGCTATAGGAAAACACTCAGAGGTATATGAGAAAGGTAGAATTAAAGAGAAGGAGGTTACTTTTGAAGAAGGAAATATAATATTACTACATCTACATAATGAAATATTTCCCAAGAAATAATATAAGAAAATAAAACTGAAAAATATCACAACACGCAAAATTTTGAGGAAGCTCTTAGCACATGCTTATGATATCAAACTTCTAGTTGGCATGGGGATATGCATTATCTTTAATGTAGTGGATATGTACACTTATGTGGAAAATAAATTAGAAGTACCAATAGCTTAACCATATAATGACAAGGACCAACAAACCAACTGGATGAAGCAACTATGCACAACTAAGATAATTCAAGTAGAGGATATTTTGGGCAAAATAGTGGTAAAGAGAACCTGAGGAGATGAACATTATGATTACCTAGTCAAATGAATAGATCACCCAATAAATGATGCTACTTTGTTGTCTGCTATAATTACACAGAAAAGTGGTAGAAGACTCAAAGACCTCATTGATGGGAGTTGATGAACCCTTTTGTTCCCTGGAAGTCTGATGGATGGTTATTTAAAAAAAAATCCTGCTTAGATTCTATAAGCCTTAATTTATGTTTTAATAATAGTTGAATGTTGTTTTTAGTTAAAATAAATTTGGGGGGGAATAATAACTAGAGCATAGGCCTTTTCTTAGGGGTTTTTTTTGTTATTAGTTAGTTAATAAATTCAAGAAAAATAATTTATTTATGCTACAGGTATATTCGATCTTATATTTTGGTGAAAATGTAAAATAATTCTAGATATCCCATTGGGGGTTTGCGTGGAAAAAGTCTAAACAATGCTATGAATTATAAAACAATTCTTCAGGCCTTCCAACACCAATTTGAGAGGTCTAGCTAAACATAAAGTTTCTACAATGATGTTCTTCATGATGTCATTATGTAATAAACATTTTTTTATATTTGGATGGAAATAATTGTTTCTGATACACATACTCATATTCCTTTGAAAACACTAACTGTGTGAGATAACTATTCATCAGTCTCTTTGTTGGACCTAATGGTTCTATGGTAAACACCAAGATCATGTAGGCCATGGAGGGAGTAGAGAAAATGGTGGTCTCTTATCCTATCATTTTCCAATGTTTGGACTTGCAACTCTAATGTTCTACACCAAATAAAATTATACACCAAAATTCATAACCCTCAATTACATTGAATGAGCAAACAATGGCAGACGAACATACCGGCATATTTTAACGATGGCGCCCAGCAGCAGCTCGACCCGTCGCGGCAATCACACATAGCAGCAGCTCGACCCGTCGCGGCAATCACACACAGCAGCAGCTCGACCCGTCGCGGCAATCACACACAGCAGCAGCTCGACCCGTCGCGGCAATCACACACAGATTTTACCGATGGTGCCCAGCAGCAGCTCGACCTATCCCGGCAATCACACACAGTAGCAGCTCGACCCGTCGCGGCAATCACACACAGAGCAGCAGCTCAACCCGTCGCGGCAATTACACACACAGCAAAAAAATCGCGCGCCAAGAATGAAATCTGTAACCCGACAAATTTCGCGGGCGATTTATTTATAGAACAATAGTTCGGCCGAACTTCAAAGTTCGGCCGAACTAATAGTTCGGCCGAACTTTTAACTAAGTTCGGCCGAACTCCTATTGCCGGTTTTCCAAACCTCCGGAAAAAATTCTGTTTGCTTCGCCGTCACTGTGCCGTCAATCTAAACGGACTCAACAGTTCGGCCAAACTATTTAATAAAGTTCGGCCGACCTATTGCGAAAATAATTTACTGCGCCGATTCTCACAAAAGTGTAACTTGACTTCACGTTTCCGCCGTAAGAATTGTCATAAAACCACTCATTCTTCAAACAGATGCTTCAAAAACAATCCTCTTGCAAGAAAAAAGATTCACCTTCGATGGATTGCTTCTTAGCAATGGGCTTCAACAACCAATAAGATATTTCAGTCATATGTCAGAATTTGTTCTAAAGCATTGAAAAATATTGCAATTTAGTTTTCTCCATCTTCTCACTTTGTATCTGACAAGGGGGCAAATGATGGTCACATACAAGTTTCAAAGCCATATCAAGAAAGCCTGGCCCACAACCTGAACCTGCAGCCAAATTCAGAGTTGTAGATAGAGACAAAAATGCCCTTGAGCATGCTTTTAGTTGGCAGTCAACTTTAAACCATCTATGCGGGGTTGAGACCTCCCTTTTCAAGTTGAGGTTCTCCCTCTTCAAATAATTGGGGAAACCTCCTCTAGAAGAATACTTCAACTTCTTGCTAGTTTTAGAAGAGTTCCAGGAATTGCATTAAGCATTCCAGAGTTGGTGGACATCCTTAAACAACCGCAGTTTGAGACCTCCCTTTTAGGTTGAGGTTATCCCTTTTTATGCAAGTTGCAAACTTCTCTTTTCCAGTTTGAAGGTCTCCCTCTTTAAAGCATTAGGAGCACTCCCTCTAACAGAAGACTTCAACTTTGTTCCAAATTTGGAAGAGTTCTGAGAACTGCATTAAGTGTTTTGGTGTTGGTGGTCATCCTTAAACCACCTCCTTATGCCAACATTTTAGAGAGCACATTCAACCTAGTGTTTCCATGCATGTTTGCACATTTTGTATTATAGCTCTCTTCTTGGACTTATACATACCCTTTTGGATTAAGGGAGGAATGTTGGACACCTAATCCTCTAAGGGTTGGTGTGGAAGTTGAATAGTCAAAGGGAGTCCAAGGGACCACTTGGAATATGAAACCAAGGGTCACTAGACATGTATAAATGTGTATCATTGTGAATAGTAATGCATTCAATGCTTATTCGTCATATCTTTTGTCTTCGCCATGGTTGTGTCTAACATAGTATAATATAAAATTGTGATTATAATTTTATGGATTTTTTCAAATTATGAATACAAAAAAAAAAAAAAAAGTTAATTTTGCTATTACTTGTTTTTAAAGGCAACGAAAATTTACAACATAGTTACCTCCCATCAATTTGGAATATATTTCAATTAAACTAAAATGGAATATAGTTGCTGAATTCATGCAACCTTTTCACAAGTTCAACTTCATTAATTGGAAAAATATTAAAAACACAGTAAACTATATTTAGTTTTACAATAAAATGCTGCAAAAGCATTTAAGTATTTTAAGTATATTAATTAAAATTATCTAATTATAAAAGTAGCATAAATAATTGTATGAAAATAGCAGTGATAAGAGAAAACCCTTTCACACTTACCATTTTTAGAAACCAAATGTTGAACTGTGATCATTTGTTGCGGTCATAATTTCCATTGGTGCGCTTGCTTTGACTAACAAATCAGATAGGCTTTGCCTTGAATTTTCTGGAGCAGAGTTAATTTCCAAGAAATCCTCTCTAACATTTTTTAATGCCTTTGACGCCTCTCTCATAGTTGGTCGTTCTCTATGCGAATCTTTTGAACAAATCAAACCAACACGTAGCAAATAAATGAGGTTGCTTGTTTTCTTCAATTTCATCTCCATCAACCTCATTCAAGGGATTGTTGTCAATTATCTCCTTCACACTATTTGGAAAGGATAATTTCACCCAGTTGCTTAAGTTTAAGTCTCCAAAAAACATGTTACTCATCGGTCTCTTTTGGTAACCATTTCCAATAATAAAATGGCATAGCTATAAATATGTACGTTAGTGGAGACCTCTCCCCCAATCCATACTGTACATTCAAAGCAACTTTAGTCAAATTTTATTCAAGCTACCCATATAAAATTATTAATTAAATAGAAAGAAAGAAAAAAGAAAAAGAAAAACATTTAAAAGGCATACCTAAAGCAATGTATCCAATAGATCCTTTCAAAGCAAGTGTTGAAGTGAGTGAATCATTAGAAATTGCACCAACTAGTTTTGCAATCCCAAAATTTGTTACATGACTTGATATCTCTCCATTCGATACCAAAATTTGTTACATGACTTGATAACTCTCCATTCAATATCACATTGCTTGGTTTTATATCACAATGCAATATTTGCACAAAACAATCATGATGAAGATATTCTATGGTATCGGCCACATCTATGACAATCTCTAATAGTGTTTTCCAGTCCCACATTACATTCATCTTCATCATTATTATTGTCTCTAGTAAGATACAAATGTTTATCTAAGCTTCCATTGCACATAAATGCAAACAATAAACTTTTGAAGTAGAGGTTAGAACATGAGGTTATAATTCTCACAAATTTTCTATGTCAAACTTTTTGCAAGACTTTACATTCCACTTTAAAATTCTTCTCAACTTGCTCATTTTGCAAATCAAAAGTCTTCACAACAACAATTATCTCATCATTCAAGATTCTTTATAAACTAATTCAAGATTACCCCTTCCCAACCAGTTGGATTCTCTAATCCATTAATGGCTAGGAAAAGCTTTTGATAGGAAATCTTTGGAAGCTCTAAATTTCAAAAAATATTAAGTGGAAAACTAAGGCTCTGTATATACAAATTTCTCTCCTAAAGAATATAAAAACAATAGTACCAAAAATTGGCAATAGTAGTTTGAGTTAAATGAGTTTTTGGTGTTAGGCAAGTTGGTAAGGAAAAATACTTGAGGTCCACAAAGCCCAGAATTCCCAATTCTTTAATAATAACTTTTCGAGATTTAACCATGAAACAACGTTAGAAAATTTATAACAAAATCAAATTTGATTACACTTAACCATTGAATATTCATTTTTATGTGAAGACCTTCGAGATGATTGTGGAATCCTAAAAACCTTCGAAATTTTAGAACAAAATCAAAGCTCATTAGACTTAACATGAGAATATATTCATTTTATGTGAGGACCTTCGAGATGATTGTGGAATCCTGAAAAAACCTTCGAAATTTTAGTACAAAATCAAAGCTCATGAGACTTAACATGAGAATGATTGTGTTTGTCGATGTAGGAGTTTGGAAAGTAGATTCCAATCGTACTCAGTTTTCCGAGTTTCCGGCCAACATTATGATTTCATAATAACTTTGTCAGAGGAAATTATTTTTCTTTAATAAAAAAATTATTACTAATAGGTTAGCATGTTATTTTTTTACAAATTATTAGTGGGTTATTTTAGGTGGTTTAATTTTTTCTTGAATAAGGGGATAGCAGCGAGAGATAATTGTCTTCACTGCTGGCAACTAAATTATGACTGTATGAAAAAAAAATATATCATTCTACTTAAATTCAATTTAGTTAAAAAAAAAAAAAAACCATAAAGTTTTTAGAAAAAAATAAACGCTGATTAGACTTACATGTGAATATACTTCACTTTTTGTTAGAATTTTCAATAATGAGTTTCTAGTTACTATTTATGATTAATTGTTGAAAATTTTAACATACCAATTTTTTTTCACTCAAATAAAAATTATTTTTTACCAATTTTTTTCACTCATATAAAAATTAATTTTTAATATTAGATCTAAGACTTTTGTGATCCATAATGTAGATAAATGTTTTTCGGATTAATCACATCATTAGGATTTGGCTGAAGTTTCTAACCATCTAATGTGGTTCATCCTTAGGACAAGTTGAAGAAGGAAATCGATGTCATTGATTAATCATTGCCTGGTGATATCTGTTCAAACTAGCCGTTAATTTGTTAATTAGTTGGAAATTATTTTAAAAATATTTTTTAGAAGGGTCAACAAATAATATAATAATTTAGCTAAAAAAGATTAAATTATAAAATTAATAAGAAGAAGGGGTAAATACTAGTATAGGGAATAATATTAAAATACTGAAATTAATAAAAAAAGGGTTAATGAATAATAATAATAAAAATGAATTATAAAATTAATAAGGCTAAGGGGTAAATACTAGTATAGGGAATAATATTAAAAATTTGAAGTTATTAGAAGAAATTAATAAAAAGAGAGTTGATGAATAATAAAGAATAATATAAAATAATATAAAAAAGAATTATAAAATTAATAAGGAGAAGGGATAAATACTAGTATAGGGGGTAAAAAAGGAGGTTTATGAATAATATAGAAGAAATAATTCTAATAATTCTAATGAGCTGAGCTAAAAATCAACAATGCAAGGGATAATAATCAGCAAGATGAAGTTGCATAAAAACATAAACCAGAGAAAAAGAAAACAAAGATACAAAAGGAGGAGGGAAAAAATCAAAACAAAAGGATGAGAAAAAATCAAAGACAAATGGCCTTGGAGTCTTCAATGCAAACATGGTGACAATATTATTCTCTATTATTCATAAACCCCCCCTTTTTTTATTAATTTCTCTTAATAACTTCAGTGTTTTAATATTATTTCCTATACTAGTATTTACCCTTCCTCATTAATTTTATAAACCCTTTTTATATTATTCAATATTATTCTTTATTATTCATTAACTCCCTTTTTATTATTTTATCTTAATAACTTCAACATTTTAATATTATTCCCTATACTAATATTTATCCCTTAGCTTTACTAATTTTATAATTCCTTCTTCTTCTTTTTATTCATTAACCCCTTTTTATTAATTTCAATATTTTAATATTATTCCCTATACTAGTATTTACCCATTCCCTTTATTAATTTTATAGTTTAATTTTTTTTGCTAAATTACTATATTATTTGTTGACCCTTCTAAATAATATTTTAAAAATAATTTCCAATTGATTAACTAATTAATTGCTAGTTTTTATAACGGCTAATTTGAACAACTATCACTAGGCAATGGGGCATCCTTACTATTTAATTAATGAGATCGATTTCCTTCTTCACCTTATCCTGAGGATTAACCACATTAGATGGTTCCAAATAATGTGATTAATCTGAAAGACATTTATCTATAATTTTTTAATAATAAAATAAGCATGTCACTGAATTAACCTTAGAAATATAAACGTGACAAATTTTTTAGCAAAGGAAAATAACTTTCCCAAAATATTAATGATTGAAAATAATTATTTAATAATAAAATAAACTTGCTATACATAAACAGAAGCCTGAAGATTTTGTTTGTAATTTATAATATTTAACCATTCAAATTGATATATTAAATTAACCATTTTTTAATAATATATTATATTATTTAACTTCATAATATTTATGAATATATATAGAAAAATAAAATATTAATATCAATTTCTTATATTTTTAATTATTTAAACAAAATCTAAATAAAATTTTTAATAGTATAATATTCAACCAAATTGGTATATTAAATTAATTTTTTTTTATAGTATATTATATTATTTAATTTCATAATATTTATGAATAAATAAAGAAAAATAAATCATTAATATCAATTATTTATGTTTTTTAATTATTTAGATAAAATTTGAATAACATTTTTCACTTATTGATATAATTATTTTTTTAATGTGATTGAGGACATTAAGTGGCCACTACATTCATGGGAAAATTTAGGTAGATCAATCCAAAAGAATTTACTTTTTGGTCAAACTAACAAAATCTAACCCCAAAAAGCGTAGAGAAAAATTGGCCCCATAATCTCCACATAAATAAAATACTTAACAACATGAACTTTATCTAAACCATCTAAACCATCCTTGCGGCTCACTCATTAATATAAGGAGTGGGCTAACCATCCAATGGAATTCCCTTTGGGTTTTGCACCCCCGGCTACCAACGAAAATCTCTTGGCGAACTCCAAAAAGGGATGTTAACCTCTGTTAACGTGGGCAATGAGTTGTCCTCGTTTGGGCCCTCCATCCCCGTTTGTAGCCCTGTAGATACAGCCACATGAGCCACCGCACACGAGCCAGATACCTTGCGCAGCCAATTGAAGGCCGAAGTGACAGTATTCTGATCGACATTTCAAATTTGAACCATCCTCCGTAAATGGGAGTAATGGCTGCTAGCTCTGGAGTTACTGCCCAAAACTGTCCACTTAGCCATTTGAATTTTTTGGGTGCACAACTCCTTATTCATTCCGTTGATCACTCCTTCCTCATTCCATCAAGTGGATTTTGAGTCATTCCATCGAGAGCACTTCATCCCTTCATTCCTGCATTCCATTGAGTAAGTCCACTTTCTGTCTTTGTCGTGAGGACCCTCCAGCAGCTAAACATTCGAGCAGCAGAGCCGAGAGTGGAAGCAAGGAGAAATTGAGGTTGTTTTCATTTCTATTTTTGTTCATACATTATTTGGTAGATTTTTCCATCTTGTTGATTCGACAGAACTTATTGGCCATTTCTAGAAGGTCCTTACAGCTATTGGAAAATTTAGTATTTGTTCCAGCTATTGGAATGATTTTGGACATCTTCCTCTGTATATTGGCCATAGCACTACCTGCAGAGGGTTGAATAAGGAAATTCAGACAGGGTACAAAGGGTACAGTGTAGGTACTCCCTTCCCACTTCTTTGATTTCTAGTTTTTATTTCTAGGTTTGATGCTGAGTACTACACTAGTTTTTATTCCCACTTCATTTTTTGTTTCTAGTTTTCAATGAGCTTCCTTTGCTTCTTTGTGCTTCCAATTTCAAGGACCAATTTAACCAGGGAGTAAGCTAACCATTCGTGGAAAAGGAGAAGTAGCAGGAGCAATAGGAAAGGTAAGTAAATTTCCTGTTTACTGTGTTTTTCCTCCTTTTATTTAAAAATTGATGTGGCAGCAACTCGTTGTTGCCGCTACTACAACAGCGAGTTGCTACCACTGCAAATTTTACTTTTGAGTAGTGGTAGCAACTCGTTGTTGCAGTAGCGGCAATAGTGAGTTGCTGCCACTGTAACAGTGTATTGCCGCAACTGCTCTAAATTAATTTTTTATTTATATTAACAAAATTGCAGACTTCATTTTTTATTTATTTTGTAGAGAGAGCGGCAACTCGCTGTTGCAGTAGTGGCATCATTGGGTTGCCGCCACTGTAAATTTTAGTTTTGAGCAGTGGCAGCAACTCGTTGTTGCAGTAGCGGCAACGACAAGTTGCTGCCACTGTAACAGTGTGTTGCCGCAACTGAAATTTGTAAGCACTTCATTTTTTATTTATTTCGTAGAGAGAGCGACAACTCGCTATTGCAGTAGCGGCAACAACAAGTTGCCGCCACTACAAATTTTCATTTTTAGCAGTGCCAACAACTCATTGTTGCAGCGGCATCAACTCGTTGTTGCAGTAGCGACAACATTGTAACAATATTTAATTAAATTATTTTCTTGTTTTGAAGATGGTTGCAAAATGGGTCCTGGAAATCCAGATATGGTGCCACCCAAACCCAGGGCATGCACGGACAAGGTTCGTGCTTCATAATGAAGCCCTTAGTCAAGTATACCAAAATAGTAGAGAATTACCCGGGATTACAACAAACAATGAAGCACACTACCATGCTTTGATCGATGGCCTCACAACTGCACGGAGTTATGGTGCAAGTGACATTGTCACTTACACAAACTCTGAATTAATCACCAACCAGATGAACAGTACCTACCAAGTCAGAAGACCTAACCTGAAACCCCTTCACCAGCAGGCAAGAACCATTGCTGCACAGTTCCACCGTTTTGAGATTATGTACAAATCTAATGTCCAAAGGGTGTGTGATTCGATACTCATTGAAGCAGCATCCAATGGATGTGGATGTGGCAGATTTGTGGAGCCAGCATGTGCTCCACCAATTATTATTGATAGGCATCGATATAGATGTACTATTAATGAATAGATTGTTGTTCTGATTGGGATTGGGGTTATTATGGGGGGAGTCATATTATTGTGTTCATATTTCTTGAGATAGATTGGAGAAACCTGATGTCCATCATTTTTGATGTTTTTATTTATATGAGGTGTTTTTTTATAGATGGCCTCACTCTATTTTTTGGTGTTATATCTCAACACATGTATGTAGAAAATATATTTTTCGATAATACTATTAATGGAAATACATTTTTATTACAGTTTAGTTATGTCATTATATTATGTGATGGATGCTTTTATTATGCCTTTTATTCTAGAAGTCAGATTCCAATCTCATTCAATTGTGCTGGCACATGAACAGAAGCGTTGTCATGTATTTAATAGTTTTATCAGCAAATAGAGGATTCCAAAATATGCTACAAAATGAGACTATTTATTCATTATAATGCCTTCAATACAACTTCACAATTCCAACTTCTTTGAACATTCATTCACTCATTATCCATGAGCAGCACATGCTCCCATAATTTATACAAGCCTCTAATTTCAGTATAATGAGCTCTAATTCTTAAAGAAGTCTCTTCATTGACAAATTATGTGAGATACCCTTGGTTATAATCCAACCAAGATAGCTTATATATCAATCATTATTTGTCCTTAATGCATACATAGCTAAATGCAAAATGCAAATGTGACATCTTGCACTTTTTAATCCATAGATCCAACCTCATTTAAGGGGTAGAAATGTATAAATATCCAAACAAATAGTCCAATTGTTGTGAATTTCTCCATCATCAACATCTACAACCATAAGACCGAGTGTTTTGAACTGAAGCACGTTTTGACATCCATGACAGCAACAACAGATTAGCCTGCAAATAGAGAAAATAATATGAACAACTTGCAAATCAATGAAGCTAACTTGATAACCATAAATTGTAACCAACACTAGCCCAGGTCAAACTATCCTCAATGCTAACAAATTCTTTCCCAAGGATGAGTGGTACATGGAAGGGATGGTATAGACCCTAATACCGATTTAAAGTAAGTTATTTAAGGTTTCGGTCTAATAAAACCCTAAATTATTATGCAGCAACTCTTGAGTAATCTTTGACAATGTACAATGGTAACGAAAATCTCCCCTGACCAAAACAGCAACAAACTGTCGGTGTCAAATAGGAGGCAGACATTGCGGCAACACATGTCTGCATACGAGCACCTCCATAAATAACCCGTCCCCATTATTAATTTATTACTATACCCCAACTCTTCCATTGTGCCATTGTCCCACATTCAAACTCTTGCAAACAGCTAACACAACCATAGCCACTCTGAACTCTAGCTAGAGATGGGAGGTGCAAGAGTACGCCATGCAAGTGCCAAAGAATTGTTAGATGCATTTCCACCCATTAAACAATTATTTGAATAGGCCGGCTGGATATATTATATTCGCAGGTTTCAGGGGCATGACAATGACATAGCCCTAGAATTTTCCATGCATTACAAGGAGGGTAGATCAGAGGTGGCAGGGACAGTGGTGCATGTGACAGAAGAAGTGATTGCTGAAGTGTTAGGGTTACCCCAAACAGGAGAAAAGTGGTTTGTACCCTGAAAACCCCAACCTTATGTTATGAGGAATTTCCTTGAGGCAGGTGAACAATTGATCAAGAGTGGCTTAGGATACGAGAGGAAGTCATTACCACAACCCTGGTCGGATGCTGCATTCCTTGTCGAGATATTTTTCACTTGTGAAGGAAGGTATGTGGTTATTTATTATGAGCACCTCTGCTTGTTAGACCACCTGCGTTATGGCAGGTTGCTTAACATGCATTTCTTTCTTGCAAAAACCCTAGACAAAATGGCTCGAGGTGTGCAGAAATCAAAGCGGCCGCTCGAAATCCTTTCCCACCAATGCATTGTTAAGCTTTTGGTGGTTGCTGTGCTGCAAAGGGAAGGGAGAACTTGGGGTGAACTAGTTGGAAGGGCATTTCATGTTGAAACTGCAACTCCACCCCATGACCTCCAAGCTATAACTCCGCCCCATGACCTCTCAACGACAACTCCACCCCATGGCCTCTTAGTGACAACTCTGCCCCATGACCCCCCAGCTGCAATTCTGCCCCATGACCGCCTAGTTGCAACTCTGCCCGATGACCTCGCACTTGCAACTAGGGTCTTTGACCTCCCACCTGCAGAAATTCCCACATAACGTTTCCATATGGAAACTAAGCCGCCATGTGTTCAAAATAGGAGGGTTTCTGTTGCTAAATCTGCACATAAAGGAGATGCCCAAGATGATGATGATGAACTATAAATATTTGGGAGTAAACCTGCGACCGAAAGATTGAGAGGATACAGGAAACGCTCGACAGCAGTGCCAAAAGCCAAACAGAATATGGGAAAGAGAGGTCATTATGCTCCAGTTCCTGAAACCCTCCCCGTTGATACAAAAAAAACTCCCATAAGAGATAACAATAGAACAAGAGAAAAAGCAAGAGTAAGAGCAAGAGCAAGAGTATCCACATGATGTATTAATTGATGGGGTCATGGACGAAGGATGCATGGAAGAAGGATTAGGCCAGCTTGCTGACACAGAAGAACAAGTTGATAAGCTCCCCTCTCCTGATTCTGACTATGAATACATAGCGGGACTAGCCGAATGGTACGGCTCAGATGGCCTTGTCTCAATTCAAATGTTGTATGCGGATGAAGAGGAGTACTAGCAATTATGTAAGGGAAAAGTGCTGGACCAACCAACTGCTCAACCCAAATTGTTTGGGGATGATCAGGAGTATCAATCAACTGCACAACTAGAATTGTATGGGGATGATTAGGAGGACCAACCAACTGCACAACCAAAATTATATGGTGATGATTAGGAGGACCAACGAACTACACAACCAGAATTGTATGGGGATGATCAGGAGGACCAACCAACTGAACCACCATAATTGACAAAGAAGCACATTGCAAAATTAAGTACTTGTAAACATCTTCTTCTGTATATTTCATTGTTAAGGAAGAATATGATTCTCTAGATGAAAAACAAACAACTACAAATCAAATTTAAAACCCTAACAGATGAGCTCAGACAAAAAGAAACTTTTGATTGATTAGATTGCTTAGCCCAAGTTGTAGAGTGCATACCCATTGATGACATAGGTATTCCTTCTCCAGGGGTCCAACAAGATATAACCCTTGGAAAAAAACAGACTAATGACATTGAAGTTGCAAAGTCCATACCCATTGATGACATAGGTATTCCTTCTCCAGGGGTCCAACAAGATATACCCCTTGGAAAAAAACAGACTGATGACACTGAAGTTGCAGAGTCCATACCCATGGATGACATAGGTATTCCTTCTCTGGGGTCCAACAAGATATACCCCTTGGAAAAAAACAGACTAATGACATTGTTGTGCAAGCATAGGACAAATATACCAAAATCATAGCTATCCATACAGAGGAACAAGAATTACATATCAAACTAACAAAAGAAATGGGTATAGACACAGAGGAACAACAACGAGATATGAAACTAACAAAGGATGAGGAACCAGAGATCAAACTGACTAAAGACATTGGTGTGCAAAAAGATGATGAGGAACGAAAGGATAAATTACAGCTGCCTAAATACCCATATCTAGGACACCTAATACCTTACATTGTGCACAAAAACTCACTTCGTAACCTTTGCAAGATATGCGAAGAATATAAAAACAAAGTTTTACGAAGACATAAAAAAGCAGTGGATGAGATGGAAAGGAGGGTGACCAAGTTGGAGAAGTATAAGCAAGAACTCAGAGAGATAATGGATGGTGTGCTTAGTTGTAGGGCTCCTTCAACCAATTACAACGTGTACTTGACTGAAAAATTCCTAATATTTAAAAAGAATGCTATCATCGAAAAATATCCCTCTCGAGGTTGAAAGCAGTGTTGGTTTCAAGGAGGCATATATGACAATTTGTGATTAAGATAGAGACTTGCTCTATGAACTGTAACAACATAATTTTTTGGTACCTTTTAATAGAGAATGGAATCCCAACCATCTTATAGGGGATGTCCAATTGAGAGCCATTGTATCGTATTTGAGAAATCAGAACAGTTGGTTGGATGATGTGAACATTTATTTGCATAATTCCAAGAGCCCTCTATGGGTTACAGTAGAACATCCAAAACTTGTGGAGGTGATAGAAGAACATAAAAATTCCATCAACTCTCTAGAAGTAGCAGAGTTTATCTCCAAGAACAGGGAGATGACCATTTCATATTGTGCTTGCCACATTCAATTATTGGAAACTAAGGCACAGGCAGGATGTAAAGCAAGGTGGGATAGCATGGGAAAACAACCCCAAAATAAAGATCCATTTAACTACCTCAACTTAAATAAAACCTTAACAAGGGTTGCTCAATATATTATTGCTATGGGACAGTGTGAGAATCACTGGATAGGTCTTAGGTTTCAGTATCCAATGATTTGCTTCCAACGAGGGTATATAAAAATAAATTAATATACGCTGACAAAAAAAGAAGAATATGATTGTTGGAATGTAATTAAGCAGACATGAGGGTATCTTCGTCTTGATGAACTAGGACATAGTGATTATTGTATCAACAATCTTCATGAATGTCCCCCTTCATCCACAGATTCAGATTGACAGACTAGGCCACCGTTTTCTCTCACACTGGCTCACCATTGATGACACATTGGCTCACAGTTGTTGACACACTGGTTCACAATTGCTGACACATTGGCTCACAGTTGCTGACACATTGGCTCACAGTGGCTAACACATTGGCTCACCGTTGCTGCAACACTGGCTCACTGTTGTCGCAACACTGGCTCACCATTGCTGACACACTGGCTCACCGCTGTAGCAACTCATAGACAACAAACACATTATATTTGATGTTGTAATATATATTACTCTCCAGTTTGTTTTGTTAGTTAAAAAAACCAGTAAAATTGTGTTTGACATGTTTAGTTACAATTTCATTGCAGTTCCTCTAATAATTTTGTTACATTTCAATTGTTTTTATTCAAATTTATATATCATATTATTGTTTGGACACCAATATATGCAAGTATGTAAGTATGAAAAACCACTTGAATGTTATCTTCCATGACTTACAAAACAATCAATGTATTAAAAGACTGAGTGTAAATGCATGGAGTTATTTAATCACCTTAAATGAAAATTCCATCAAATTAGAGAAATCTCCAACCATATCCTCATTACCTATCAAACATACATGGAAATAGTCAACAAAACATTAATACATAAAATACAGCTAATACATGAATAAATATTAAAATCAAATTGAAAACAAAATCATGCACAAGAAACCTGGAAAAGCATTCATGTTGGTGCAAGGGCGACCTCGCTTGTTGAGTTGTTCAAACTGAAACGGTTCATCTTCATCTGCCGGGATATTCAAGTCAATTTCCAATCTTGCATTTTGTTGCCTTGTTTTTCTTCTCTTTTTGGGGCTGAGGAAACTCTTCTTCCTCTTCAAAGACAACTCAAAAGCACCCAATCCACACGTGAATTCATATCCATAATATGAAAATTGTTGGCGTCATCCATTAATTTTTTAACTAAAGCAATCAATTTTTCAATCTTGGTCAAAGTAGCCGGAGGACTGTTTCGAACCAGGTGACTATCCATGGTAGTTGTGTTTGCACCTTTAGGAATATCGGATATCGTCTCTATATTTATCTCAGGAGGGTCATTGTACGACTCAGTTGTGCTTTGATGATTTTGTAATTGGTTTGAAGCCATTGAACTGGAACACAACCAACCCATCTTTATGGCATGCTTGCATATGTTGCCATGAATAGACCATGGGAAATCACTTCAATCAAAAGAAATGTTTATTAACTTTAGATTGACTCCTCACCCAAAAAATCATGAGACATTTGCGAATGAGGGCTGTAATCACTATCTGGAATTCTTTTTTCTTTTTCCATTGATGATTCCAACTGTTTCTCTTTCTTGTAATTATTTAAAAATCCTTCCTTTTTTAGAATTTCCTTAAACCTATAACAGGGTTCAACATTTTTTAGAAGAACATATATCAACCAATCCATCCTACGAGAACATTTCTTTCTTCTATCAGATATAAAGTTTGTATTTAGGTAACAGTGATATGATTCCACAACATTGTTTGTCTCTTGATTTTCATGGGGAAAATCTCGAGAAATATATGTGCTTATGGTTATATGTGTATTCTGCTGCGTTCCTACATAAAATCATGGTCAGTGATATCAGAGCAGCTCTGCTCTTTCTCTGTTTTCCTTTGAATGTCCCCAACCCGGTCAGGGTATAAGGAGTAGCGTCTCGATCCGGTTGCACCCTTATAAGATCATCCTCGCAAACCCCGACGACCCCCCATGGTGGAATAAAAGAAAGACGAGGGAGCAGAAGATCCTATAAAAATATTTTTCGATGAGGCCCTCGAGAAATAGAGGAATGTGATGATGGAAAATTTTCCCAGATTCTTCAACAGCTTCCCAATGGTAGCACATCTACATTCAGCACGTCCACCAACAGGTTCGCAACATCGTAGACAATTCCAATACCAAGTTCAGCAGAATTCCCCCCCCCCCCATTAAGGAACTTAACACAATGGATACCATTGCTTCCTAAGGAGGTAGGAATGATCCAGGTGGATATCGGTGGCCACCCACCTATTCCATTTGGACCCACAACATCAATTCTTGCAACTTTTCACTTCCAGCAGCTTACTATTTTTAGCAAGTTTTTGGGTCCTGCACACCTGGACCCATTTTGGGGAATTAGTGATCCAAGTGGATATTGGTGGTCACCCACCTATTCAATTTGAACCCACGCCATCATTTGTTTCCATTTTTAAGTTTCAGCACAACTTACTATTTTTAGCAGTTTTTCAAGTCTTGAACTTCCAGGGTCGTTTTGAGGCCCTAAATGATGTTTTTTGGGAAAATCGGGAGCAACATGGGGCCATGGACAAATGTTTCTCACATAAAAATTTGTAGTCCTCAAACAGATCTTTCTAACGAGCTATTGAGCGCATCAAACAGAGATCAGATGCCAAAGTTGCATCCCCGGGAAGTTGAAACACCAATTTACCCAAACGGGACCCACAGTTTTGGCGCTTCATCTCGTAGGGTTAGGTTTTTTATGTTTAGGCTTTTACATTGTTTCTCAACAATAAATAGGCCTTCGAGCCTCATTGTAGGACAGTTCAGGGGCTGGTAGCCGTCACATCTGTTCTTAGGGATACACTGCCAGTACCCTAGCTCATCCATTTCCATTATGTCTGTAATAGGCCTTCGAGCCTCAATGTAACACAGTTCAGAGGCCTGCGTATGCCACATCTCTTCTCAGAGATATGCTACTAACACCCTAGCTTGTTTCCATTATGTTTTTAAGTTTATTTCAGTCATTTGATTTTAATAAAATGAAGCATTATTTCCACTGCATCTCTGTGCTTATTGTTATATGAGTATTATGTTGTGTTCGTGCATAAAATTTGGATCAGTGGTATCAGAGCGGGTCTGCTCTTTCTCTATTTTTATTTTCATGTCCCCAACGTGGTCAGGGTATAAGGAGTTCGAGCTCGATCTGGTTGCACCCTTCCAAGATCAGCCTCGCAAACCCCGATGACCTCCCGTGGTAGAAGGAAAGAAAGATGAGGGAGCATAAGATCCTATCAAAATATTGTTCGAGGAGGCCCTCGAGAAACAGAGGAATGCAATGATGGACAAATTTTCCTAGATCCTGTCACAGCTACCCACCGGTGACACATCCACATCTAGCACATCCGCCAACAGGTCCGCGACATCTTGGATAATTCCAATACCAAGTTCAGCAAAATTTTTCCCCCCCCATGGGGGAACTTAACACAATGGAGACCATTGCTTCCTAGGGAGAGAGGAATGATCCAGGTGGATATCGATGGCCACCTACCTATTCCATTTGGACCTGCAACATCAAATCTTGTAGCTTTTCACTTCCAGCAAATTACTATTTTTAGCAAGTTTTCGGGTCCTACACACCCAGAGCCATTTTGGGGCATTAATTTTCATGGTGGATATTGGTAGCCACCCACCTATTCCATTTGAACCCCCGCCATCAGTTCTTTCCATTTTTAAGTTTCAACACAACTTACTATTTTTAGCAGATTTTTGGATCCTGAACTTCTGGAGCCGTTTTGAGGCCCTAAATGACGTTTTTTGGGAAAACCGAGAGAAACATGGGTCCGTGGATAGATGTTGCTCACACCAAAAGTAGTAGGCCTCAGACATATCTATCTAACGAGCTATTGAGCGCATCAAACAGAGATCAGATGCCAAAGTTACGTCCCCGGGAAGTTGAAACACCAATTTACCCAAACGGGACCCAAAGTTTTGGCGCTTCATCTCCTAGGGTTAGGTTTTTGGATATTTATGGTTTTACATTGTTTCTCAACAATAAATAGGCCTTTGAGCCTCATTGTAACACAATTCGTGGGCTGGTAGTTGTCACATCTCTTCTCAGGGATACGCTGCCAGTACCCTAACTCATTTATTTCCATTATGTCTGTAATAAGCCTTTGAGCCTCAATGTAACACAGTTCAGAGGCCTGCGTATGCCACATCTCTTATCAGAGATATGCTACCAGAGCCCTAGCTTGTTCTCATTATGTTTGTAAGTTTATATGAGTCATTTTATTTTAATAAAATGAAGAATTATTTATGCTGCATCTCTGTGCTTATGGTTATATGTGTATTATGTTGCGTTCTTGCATAAAATCTGGATCAGTGGTATCAGAGCGGGTCTGCTCTTTCTTTGTTTTTCTTTGCAAGTCCCCAACACGGTCAGGGTATAAGGAGTTCGGGCTCAATACGGTTGCACCCTTCCAAGATCAGCCTCGCAAACACCGACGACCCCCCATGGTGGAAGGAAAGAAAGACGAGGGAGCAGAAGATCCTATCAAAACCTTGTTCGAGGAGGCCCTCGAGAAACAGATGAATGCGATGATGGATACCTTTTCCTAGATCCTTCAATGGCAGCTCACTGGTGGCACATCTACATCTAGCACGTCCTCCAAGAGGTTCGCAACATCTTGGACAATTCCAATACCAAGTTGAGAAGAATTTCCCCCCCATGGAGGAACTTAACGCAATAGATACCATTTCTTCCTAAGGAGGGAGGAATGATCTAGGTCTATATCGGTGGCCACCCACCTATTGCATTTGGACCCACAACATCAATTCTTACAGATTTTCACTTCAAGTAGCTTACTATTTTTAGCAGGTTTTCAATTCCTACACACTCGAAGCCATTTTGGGGAATTAATGATCCAGGTGGATATTGGTGGCCACCCAGCTATTCCATCTGAACCCCTACCATGATTTCTTTCCATTTTTAAGTTTCAGTACAACTTACTATTTTTAGCAGTTTTTGGGGTCCATAACTTTCGGAGCCATTTTGAGGCCCTAAACAATGTTTTTTGGGAAAAACGGGAGCAACATGGTCCCATGGCCATATTTTTCTCACACCAAAAGCTATAGTCCTCGGAAAGATATTTCTAATGAGATATTGAGCACATAAAATAGAGATCAGATGCCAAAGTTACGTCCCCAAGAATTTGAAACACCAATTTACCCAAACGAGACCCACATTTTTGGCGCTTCATCTTCTAGGGTTAGGTTTTTTGATGTTTAGGGTTTTACATTGTTTCTCAACAATAAATAGGCCTTTGAGCTTCATTGTAACACAGTTCAGGGGCTGGTAGCCATCACATCTCTTCTCAGGGATATGCTTCCAGTACCCTAGCTCATCTATTTCCATTATGTCTGTATTAGGCTTTTGAGCCTCAATGTATCACAGTTCAGAGGCCTGCGTACACCACATCTCTTCTCAGAGGTACACTACTAGCGCCCTAGGTTGTTTCCATTATGTTTGTAAGTTTATTTCAGTCATTTCATTTTAATAAAACAAAGCATTATTTTCATTGCATCTCTATTCTTATGGCTATATGTGTATTCTGTTGCGTTCTTGCATAAAATTTATTTTAGTGGTATCAGATCGAGTCTTCTCTTTCTCTATTTTTCTTTGCATGTCCCCAATGCAGTCAAGGTATAAGCAGTTCGGGCTCGATCCGATTGCACCCTTTTAAGATCAGCCTCGCAAAGCCCGACGACCCCCCATGGAGGAAGGAAAGAAAGATAAGGGAGTAGAAGATCCTATCAAAATATTGTTCAAGGAGGCCCTTGAGAAACAGAGGAATGCGATGATGGATAACTTTTCCCAGATCTTTCAATGCCTGCCCACCGGTGGCACATATACATCTAGAACGTCCGCCAACAGGTCCACAATATCCTGGACAATTCCAATACAAAGTTCAGCATAATTTCACTCCCCATGGAGGAACTTAACGCAATTGAGACCATTGCTTCCTAAGGAGGGATGAATGATCTAAGTGGATATCTGTGGCCACCCACCTATTCCATTTGGACCCGCAACATCAATTCTTGCAACTTTTCACTTCGATCAGCTAACTATTTTTAGTAGGTTTTAGGGTCCTACACACTCGGAGCCATTTTGGGGCATTAATGATCCAGGTGGATATTGGTGGCCACCCACCTATTCCATTTCAACCCCTGCCATTAGTTCCTTCTGTTTTTAAGTTTCAACACAACTTACCATTTTTAGCAGTTTTCCGGGAACTGAACTTCCAGAGCCGTTTTGAGGTGCTAAACAACATTTTAAAGGAAAACCGGGAGCAACATGGGTCCATGGACCAATTTTTCTCACACCAAAAGTTGTATTCCTCAGACAGGTCTTTCTAACGAGCTATTGAGCGCGTCAAACGGAGATCATATGCCAAAGTTACGTGACCGAGAAGTTGAAACACCAATTAACCCAAATGGGACCCACAGTTTTGGCGCTTCATCTCCTAGCGTTAGGTTTTTGGATGTTTAGGGTTCTACATTCTTTCTCAACAATAAATAGGCCTTCGAGCCTCATTGTAACACAGTTTCGGGGCTGGTAGCCGTCACATATCTTCTCATGGATACAATGCCAGTACCCTATCTCATCTATTTCCATTACTTCAAGCCTCAATGTAACACAGTTCAGAGGCCTGCGTAGGCCACATCTCTTCTCAGAGATACGCTACCAGCGCCCTAGCTTGTTTCCATTATGTTTGTAATTTTATTTCAGTCATTTGATTTTAATAAAATGAAGCATTATTTCCACTACATCTTTGTGCTTATGGTTATATGTGTATTTTGTTGTGTTCCTGCATAAAATCCAGATCAGTAGTATCAGAGTGGGTCTGCTCTTTCTCTTCTTTTCTTTACATATCCCCAACACGGTCAGGGTATAAGGAGTTTGGGTTCGATTCGATTTCACTCTTCCAAGATCAGCGTTGCAAACCCTGACGACCCCCCATGGCGGAAGGAAAGAAAGACAAGGGAGCAGAATATCCTATCAAAATCTTGTTCGAGGAGGCCCTCTAGAAACAGAGGAATGCAATGATGGATAATTTTTCCGAATCCTTCAATGGCCCATCGACAACACATCTATATCTTGCACGTCCACCAACAGGTTAGTGAAGTCTTGGAAAATTCCAATACCAAGTTCAGCAGAATTTTTCCCCCCCATGGAGGAAATTAACACAATGGATACCATTGCTTCCTAAGGAGGGAGGAATGATCCAGGTGGTTATCGATGGCCACCCACCTTTTCCATTTGGACCTGCAACATTAATTCTTGCATCTTTTCACTTCCAGCAACTTACTATTTTTAGCAGGTTTTTAGGTCCTGCACACCTGGAGCCATTTTGGGGCATTGATGATCGAGGTGGATACTGGTGGCCACCCACCTATTCCATTTGAACCCCCACCATCAGTTCTTTCTATTTTTAAGTTTCAACAAAACTTACTATTTTTAGTAGTTTTTAGGGTCTTGAACTTCCGAAGTTGTTTTTAGGCCCTAAACGACATTTTTTTGGAAAACCAAAAGTAGTAGTCCTTAGACAAATATTTCTAATGAGCTATTGAGCGCGTCAAAATAAGATCTGATGCCAAAGTTACGTCCTCGAGAAGTTGAAACACCAATTTTCTCAAACGAGACCGACAGTTTTGGCGCTTCATCTCCTAGGGTTAGCTTTTTGCATCTTTAGGGTTTTACATAGTTTCTCAACAACAAATAGGCCTTCGAGCTTTATTTTAACACAGTTCAGGGGCTGGTAGCCATCACATCTCTTCTCAGGGATACACTGCCAGTACCCTAGCTCATTTGTTTCCATTATGCCTGTAATAGGCCTTCGAGTCTCAATGTAACACAGTTCAGAGGCATGTGTATGCCACTTCTCTTCTCAGAGATACACTACCAGTGCCCTAGATTTTTTCCATTATGTTTGTAAGTTTATTTCAATCATTTTATTTTAATAAAATGAAGCATTATTTCTGTTGCATCTCTATGTTTATGGTTATCTGTGTATTCTGTTGCGTTCTTGCATAAAATATGGATCAGTGGTATCAGAGTGCATCTGCTCTTTCTCTCTTTTTCTTTGCATGTCCCCAACGCAGTTAGGGTATAAGGAGTTCAGGCTCGATCCGGTTGTACCCTTCCAATATCAACCTCGCAAACCCCGACGACCCCCCATGGCGAAGGAAAGAAAAACAAGGGAGCAGAAGATCCTATCAAAATCTTGTTCAAGGAGGCCCTCGAGAAACATAGGAATGAAATGATGGATAAATTTTCCTATATCCTTCAATGACTGCCCACCAGCGGCACATCTACATCCAGCACATCCGCCAACAGGTCCGCTACATCTTGGACAATTCCAATACCAAGTTCAACAAAATTTTCCCCACCATGGAGGAACTTAACGCAATGGAGACCATTTCATCCTAAGGAAAGAGGAATGATCCAGGTGGATATCAATGGCCATCCAACTATTCCATTTGGACCCACAACATCATTTCTTGTAACTTTTCACTTCCAGTAGCTTACTATTTTTAGCATGTTTTTAGGTCTTGCACACCCGGAGCCATTTTGGATCATTAATTATCCAAGTGGATATTGGTGGCCACCCACCTATTCCATTTAAACCCCCGCCATCATTTCTTTCTATTTTTAAGTTTCAGTACAACTTATCATAGCAGTTTTTCGGGTCTTGAACTTCCAAAGCCGTTTTGAGGCCCTCAACGACGTTTTTTGGGAAAACCGGGAGCAACATGGTTGCATGGACTGATTTTTCTCACATCAAAAGTTGTAGTCCTCGGAAGATCTTTCTAATGATATATTGAGCATGTCAAACATAGATAAGATGCCAAAGTTACATCCCTGGGAAGTTAAAACACCAATTTGCCCAAACGGGACACACAATTTTGGCGCTTCATCTTCTAGGGTTTTTTTTGGATGTTTAGGGTTTTAAATTATTTATCAACAATAAATAGGCCTTCGAGCCTCTTTGTAACACAATTCCGGGGCTGGTAGCTCTCACATCTCTTCTCAGGGATGCACTGCTAGTACCCTAGCTCATCTATTTCCATTATGTCTCTAATAGGCTTTCGAGCCTCAATGTAACACAGTTCAGAGGCCTGTGTACGCCACATATCTTCTCAGAGATATGCTACCAGTGCCCTAGCTTGTTTCCATTATGTTTGTAATTTTATTTCAGTATTTTGATTTTTATAAAATGAAGCATTATTTCCACTGCATCTTTGTGCTTATGTTATATGTGTATTCTGTTGTGTTCCTGTATAAAATATGGAACAGTGGTATGAGAGCAGGTCTACTCTTTCTCTATTTTACTTTTCATGTCCCCAACGTGGTCAGGGTATAAGGAGTTCAAGCTCGATCCAGTTGCACCCTTCCAAGATCAGCCTCGCAAACCCCGATGACCCCCCATGGCGGAGGGAAAGAAAGACGAGGGAGCAGAATATCCTATCAAAACTTGTTCGAGGAGGCCCTAGAGAAATAGAGGAACACAATGATGGATAAATTTTCCCAGATCCTTCAACAGCTTCCCACTGGAAACACATCTACATCGAGCACGTCCACCAACAGGTCGCTACATCTTGGCTAATTCCAATACCAAGTTCAGGAGAACTCTCCCCCCATGGAGGAACTTAACATAATGAAGACCATTTCTTCCTAAGGAGGGAGGAATGATCCAGGTGGATATCGATGGCCACCCACCTATTCCATTTGGACCCGCAACATCAATTGTTGCATCTTTTCCCTTCAAGCAGCTTACTATTTTTAGCAGGTTTTCGGGTCCTGCACTCCCGGAGCCATTTTAGGGCATTAATGATCTAGGTGGATATTGATGGCCACCCACCTATTCCATTTGGACCCGCAACATCAATTGTTGCATCTTTTCCCTTCAAGCAGCTTACTATTTTTAGCAGGTTTTCGGGTCCTGCACTCCCGGAGCCATTTTAGGGCATTAATGATCTAGGTGGATATTGATGGCCACCCACCTATTCCATTTGAACCCCTACCATCAGTTATTTCCATTTTAAGTTTTTAGCACAAATTACTATTTTTAGAATTTTTTCGGTTCCTGAACTTCCGGAGCTGTTTTGAGGCCCTAAACGATGTTTTTTGGGAAAACTGGGAGAAATATGGGTCAAAAAACAAATGTTTCTAATACCAAAAGTTGTAATCCTCATATAGATCTTTCTAACGAGCTATTGAGTGCTTCAAATGAAGATCAGATGCCAAATTTATGTCCCCGAGAAGTTGAAACACCAATTTACACAAACGGGACCCATAATTTTGGTGCTTCATCTCCTAGGGTTAGGTTTTTGGATGTTTAGGGTTTTACATTGTTTCTCAACAATAAATAGGCCTTCGAGCCTCATTATAACACAGTTCAGGGGCTGGTAGCCATCAAATCTCTTCTCAGGGATATGCTACCAGTACCCTAGCTCATCTATTTCCATTATGTCTGTAATATTAGGCCTTCAAGCCTCAATGTAACCCAATTCAGAGGCCTACGTATGTCACATATCTTCTCAGAGATATGCTACGAGCACCCTAGCTTGTTTCCATTATGTTTGTAAGTTTATTTCAGTCATTTGATTTTAATAAAATGAAGCATTATTTCTGCTGCATCTCTGTGCTTATGGTTATATGTGTATTCTGTTGCGTTCCTGCATAAAATCCGGATCAGTGGTATCAGAGCGGTTCTACTCTTTCTCTATTTTTATTTGCCTGTCCCCAACGCAGTCAGGGTATAAGGAGTTCGGGCTCGATCCAAATGCACCCTTCCAATATAAGCCTCGCAAACCCGGGCGATCCCCCATGGTTGTAGAAAATAAAGACGAGGGAGCAGAAGATCCTATCAAAATATTATTCGAGGAGGCCCTTGAGAAATGGAGGAACGCAATGATGTATAAATTTTCCCAGATCCTTCAATGGATGCCCACTGGGTGACACATCTACATCCAGCACATCCGGCAACAGGTCCGCGACATCCTCGACAATTCCAATACCAAGTTCATCATAATTTCCCCCCCCCATAGAGGAACTTAACGTAATGAATACCATTGCTTCCTAAGGAGGCAGGAATGATCCAGGTGGATATCGGTGGCCACCCACCTATTCCATTTTCACCCGTAACATCAATTCTTGCAACTTTTCACTTCCAACAACTTACTATTTTTTGCAAGTTTTCGGGTCCTGCACACTTGGAGCCATTTTGGGGCATTAATGATCCAGGTGGATATTGGTTGCCACCCACCTATTCCATTTGAACCCCCACCATCAGTTATTTATGTTTTTATATTTCAGGACAAATTACTATTTTTAGTAGTTTTTCAGGTCCTGAACTTCTAGAGCCATTTTGAGGCCCTGAACAACTTTTTTTGGGAAAACTGGAAGAAACATGGAATCTTTGACTAATTTTTCTCACACAAAAAGTTTTATTCATCGTAAAGATATTTCTAACGAGTTATTGAGCACATCAAAAGGAGATCAGATGCCAAAGTTACGTCCCCGGGAAGTTGAAACACCAATTTACCCAAACGGGACACAAAGTTTTGGCGCTTCATCTCCTAGCGTTAGGTTTTTAGATGTTTAGAATTTTACATTGTTTCTCAACAATAAATAGGCCTTCAAGCCTTATTGTAACATAGTTCAGGTGTTGGTAGCCGTCACATCTCTTCTTAGGGATACGCTGCCAATACCCGAGCTCATTTATTTCCACTATGTCTGTAATAGGCCTTCGAGCCTCAATGTAACATAGTTCAAAGGCTTGCGTATGCCACATATATTCTCAAAGATACACTACCAGTTCCCTAGCTTGTTTCCATTATGTTTGTCACTTTATTTCAGTCATTTGATTTTAATAGAATGAAGCATTATTTTCACTGCATCTCTATGCTTATAATTATATGTGTATTCTGTTGCATTCCTGCATAAAATCTGGTATAGTGGTATCAGAGTGGGTTTTCTCTTTCTATTTTTTTCTTTACATTTCCCCAACATGGTTAGGGTATAAGGGGTTTGGGCTCGATCCGATTGCACTCTTCCGAGATCAGCCTCGCAAACCACGACGCCCCCCATGGTGGAAGGGAAGAAAGACAAGGGAGCAGAAGATCTTATCAAAATATTGTTCGAGGAGACCCTTGAGAAATAGAGGAATGTGATGATAGAACTTTTCCCAGATCCTTCAATGGCTGCCCACCAGCAGCACATCTACATCTAGCACGTCTGCCAACAGGTCTGTGAGATCATGGACAATTCCAATACCAAGTTCAGAAGAATTCCCCCCCCCCCCCCCCATGGAGGAACTTAACGCAATGGAGACCATTGCTTCCTAAGGAGGGAGGAATTATCCAGGTGGATATCGGTGGCCACCCACCTATTCCATTTGGACCCGCAACATCAATTCTTGCAGCTTTTCACTTCCAGCAACTTACTATTTTTAGCAGGTTTTCGGGTCATGGACACCTGGAGCCATTTTGGGGCATTAATGATACAGGTGGATATTGGTGGCCACCCACCTATTCCATTTGAATGCCCACAATCAATTCTTTCTGTTTGTAATTTTAAACACAACTTACTATTTTTAGCATTTTTTTGAGTCCTGAACTTCCGAAGTCGTTTTGAGGCCCTAAACGATGTTTTTTGGGAAACCCGAGAGCAAAATGGGTCAATGGATTAATGTTTCTCACACCAAAAGTTGTAGTCATCAGATAGATCTTTCTAACGAGCTATTGAGCGTGTCAAACGAATATCAAATGCCAAAGTTACGTCCCCGGGAAGTTGAAACACCAATTTACCCAAACGGAACCCACAGTTTTGACGCTTCATCTCCTAGGGTTAGGTTTTTGGATGATTAGGGTTTTGCATTATTTTTCAAAAATAAATATGCCTTCAAGCCTCATTGTAACACAGTTTAGGGGATGGTAGTTGTCACATCTCTTCTCAAGGATACGTTGATAGTACCCTAGCTCATCTATTTCCATTATGTCTGTAATAGGTCTTCGAGCCTCAATGTAACACAGTTCAAAGCCCTGTGTACATAAAATCTCTTCTCATAGATACGCTACTGGTGCCCTAGCCTATTTCCATTATGTTTGTAAGTTTATTTCAGTTATTTGATTTTAATAAAATGAAGCATTATTTCCGTTGCATCTCTGTGCTTATGGTTATATGTGTATTCTGTTGCGTTCCTACATAAAATTGAGATCGGTGGTATCAAAGCGGGTCTACTCTTTCTCTGTTTTTCTTTGCATGTCCCCAATGCATTCAAGGTATAAGGAGCTCAAGATCAATCCAGTTGCAGCCTTACAATATCAACCTCACAAACCTTGACGACCCCCCATGATGGAAGGAAATAAAGACGAGGGAGAAGAATATCCTATCAAAATCTTGTTCGAGGAGGCCCTCGAGAAACAAAGGAATGTGATGATGGATAAATTTTCCTAGATCCTTCAATGGCTGCCCACCGACGACACATCTACATCCCGCACGTCTACCAACAGGTCTGTGACATCCACGACAATTCCAATAGCATGTTCAGGAGAATCCCCCCCCCCCCCCCCAATGGAGGAACTTAATGCAATGGAGACCTTTGCTTCCTAAGGAGGGAGGAATGATCTAGGTGGATATCAGTGGAAACCCACCTATTCCATTTGGACCCGCAACATCAATTCTTGCAGCTTTTCACTTCTAACAATGTTACCGATGAAATAGGTAACCGCAATGTTACCTACTTTTTTTTTGTAGCATAAAAAGCACCCGATTTTGAAAAGTGGTGATGCAGAATCACCATTTTTTTTTCTGGTGCACATTTTTGACACTCTAAAATTTTTATTTATGAAGTATGAATATTTGTTTTAAAATGTTAGTGATTTTCATGCTAATTTTGAAATGTATTGATGCAGCATCAATTTTTTTTTTTTTTTTTTTTTTAGAGCGGTGATTTTCATGCTAATTTTGAAACGTATTGATGCTGCATCAACCTTTTTTTTTTAGAGCAGTGATTTTCATGCTAATTTTGAAACGTATTGATATTGCATCAACCTTTTTTTTTTAGAGCAGTGATTTTCATTCTAATTTTGAAACGTATTGATGCTGCATCAACCTTTTTTTTTAAGAGTGGTGATTTTCATGTTGGTAATAAAACACAAAACTTAGATAAAAAAAATATATAAAAACAATAAAAAAACCAATAAAAATGTAAAAAAAACAAAAATAGCTAATAAAAATAAAAAATTTAAACAAAAATAAATTAAAAAAACAAAAATATTTGAAAATTATATCAAAGGAAATGACAAAATTTGAAGAAAAAAAACACATAATTTTAAGAAAAAAAACAAAAATTGACCAAAAAATTAAAAAAAAAAAAAATCAAAAACATTTTTTTCTAACTTATTAAAAAAAACAATATATTAAAATATATATATATATTTAAAAAAAAAAAATTTTAAAAATTAAAATTACAAAATTAAAATTTAGAAAAAAAAAATTTAAAAAAAAAGAAATTAAATTTAAAAATTTAAATTAAAAAAAATAATAATAATAAAGAAAAAAATACAAATTTTAAAATTTACAAAAAAAACAAATTAAAAAAAAAACCAATTAAAATTGAAAAAGATAAAGAAAATAAAAAAATTAAAAAAAAAAAAAAAAACCTATCATTAAAAAACAAGAAAAATGAAAAAAAACTAGTGCAAATAATTAAAAGACAAATATACATAAATTTAGTGTTTTTTTTTTTTTTTTTTAATGAAACCATTTATAGATTTTTAAAATGAAAAACTAAATAAACGAAAAAAGTAAGAAAAACAATTAAATTAAATTAAAATTCAAAAATTTTAATAAATAATTTTTAAATTTTAAATTTAAAAAAATAATTATTCTATAATATTAAATATAAAAGAAATTAAACAAATTGAATTTAAAATAAAAAAATTGAATAAAAGAAATAATTTTAGATATTTTGAAATTCAAATTTAAAAAAAAAAAATCAAATTAAAATAACAATATTAAAAATTAAAAAAAATAAAATAAAAAAATAAATAAAATAAAATACAAAATAGTTTTATATATATATATTAAAATTTTAAAAAAAAAAAAAAGGAATTTTATTTTAAATAAAAATATTAAATTAAAAAAAAAAAAAAAAATTGTAAAAAAAAATTATTTTTTGAAATTTAAAAAAAAATAAAAAATAAAAATAAAAAAATCAATTAAAAAAAAAAACAAATTAAAAAAAATTAATTAAAAAAAAAAATTAAAAAAAAATAATGCGGTGGTGGTTGTTGGCCCGCCCGCTGGGCGGCGGTGGCCGGCCGGGCGGCGCCACCGGGGGCGGCCCAGCCGGCCTCCCGGCCCCCGACGGGCGGAGGGGCGATTCGGGCCAACAACCACCTCCGCATTTTGTTTTTTTAAATTTTTTTTTTTAATTAATTTTTTTAAATTTGTTTTTTTTTAATTGATTTTTTTTTTTTTTTTTTTTAATTTTTTTTTTTATTTTTAAAATATTATTTTTTTTTAAATTATTTAAAATAAATTTCATTTTGTTTTAACTTTTTTTAATTTTATTATTTTGTTGTTTTAAATTTATTATTTTTTTTTTTGTTAATAATTTTTATTAAATTTTGCCATTTTTTTGTATTTAATTGATTTTTTTTTTTTTTAATTTCATAATTTTATATATTTTACGTTTAGTTTTTTAATAAAATTTTATAAAATTCAATAAATTATATATATATTTTTTTAATTTATTTGGATTTAATATTTTTTTTAAATGTTTTACCTTTTTATTTTTATTTTTTTGTTAATTACATAAAATTTTTATATTTTTATATTTCAATTCAAATTGTGTATTTAAAATTAGATTTTTTTTTTAATGAAACTTAATTTTTTTAAATTTTTTTTTTTTTAATTTTTTTTTATTTAATATTTTTTTTAAAGTTTTAAAAGTTTTTCATTTAATAAAATTTTATGTATATACCTATTTTAATTTAAGTTCATATATATATTTTAATTTTTATAATTTAAATTTATTTTATTTTTTATAGTTTATTTGTTTTTTTAATATATTTTGTTTTAAATTTAATATTTTCATTGTATTTTATTTTTATTTTTTATTTTTAATTAATTTTTCTTTTTTTTTTCTTTATAATTTGAATAGTGTTTTTTTTTTAATTTTGAATTTTTGAATTTATTAAAATTTAATATATTTCTTTAAATTTAATTATTTGTTTTAATTTTTTTTTTCTTTTTTTAAATTTAATAAGCATTTTCTTTTTCTTTTTAAATTTAATTTCTATATTTTATTTTTTATATTTTCCTTTTTTTTTTAACTTGTTTTTTTTTTTTTTTAATTTAATATTTTTATTTTGTTTTTATTTTTATTTTTTAATTTCTATATTTTTTGAAATTTTAATCTTAATTTTTTTTTGGTTTATTTTTAAAAAAAAATTTCCTTGAATTTTAGGTTTTTTTTAATGATTGAATTAAATTTTTTACTTTGTTTTTATTTTAATTTTTTTTATCTTCATATATTTTTAAATTTTAAGCTTTTAAATGTTTTTATTTTTTAAATTTATTTTTTTCTTAAATTTTAGGTTTTTTTTTAATGTTTGAATTTTAAAAATTTAAAAATGTTACTTCTATTTTTAAAAATTCCAAAAGTATGACACAATTTTTTTTTTTGTTATTCTAGCATCAACTAATTTCGTTTTGAGGGTGTTTTTTCAATCTTTTTTCCAAGAAACAATTTTGTTTTTACCATAATTTTATAAAATGTTGAAATTTGACCTTAAAAAAAAACGAAGTGCGTTCTGGAAGACACACTTTTTTTTTGGGGGTGTTTTTTCAATCCTTTTTTCAACAAACAATTTTTTTTTTAGCATAATTTTAGAAAATGTTGAAATTTGACCTTAAAAAAAAAACAAGTGCGTTCTGGAAGACACACTTTTTTTTTTTGGGGTGTTTTTTCATGTTTTTTGAGAGTTTTTGGGCTAGAGTTCCCGTTTTGAGGTCAGGTTACCTATTTCATCGGTAACTATGTTTTCTAGCATATTACTATTTTTAGCAGGTTTTCGGGTCCTGCACACCCATAGCCATTTTGGGGCATTAATGATCCATGTGGATATTGGCAGCCACCCACCTATTCTATTTGAACCCCCGCCATCAGTTCTTTCCATTTTTAAGTTTCAACACAACTTACTTTTTTTAGCATTTTTCAGGTCCTGAACTTCCGGAGCCATTTTGAGGCCCTAAACGACGTTTTTTGGGAAACCTGGGAGCAAGATGGGTCCATGGACTAATGTTGCTCACACCAAAAGATGTAGTCCTCGGATAGATCTTTCTAACGAGATATTAAGTACATCAAATGGAGCTTGGATGCCAAAGTTACGTCTCCGAGAAGTTGAAACACTAATTTACCCAAACGGTACCCATAGTTTTGGTGCTTCATCTCCTAGGGTTAGGTTTTTGGATGTTTAGGGTTTTACATTGTTTCTCAACAAGAAATAGGACTTCGAGCCTCATTGTAACATAGTTCAGGTGCTGGTAGTCGTCACATCTCTTCTCAGGGATACGCTGCGAGTACCCTAGCTCATTTATTTCCATTATGTCTGTAATAGGCCTTCGAGCCTCAATGTAACGCAGTTCAGAGGTTTCTGTACGCCACATCTCTTCTCAGAGATATGCTACCAACGCCCTAGCTTATTTCGATTTAGTTTGTAAGTTTATTTCAGTCAAATTATTTTAATAAAATTACACATTATTTCTGTTGCATCTCCATGCTTATGGTTATATGTGTATCCTATTGCGTTCCTGCATAAAATCTGGATTAGTGGTATCAGATCGGGTCTGATATTTCTCTATTTTTCTTTGCATGTCCCCAACGCCGTTAGGGTATAAGGAGTTGGGGCTTGATCCGGTTTCACCCTTCCAAGATTAGCCTCGGAAACCCCGACAACCCCCCATGATGGAAGGAAAGAAAGATGAGGGAGCAGAAGATCCTATCAAAATATTGTTCAAGGAGGCCCTCGAGAAACAGAGGAATGAGATGATGGATAACGTTTCCCAGATCCTTCAACGACTGCTCACTGGTGGCACATCTACATCCAGCACATCTGCCAATAGGTGTGTGACATCCTAGACAATTCCAATAACAAGTTCAGCAGAATTTCCCTCCCCCCCATGGAGGAAATTAACGCAATGGAGACCATTGCTTCCTAAGGAGGGAGGAATGATCCAGGTGGATATTTGTGGCCACCCATCTATTACATTGGACCCGCAACATTAATTCTTGCAACTTTTCACTTTCAACAGCTTACTATTTTTAGCAGGTTTTTGGGTCCTGCACACCCGGTGCCATTTTGGAGCATTGATGATCCAGGTGGATATTTGTGGCCACCCAACTATTATATTTCAACCCCCGCCATCAGTTCTTTCCACTTTTAAGTTTCAACACATCTTACTATTTTTAGTAGTTTTTTGGGTCCTGAACTTCCATAGTTGTTTTGAGGCCCTAAACGATTTTTTTTTGGGAAAACCGAGGGCAACATGGTTCCATGGACTAATGTTTCTCATGCAAAAAGTTGTAGTTCTCCAACAGATCTTTCTAACGAGCTATTCAGTGCGTCAAACGGAGATCAGATGCCAAAGTTATGTCCCCGAGAAGTTGAAACACCAATTTACCCAAATGGGACCCATAGTTTTGGTGCTTCATATCCTAGGGTTAGGTTTTTGGATTTTTCGGGTTTTACATTATTTCTAAACAATAAATAGGCCTTCGAACCTCATTGTAACACAGTTCAAGGGCTGGCAGCCATCACATCTCTTCTCAGGGATATGCTGCCAGTACCCTAGCTCATCTATTTCCATTATGTCTATAATAGGCATTCGAGCCTCAATGTAACATAGTTCAGAGACCTGTGTATGCCACATATCTTCTCATAGACACACTACCAGCACCCTATCTTGTTTCCATTATGTTTTTAAGTTTATTTCAGTCATTTGATTTTAATAAAATGAAGCATTATTTCCGCTGCATCTCTGTGCTTATGGTGTATATTGTTGTGTTCCTACATAAAATCCGGATCAAGTATCTAATGATCTGGCTTCCAACAAGGGTATATAAAAAGAAATATATGCTGACAAAAAAGAAGAATCTGATTGCTGGAATGTAATTAAGCAAACAGGAGGGTATCTTCGTCCTGATGAACCAGGACATCATGATTATTGTATCGGAAATATTCATGAATGTCCCCCTTCATCGATAGATTTAGATTGATAGATTGGGTCATCGTTGCTAACACGCTGGCTTACCATTGTTGACACACTGGCTCACTGTTGCTGACACATTGGCTCACAGCTGCTGACACACTGGCTCAAAGTTGTTGACACACTTGCTCATAGTTGCTGACACACTGGTTCACATTTGCTGACACACTGGCTCACTATTGCTGACACACTGGCTCACAATTGTTGCAACACTGGCTCATCATTGCTGACACATTGGCTCACCATTGGAGCATCTCATAGACATAAAAAACATTATATTTTATGTTGTAATATATATTACTCTCTAGTTTGTTTTGTTAGTTATAAAAAACTAGTAAAATTGTGTTTGAAATGTTTAGTTACAATTTCATTGTAGTTCCTCTAATAATTTTGTTACATTTCCATTTTTTTATTTGAATTTATATATCATATTATTGTTTGGACACCAATATATGAAATTATGCAAGTATGCAAAAACACTTGAAATCTATCTTCCATGATTTACAAAACAATCAATGTATTAAAAGACTGACTGTAAATGCATGGAGTTATTTAATCACCTTAAATGACAATTCCATCAAATTAGAGAAATCTCAAACCATATCCTCACCACCTATCAAACATACATGGACATAGTCAACAAAACATTAATACATCAAATATAGCTAATACAGGAATAATTATTAAAATCAAATTGAAAACAAAATCATGCACAAGAAACCTGGAAAAGCATTCATTGTTGGCGCAAGGGCGACCTTGCTTGTTGAGTTGTTCAAATTGAAATGGTTGATCTTCATCTGCCGGGATATTCAAGTCAATTTCCAATCTTTCATTTTGTTGCCTTGTTTTTATTCTCTTTTTGAGGCTTAGGAAACTCTTAATCCTCTTCAAAGAAAACTCAAAAGCACCCAATCCACACGTGAATTCATAATCCATAATATGAAGATTCTTGGCGTCATCCAACAAATTTTTAACTAAAGCAATCAATTGTTCAATCTTGGTCAAAGTAGCAAGAGGACTATTTCGAACCAGGTCTAAGTAGCCAAATAACTCCTCCTTGGCCATCTCAATTTGTTTAAAATTTACATCAACATTGTGACTATCCATGGAAATTGTGTTTTCATCTTCAGGAAGATCAGATATTGCCTCTATATTTATCTCAGGAGGGTCATTGTATGACTCAATTGTACGTTGATCATTTTGTAATTGGTTTTAAGCCATTGAACCAGAACACAACCAACCCACCTTTATGGCATGCTTTCATGTGTTGCCATGAATAGACCATGGGAAATCACAAGTTATCAAATTTGTACGATAACAAGTGACAAGATATTGCTTATTAACTTTAGATTGACTCCTCAGCGAAAAAGGCATGAGACATTTTACGAATGAGAGCTGCAATCACTATCTGTAATTCTTTTTTCTTTTTCCATTAATGATTCCAATTGTTTCTCTTTCTTGTAATTATTTAAAAATCCTTCCTTTTTTAGAATTTCCTTAAACCGATAACAGGGTTCAACATTTGTTAGAAGAACATATCAACCAATCCATCCTGCGAGGACATTTCTTTCTTCTATCAAATAGAAAGTTTGTCTTTAGGTAATAGTGATATGATTCCATAACATTGTTTGTTTCCTTATTTTCATAGGGAAAATCCCGACAACATTTGACCCACATACCTAATTGCATAAAATTTGGGTTAATGAAGATATTTCATCCATATTTCAAACCAAAAAGAGAAATGTAACTTAAGAGTTTTTCAACTTACAAATCTTATCATCGACAACCCAATTCTTCTAGAAATAGTCTAGGAACTTTCCTCATTAAAAATCTTGTTGAAGAAAGAATTAATTTCATTACTCACTTCAACATTGGAACAGTAATTCATAATTAAACCCAAATCACTAAACATTTATTTTGCTATTTCTGGATTACTGACCAATCGATTCACATTTTTTAGCCATGCTCGACGTACATGCCAAACACACAAGATAACATTGCACCTTGTGATTCTCCTGCCACATTAAATTCATTTCAAGCATGTTATTTTTGTAATAAATAAAAGTTGTACTGTAAAATAAGAATATTGAAGTTAACTTAAAGCACCAATTTCAGCCAATGCATCATCAACCATGAAAGCATTAACTTTCCAACTATGATCACCTTGGTGACACCTGTGCATGATATGCTCCAACCATAGTGAAATTTCCTGTGATGTATTACGTGATGCCACCACCCATGCAACTGGCACCCCACTTTGTTGGTGATCAAACATGATGAGTGTGTACAATTGATACTATCACATTCAAAATACATAGATCATCAACTTCATATCATCAATCATTATTAATCAAGTTATTATACTAGATCAATGATTCTTAATACACTCACCCCATACTTATTCGTGTTAAATTTCGAATCCATGGCTATTAGGCTATTATTCGATAGCTTCACCATGGTCTCCAACATCCACTTCGTTTGAATTCCAACTATAAAAGGGACATCTCCACCATTGGGATTTTTATAAAAGAAAAAATCATTTGGGTGTTTCCTATATGAAAGGTTCAAACTCATTTCATCCTTCTTATGCAATTGATAATTTCCTTTCATTAGAAAATTATATATGTTAACAACATCTTTCCTACACAAAAAGAAATCCCTATCTCGAGCTGCAACATCCATGTCATTATATTTTTTAAAATGCATTTTGAAAACAGAATCAACTGGAACATCCAAGAAGAAAAAACTCTCTACATAGGAAACCATGTCCCTTAATAACTTTGGTTGATGTAGCACCCTAGCAAGACCCGAGGTGTCATGTTGGCCATGACAAGGTGATCCTTGGCTATCTACATGCTCATACATGTTATATGATATTATCTCAACCTCAAGGATTTGAACCATAATTTTTATAATGAAATGGCATTCGCATCCCCTCTTTTTCACAAATGAGTATTTTC
The DNA here is from genome assembly GCA_034641835.2 of Pinus albicaulis. Classification (NCBI taxonomy): domain Eukaryota; kingdom Viridiplantae; phylum Streptophyta; class Pinopsida; order Pinales; family Pinaceae; genus Pinus; species Pinus albicaulis. Next base: position 1,000,470,851 of record CM076575.1, on the reverse strand, counting down.
GCTTCACTTCATATTGTCCTCTTCTGTCATCGGGGCCATATGAACAAGCATAGCTACATAAAAAAGTTTGAAAAGTCAATACATATGATTCCATGAAAATTGTTTGAGCACTATTAATACCAACATATATACGTAGGATTTATAAAAAAACTTACACTTCATACAGCAAGGAAGCAGTAGGCTTTGAGCCCGGGCGTTTGTTTTGTACGTGGGTGAAAGAACATGGAGCATCTGGGTTCATTTCCTCTCCTTTCATAAAGTCTCCAATTCTAGTTGAAGGGCTTTTTGCAATCCAATCTAAGGAGTCCATGTGTTTTCCTTGTACAAGAGACCAATCTAAATCTAACCTAGAGAAGATGAGCTTTTCTTTAGGGTTTTTCACAAGAAGGGAAATTATTGACTCCCATTTCACTTGCTTCACCATTTTTAAGCGAGTTGCCACAATGGTTGACCAATGAGTTGGAACAATGGTTGTCCAGATGGTATCCCTTATAAAATGGTCTAAATAACTTGGGTTGTGGTAAAAAAATTAAATGGGTTGTAGTAAAAAAACTAAATGGGTTGTGGTAAATAAATTATTTGGGGATTCTCACTTAAAAATACATATACATCTAGTTAAAAAAGCAGATATTCACTAAACAAAATGAACCAGTTTTCAGTAGTGGTCTAGCGAGGGCTTTCATTCCGTCGATATTTGTAATAGAAAGGATAATGGGAATTCCCATTTAAACCAAACATGGACATTTAACTAAACAGATACTGGCTTAAAAAAACCAAAAAACCAACACCACAGACCCGGTCTCCGTTGAGTGAGTAACTCCTTCAAGTTTTTGTCATTCAATCAGACTGGTGTGTAACGGGGGACGACATGTTCCATCAATTACAGGAGCTAGATAGGGGAGGCTTGATTTATCATGGTATCATGGCTCTGGCATCTTCTGCTCAACTGGTTTGCAGGGACTTGTTCGGAGTGGTCTGAAGCAAATCGAGGAACGCGGGAAAATTTTTGCATTTGCATTCATGGTTGCCCCCGTGCATAGGTGAGAGGAAACGGAAATGGTGACTGGATCCTAAATGGGCTCTTTGAAACTGTAACGTTGTGGGACAGATACGTGGAGGGGTGTGGGGCCCTCGTTTACCAGTCGCCGAAGGAGCAAAACCCAAAAGACATTCTGTCAAATAATTAACTTACTCCATATTCACGAGACCTTATTGTTGTCACCCAAACATCTATACAAACAATTATATGCATAAATTTTAATATAAGTGAATGAACTTTATATACAAAATCGTTTATTTAAATAAATTTATTCAGAAAGTCAATTCTATTAAATATGTGGATATGTCATATCCTATTAAATTATATTTTTCAGTTTTTTTAATATAAAAATTATTTAAAAAGTACTCAAGAATATTACATACTGCAAAAGAGAAATACCTCCCAAGTCCCTATGTCGTGTTAACATCCGAATTCACAACTCAAGTCCTGTAATAAATTAATCAATTTTATAAAAAAAGGGTGATTATTTATTAATTTAATCTTAATATATTCGATCCATTAACCAAATGAAATTTTATGGAACATGTTATTAGATCCATTAATCAAATGAAATTTTATGGAACATGTTATTTTTATATTTATTTAACTCATGTCTATTGATAAAGTCAATTTATTAAGGATGGTGTACATTAATTAATCATCAATAGCCACTTGCATATAATATTTAAAACTTTAGTGAGAGTAGGCTTTTGATAATTTCATGGTTAAAATTAACGAAATTATTAGGAATTTGGCTTTTGTGATTCATAAAATGTGTATACAAAGTTAAAACGTTAACAAAATTTTATTACATGTGATTTTCACCTAAAATTTGTATACACATTAACAAAATTATTAAAAGAAAGCTCTCAATCATTTTCAAAATTATGTAAAAATATTATTAATTAATTATTTAAAAAATATTATTATATATTATTTTTCATTTAATATATAAGCATTATGGTTAGGATATGAATAGTTCAAATTATCACATTGAATATTTGTTATTAGCTGAAAAAGATGTTATTAGAAAATGCCTTGTAAATTGTGTAATATGACTTGCATGTATTCATGATTTTCAAGGTTTTTTTAGTATTAATTTTTTTCTGCAAGCCATTATAAAATCAAGAGACTCTTAATATTGGGTAAAAGGAATTTTTATTTCTGGTTTACTGCGTGAGAGATTTAACCACTTAGGTTACTTGAACTAGCTGCTTATTTCTAACACCATATGCAATAACAGGGTAGAAATAATTTGATTAATGCTTACTGGCTTAGTTATAATACAATTTAGGTTGCAGATTGAGTACTTTTGGTGCATTGCTATTGAGGTGTACGTTAATTAATTATAACATGATGATTTTTGTGAAAGTATTAGTCAAGAAAATAAAGTTAGAAAGGAGAGGTCGTGTAATTAACCAATGGCTAAATTGGTTGATGTATTAAGAGTTATCTAATACTTACTTTCTATATAAAAAACATAGTTTTACAAATAATGGTCAAGACCACATGTATATCTTTTTAAAAAAAAAAAAAACTACTATGTAATATGTATTACAATATAAATTATGAAAATTCAAAATTCAATTTTCCATAAATAAATAAATAAAAAATAATAATTTAAAATTTTAAAATATTAAATATATTTTATATTAAAAATACAATTTAAAGTTTTAAATAAAAATACCATTACCTTAGACCTATCTCGTTGAGGTTGCTTGGAGAAGAGGTAATTACGTTAAGAAATTACTTTTAAATTGAGTACAACTCTATATATTTGATAGGATGGCAATTGTTTTTAAATTAAATAATTTTTTCTAAATTTTTAAAATTTAGAAATAAATATTAATAAAATTTCAAGTAATTTTAATTTTAATTTCAACAATTTTTTTATAAATTTTAAATTAAACTAAAAAATACATATTAAAAATATTAAAAATAATATCTAAATTAGGAAAGTTAAATATTCCTATACAATACCTTCCTATTCTTCATCCATGCATCATGTCTCTTTAACAGATTATTTAAATTTCCTTTATACAACGCTCTTGGTCCTTAGAAGAATTTCTCTTTAATTAACTTTATACGTATGTAATATTGGTTTGACAACTCTCAAGTTATCTTAACTTGTGTTATATAATTGGCCTTCTTTATAAGTGTGTTAGTTTAGAATTGCCCCTTATATAATATTTTTTAAATCATCGATAATGTCTTTTTATTTATTGACAATTTGAATGTCTCTTATAATGGTTTATTCTAATTTTTTTGGAATTTTTTTGGAAAATAATATTCTGAGAAAATCACATATAAAAAATATTATAATTAATTATTGTAATATATCATCAAAACCAAATCATATGTGATTTTTATCAAAATATTTTTTCATAATTTATAGATCATAAAAACAATCTCTCAAAAATATTATTTTGAAAAAAAAAATTAACTTAATATAAGTGAAAGTTAATTATGTTTAAATAATATAATTTTAAAACTAATTATTTTTAATTATTTTTAAATTTATAATACTTAACTTTTTATTATTATTATCGCAACAAAGTTTTTCAAACTAATCTCATGTATTATTATGAATATATTGTACATCAAATAATTGAATATGGTGTATGATACGACATTTTTTTTAAGATAGTGGAATATTATGTAGATAGTGAAATATGGTATATGAAGACAAAATATAATATACTATAATATAATATTTTAAATTAAAATAAAAATATATATAAAAGAATTATATTATTATTATTATTATTATTTAAATAAAAATAAAAATATATATAAAAGAATTATATTTTTGTTTAGGTAATTGAGGTTAAAATTCGAAAACAAAATAGTGCATATGTTACAAGTTGAGTTGGTAAGCTGCGCTTAACCAATCCCAACCTTTGTTGCACAAGTATGGGGCTGTTTCCTTGGAGGAAACTAGTTCGGAAAAAACATCAAACATAAAATTACAAAGTGTGTCGTAGAACCAATTAAAATAGAGGTTATGTGATAATAACAAGCACAACTTTTGGGAAGTGCGTGGAGGCAGAACAACATTGTTTTGGGAGGATTCATGGCAGCAGAGAGAGAAACTCTTCAGTCGCCTAGACCTAGGGGAAATCTTCTTATTCACAAACACTCCAATCCACAGATTAATCTACAAATATTGGAATATTGAAGAGGAAAGCCAATGGCAAATATGGAAAAGACAAGAGCAATGGCCGAATGCACCACTCACGGAACAATGGAACAACGTTTCCAAAGAAATGAAAACTAGAATAGTGTTGAATGCAATAGGGGATGATATTTTAAGGCGGGGTTATTGATCGAAAGATATGTTCACAATTGAAGAGGCTTACCACATTAAGTCAAATAAGCATCAAGCGCCGCCAAGTCAAATTTGGAATAAAATCTGGAGTGTGAAATTCTGGCCAAAAGTTGAATATTTCATGTGGTTATTAACTCATAGAAAAACTTTAACATGGGATCATATTCAACATCGAGGCATTCAAGGCCCATCTCTTTGTGTTATGTGCAAAAGGGAGGAGGAAAATATAGAACACCTATTCAATAGCTGTACCTTGGAAAATGAAATTTGGAAATTTAATGAAGCAGCCTTTGAACAGTCTGATAGGGATAACACCAGCATTAATACAACCATCTGTAATTGGAGGAAAGGAGGGTATAAGAGTGAAGTGGTTAACCGTGCTTGGCGATTATCAATAAGATTCATTCTCTAGGGAGTTTGGAAAGAGTGAAATCATCGCATATTCCGAGGAGAAGAAAAAAATGTACACATGATATGGAACATTATAATTGAAAATATACGAGAAACCATTTTGGTAGAATGCTGGTTGGAGGATGATTGGAAAGAACAGGCTATAGAGGCGAGGATTTTAGCTAAATTGAATTTAAACCCTTAAATGCTATCCCCATCACTGTGGAAGTTCAAACCAAATTTGGAGAATATAACAAAAAAAATTCAGCCACCACCAATAGGCTTTCTGAAGCTTAATTTTGCTGGTGCCTCTAAAGGAAACCCAGGCCAAGTAGGGATAGGGGTTATATTTAGAAATTTGCAAGCATCCGATGTTAGAATTTATTCATTCCCCATAGGATTTGCAACTAGTAATGAAGTTGAATTAATGGAAATCAAACAGGGTCTCCTTATTGCTACAAGGGAGAACTATCAAAGACTCATAGTAGAAGGAGACTCTGCAATGACAATTGAAATTCTTCAAATGCTTCAACAAGGAAGCAACTGGGAAAAGATCAGTAAAAGTTGGAGAACAACTAGACTAATTGAAGAGACTGGAAATCTTGTCCGACGAATAGGATATGTCATTCCAACCCATGTCCTCAGAGAAGGTAATCAAGCAGTTGATTACTTAGCAAATTGGGCCTGCAAAAATGAAGATCGAAGGTTGGATGTTAATCAAAATCACCAAGTTTGGAATGTGGAACTTCATCCTCTACAGATCATATTGGAAAAAGATACCCCTAATCGGGGTGATCCTTGATCGAAGAAGGCAAGTGTAAATGCCCGCCAGGTGGAGGATTTCATTAATACATCATTAATTAACCATGTAGCAGCAGTACTTACCAAGATCATGGCAGCATGCGGAGGATAGAAGTTTAATGACGCGTTTGGTAAGACAGCCTGTGCTTTCAGGACCAAAAGGAAACATCACGGTGAGGGCAGGGTATATGCATTGCAAGTTTGTTTATGAACTACATCATTCCACTGTGGTAGCAATTATGAAGAGGCGCAGGAGGATGGAGGTGACCATACCCTGCACCAGACGCGTTTCATTGCTGGGGTATGTATCTGTCCTTCTTCTGTCTATTCTTGTTACCGAACTCTGGGCTATGTATCACACTAAGATAGGTTCATTTTGTTATTTTAAACAAGGGGAATAATGGTCTGCCTTTGTTCCTTTAAACCTAGTCGAACCTTGCTTCAAGGACCCCTGACACCTTCAGCATCATCCTCTTTTGTTGGCTAAGAAAAAATCCAGGCCTTGTCTAGTTAGTAATTCAGGTGTTGGGTGGGTTGCATTTCCAATTGCAACTCAGAATGGGATGACTACCTGTTTCCCTGTAGGTTTATTCCATCTACAACCTATTTTTCTCGTGTTATGCAACTTTGGTTCTCTTGTTTCTATCCTACTATCACCTGTAGCAGGTGGAAGGTCATACATGTCTTCTGCGGTCCCAGTTATAATCTGTGGGAGTTACACTCTTACGTCTGTTTTTATTGTACTCTGGCTCGTTGTCACCTCCTTGAAATTCTGAATCATAACCTCTGGCTACCTCTGTCTGCTTGTTGGTTATCTTCATTTAAAAATACCCTCTGTTATTTCTGGGCCCTCTGTTTTTTCTAGGTGTGGGATCATTGTTTTCTCTTTGCTCATATTGGTGGGATAAAAATTTCTTATGAAAACGAAGGAAATTAGATTTACCCAAATGGTAATATTGCTTACAAAGTTCAAAATTTAATGGTTATCTATTTCTTGTATCTATTCATTCTTATGCCAGAGCTCCCTTATATAAGTCAGTTCACCACCATGGTTAATAGGCAAACAAGAAATACCATAGCCCTTAATTCTGAGAAATGGAAACATACGAAATTACAGCCTGAAGATAAACACAGGAAGAGAGGAAGGAAGACAAGACAGGAGGTTTTTAAAAACCTCTCAGTAACTTACTCCATTGGCAACTCCTCACAAGTAAGATAGGAAATTTTAGGTTGGGAACGAGATATTCAAACCGATGTGGAAGATAACGAAGTATAAGCAGAAATTATGGACTTCATTATAGATCCAGGCAATACTCATGGTCGCTTATCACTATTCCATCAAATAGTTCACACTAACTGGATTGTCAAAATCCTATTGGCTAAGGCTATGCAGAGTTTTCACCCTCATCAAGAGAAGACAGAACCAAAAATAGTGGATTTGTTACAAGACATCGACAATCAGCTGAAGCATATCAAAGTCACACAGTACCAGGCCACTGATCGTATCAATAGACTTAATGATCATATTGGCATAATTGAGAAACAAATCCAACAGTTGCAACAAGCGGATATGACAGGATCCACAGCAAAGGATCCAGCCCCGATTGAATCCTCAGATGAATAACAGTCCTGACATGTATATAATATGAATTTTTGTTTTCTACAAGGAAATATATCACTCAATAGATCTATACGGAATAGACTAAATACTCAGTTAGCTAATGAAGAAAATGGTAGAATGAAACTGTTCCAATTTTAGATGGCTTTTAACGCTCTAAGGTGGCCAATAGACTTGGTTTCCTTCGGGCAAGTTGAGGCCACAGACTGAATATTATTTGTTTTAACCTACTTTAAAAACATAAATAGAAAATAGCAAGGCACTACTAAATTGACCAAAAAAAAAAAACAGGCATGAAAAAAAACTAAGAAGAGCTGAGCTCTTGCGCAGTCATGAATATTTTGCATCATCATCGCTATCTGGATCTTCCTCCATGATGGGATAGACGTACTCTTGTGCAATGACATCCTCTTCAGCAGTGGGCTGATGTGAAGGCTTGGAAGCAGGTGCATAGAGGATGGGATCAACCAGGTACTTGGCATCCAAGACTCGCGTCCAAGTGCCTTCCGATTTCATTATCCATGTCAAACCAGGAGGTAACTCCTCAAATCAGAATGTGTTATTGAATGAAGAATGAACATGCATTTATACATGGAGGTGAGGCTATTGGGATTCATCTCCCAATGACTCTTGACCTTCCTTATTTCCCAATATTATTTATTATACAAAATTAAATATCCACACCCATCCCATAGGATTAGGTGTCAACATTCCCCTCTTTAATCCGAAGGGATGTTGGTGAGTCCAAGCATCGATCTGAACTTTTCAAACTTTTCTCTTCCAAGTGCTTTGGTGAAGATGTCAGCAGTTTGCTCATTTGTGGAACAATGATGTAGATGGATAGTTTTGGCCTGAACATGATGTCGAATTAGATGGTACTTTGTATTGATGTGCTTTGTTCGATCATGGAACTTTGGGTTCTTGGCCAACTTTATTGCAGAAGTGTTGTCGATCATGAGTGGAGTGGAATACATTTGTTTCATTTGCAAATCTTCCAGGATCTTCCGGAGCCACACAATTTCTTTTGTTGCTTCAGCTGCTGCCACATATTCTGCCTCGGTTGTGGAATCTGCTGGAACTGACTGTTTGCGTGATCTCCATGAGACAGCTCCTGATCCAAGACTCATGGTGTAACCTATAGTAGACACCCCTATTTCTTTGTCGCCATCAAAGTCTGAATCAGAGTATCCGATCAAGCTGAAGTCGCCTACCTGTGTATATTTGAGTCCAAAGTCTTGAGTCCCCTTCAAGTAACTTAGCACTCTTTTTGCAGCAGACCAATGTCCTTCACAAGGTTTTTGCATGAACCTTGAGAGGATTCCAACAGCAAATGAGATGTCAGGTCTGGTGGTGGTCAGATAGATAAGACTTCCTACAAGCTGTCTATACTTAGTTGCATCCTCAAACTCCTTCCCTTCAATAGATGTGAGCTTCAAGTTTTGTTCCATTGGAGTGCTTAAGGGATTACAGTCATCCATGCCAAATTTGTTCAAGAGATCTCCAATGTATTTCTTCTGAGAAAGAAATATGAATTTAGGATGTTGAATTACTTCAATACCCAAATAGTAATGAACATGACCCAAATCAGTCATTTCAAAACCTTTCTTCAACTCTTTCTTCATGGATGCAATATAGCTCTCATTGTTTCCTATTATCAAAAGATCATCTACATATACCACAAGATATACAACTGTTTTTCCAAATTTCTTAACAAACAAAGTTGCATCATCAAGATCAAAATGTTTGAAGTCAAGTTTCAGAAGATGCTCGGTCAATTTCTCATACCAGGCTCGTGGTGCTTGCTTGAGGCCATACAAGGATTTTAAAAGTTTGCAAACTTTGTGTTCTTGACCCTTTATCACAAATCCTTCTGGCTGGGACATATAAACTTTCTCCTTTAGATCTCCATTCAAGAAGGCTATTTTTACATCCATCTGATGGACTTTCCATCCACTCTGAGCTGCTAAGGCAAAGAGAGTCCGGATGGTGGTCCATTTTGTTGTGGGAGCAAAAGTTTCTTCATAATCGACTCCTTCTTTCTGTGCGAATCCTTTTGCCACAAGCCTGGCCTTGTGCTTGTCAAGTGAGCCATCTGCTTTGTACTTGTTCTTGTAGACCCACTTACAGCCAATTGGTTCCGTTCCCAAAGGTGGATCAACCAGCTTCCAAGTGCCATTCTTTATCAAGGCATCATACTCCTTTTGCATCACTTCTTTCCATTCATCATGAGAAGTGGCTTCTTTGAAGGAAGTTGGTTCATGATCTGTAGACAAACTCAATTCACAGTTATAAGCAATATCCATATCAACAGGGGAATCAGAATTATCTACATCACCTTCGATTTGTTGAGTGGAACTCCTTGTTCCTGTTTTTCCAACCTCATCAGGATGAACATTCTCCAGTGTCTTTGTCAGCCATTTGGGAGGACCTTTCTGAGATGGCCCAGGCTGGTCATTTGACCGAGTTGGGATTGATTCAAGATTCAATCTCCCAATTCTGTCAATCACATCGTCCAATGTGTCATCCGTGGTTGTTTCTTCATGTGGGGGAGAGAGTGCTTCAGGACATGATTCCACAGTTTGATTCAATATCGGAATCCCTCCTTCAAGATGTGGAATCACATTATCAAATTCTTGGAAGGACTTTGCATGTGTGAATCTATCCAGGAAATCAAGTTGCCGCTCAACAACCTTGTCACTCTTGGAATATTCAAGGAATATGACATCTCTTGCTATCACAAACTTCTTATTTGCTTCATCATAGAGACGATATCCTTTGGAGGTATTGGAGTACCCCAAGAAGATACATTTTCTGCTTCTAGCACCAAGTTTGTTCCTTTGACCCTTGGGTATCAAGGCATAACAGGTGGACCCAAAGACCGTGAAATGATTTACCGAAGGAATGTGGCCATGCCACATTTCAAAAGGAGTTTTGTTTCTAATTGAACTTGAAGGACACCTATTCTTTATGTAAACAGCACATAGAACTGCATTAGCCCAAAACATCAATTTTACATTCTTGAAAAATAACATGGAGCGGACCATATTTAAGATGGTTCTGTTCATTCTTTCAGCTACACCGTTCTGTTGTGGATTATATGGCACAGTGGTTTGATGTTTGATTCCATGTTGACGAAGATAATTTTCAAATTCGTTTGAAGTGTATTCTTTTCCATTATCAGTACGTAGAGAGCCAATATTTGTTTGTGCATCATTTTCAATCCATGCATGAAAATTCTTGAAAGTTTGAAAAGCATCAGACTTATTCTTCAGTAAGTAAATCCAACACATTCTGGTGTAGTCATCAATAAATGTCATCATGTATTTTTTTCCATTTGCAGAAGCAATAGGCATAGGGCCACATAAATCTGAATGAACAAGCTCAAGTTTTCTATGTTCTCTGGAGTGTGAATCATGAAATGGTTGTTTGCTATGCTTTCCTAGAATACAAGCATCACATTCCTTAGGTTTTCTAGGAATTGTAGGCAGTCCATTAACACCATTTTTCTTCAACAAACGAAGGCTGTCATAGTTTAAGTGTCCAAATCTAGCATGCCATAAAAGACTCGATGGGAATGTACCTTCATCATGATGTGAACTGAATGCAAAGTTTTGAGCATGAGCAGATGAACCTTTCAGCTTCAAGAGTCTCCCTTCTTCTATTCCCTCCATGACAAGTGAGTGATCTGATGCTTTTCTGACCTCTGCCTTGCCATCAAAAAAGTGAATTGAGTGTCCTTGCTACCGGATTTCGACCAGGGACAGCAAGTTTCTCAGGGAGGTATAGAACCTCATGTAGGATATGATCTGGAAGACCAGGCAGTTTAAGCCTGACTGTGCCAAGCCCTGATGGCTTGAGTTTGGATTTATCTGCAAAATATACTGCTCCATCAACTTTGTCAGTGAATTCTTCAAAAAAATCTTTTCTAAATGTCATGTGACATGTTTCTCCTGAATCTAGCAACCAATCATCTCTCCATGAAGTAAATGAAACATCAAATAGGTTTTCAGTTACTCCATTGTTACAATGTGCTAGAACAGAATGAGCTGATTCAGCTGGTTTACCTTTGTCTTTGTCATTAGTTTTACCGTTGTCTTGATTTGTTTGCTGCTGAGCTTTAGATTGTCTGCCCCCCTTTTCTCTGAAGTTTCTTCTTCGTCTTCTGCTTTCTCTTCCTCCGGATGGACCTGAAGCATGTTTCTTTTCTCTCTGTGCCAAGTAGGCAGCCTCTTTAGAAGATGAAGGGACTGTCATCTTCTTTTGAAGGAGGAGAGAAAAAAAAACTTTGCTGGAGAATCTCTTTTGAAGGAGGGAAAACAAAAATACTCTTTGCTGGAAAATATACTCTGAATTTAAAAAGACAAAAAATATTTGCTGGAAACTGAATTTAAAAGGACACAAAAGCTCTTGCTAAAAACTGAATTCTGCACCAAAAAATATATATATATATATATATATATTTTTGTTTGGAAAAAATTTTTGTATGGGAGGTCGATATGGAATGGCGGTATTATAAGGTGGTGGAATGGTATATGAATGGGAGAAGCGGTATTGAATATTATGAAGGGTGGTATGAAGTGTTATAAAAAGAGTGGCGGTATTGAGGGGCGGTATTATTTGAAAGGGTGTATGTAAAAGAGTGAAGAGGGAGCTGTATTATATATGCCAGCGCATAAGTGGAGGCGGCATAATATATGACTGTAATGGTATTGTATAAGTGGAGGTGGTGGTTTTAAAAGTTGGGAGGGGCGTTGTATTAACGTATGGAAGGGCGTAATATCATAACGCAGACAGCGTGAGGGAGGGTGGTAATATATATAAAAGAGGCCACAGAGGGGCGGAAATGTAAAAGATGGGAAGGTGTAAAAACAACGTATGGTGTGACAACGTATTATATATGCAAGAGGGGCGTATTATTAAATAGGAGAGGGTGGTATTGAATGTAATGAGGGCGGTAATATATGAACCTGTATTGCAGCGTGGAGGGAGCGGTATACAATATGGATGGACTGCGTGGTGTATAGCGTGGGCGGTATTGTATTAAAGAGCGCTATTCGTGTTATGGAGTGGCGGTTTCACAAATGCAGACAGCGTTTTGTTATGTGGACAACGCATATTATATATGACAGCGTATATGACTGTGACTTGACGTTAATGTTATATGGAGTGGGAGGAATTGACAGCGCTGTGTTGTATTATGAATAGTGTGGGGGCGGATAAAACGTAAATGGAGGGTCGACCGAGCGCTGCAATATACCTGACTGTGTTTTATATAATGGAGAGCCGACCGAGCGATGAGGGTGAGGAGGCGTTGGGAATGGGAATGCAACGGCGCCAGCGTTGTGTAGTGACAGCGCGTGTCAAATCAGGATTCGAGCCAGCGCAGGAACACAGGTGGATGGGGAAGGCGATGGGAATGCAAAACGCAGGTGGAATGGAAATAACAGTCAGAGAACTGTATAAACTTATAAAAAAATTCCGCCAGACAGAGCAACGTATACCAAGGCGCAGTAATATGGAGGGATGTGAGGAGGTATTTATGACAACGTATGAGCGAGGGAAGGGAGCGTTGTTTAGGGAGATAGCAGGTAGGTAGGGGAAACGGGTGAGTCGATAGGTATGGAGAATGGAGGAGGCCAAATGACTGTTACAAAAAAAAACTGAAATGGCAGTTGCAGGTGCTGAGTTGCAGGAACTGCAGAAATTGCAGGGGCTGCAAAATACTCAGATATTGTAGGAGCTGAACCTGCAGAAGTCAGAGACTATAGAATTTGCAGAAATAGAAAAAAAAATGCAGAATTTCAGTCTAGCAATAAGGAGCAGCAAAAACTATTAATAAAAATTGACTGAGCAAAGGAGAGGGAGTTACACCATAGGCAGAAATGCCAATAGTGGGACTGGCTCTGATACCATGTCAAACCAGGAGGTAAATCCTCAAATCAGAATGTGTTATTGAATGAAGAATGAATATGCATTTATACATGGAGGTGAGGCTATTGGGATTCATCTCCCAATGACTCTTTACCTTTCTTATTTCCCAATATTATTTATTATACAAAATTAAATATCCACACCCATCCCATAGGATTAGGTGTCAACAATCCAAATGTCTGTGTCATCCCATTCATCCTCCTGTGCTGGAAGAGACTCAGTCTTGCGGGGCAAGGGGTGCTCCTGGTGCGCAATGGTGGATTTCCTTGGTCTGCTTCTGCCTCTCTTCATTACATGAGTGGGGGCTCCTCCTCTTGGCCAAGTTCAGGGCTCTGGGGGGCCTCTCTAACATGACTTCTTGAGGAGGAGCCTTCAACGGATTCCAATCGATTATCTGGGCCCCAGTGGTAGCAACCAAGGATTGCACCTCTCTGGCCTCCTCTGATGGTTCTTTGGCATAGTCTAGGAGTCATGGTCAAATGAAGCAGGGGGTTGTTGGGGGTCTGAGAGGAGGTGAGGAACAACTCTGACCCGAGATAGGAGGTGCGTAGCGAGGTGCTATTGGATAGGGAGGTACGTTGATGGAGGATGCGTAACAAGGGGTGCAGGATAATGGAAGCACACAAGTTGGTGAAACTAGCACGACAGGTGGATCTGATGTGAGGCATGCATTCAGGGGGGTAACCTGCCCGGGGGATTCTGTGCAGTGCAACACTGGGGGGGAGGCTCCGCGGTAGACTAGGCACATAGGAGGGCTGGAACTGAATAAAAAAAACCAAAAGGAATAGACTATGAGTAGCTTTGTGCTGTAGGTCCTCCCCTTTTGTAGGCATGTGACACATGCGAATATGTTGAGCATTATTATGCCTTGCTCGCAGCTCCATTCTATAACTGTTTTCATGAGTAGGCATGTGCATAGAGTTATGGCTGAACATCATATACGTCAAGGAGATCATTCAAAATATTGCAGCAGAGAGGTGACCCGGAGGGGATGTTGTTGTCTTTGTGTGTCTTTATGATGTCTGGTCTCTGTCATATCATGTGAATTATTGTAGGAGTGAGGATCTATGTCGAGTGAAGGCCTGTGCTGCAGATCTTCATCATCTCGAGCATGGGAGAGACTACTTTCATGTGTGTTGCTACTGTCACCCGCATCCGGGGAAAAAGAATTATATTAGTTTTATTATTTATTAGTTTTTAAGAAGATTTAATGATAATTGTTTTTTATTTATATATTTGAAGCATTATATAAATGTTGATATCAATAATAACTATTGATATTAATCTATCAAACTATTGTTTAATGAAAATGCTAATTTAATCACTAAAACCGAGGTCTTTTTCCAAAGTACTTTTGCATTGATCAAGATTATTACACAAAGAGGCACTCTATAATCAATATGAGGGAGATATTGTCCCATAACATTACCTATAGTCCATTATGACGAAGATGTACTGATAAAGTTATATTTAAAAATAAAAAAATAATACTTACATTAAAAAATGAAAAAAATAGTAATAACAAGAAAAATCAATGTGAGTCATAAATAAAAGACTTCAATTTCTATTTTAATTTGACACCAACTTATATAACGATATAAAGTAATTGAAGGTAAAAAATGTAATTTTCTCTTTATTTTTTCGATCAAGAAACTTCCAATATATTATAAAAAAGAAACAACGTACATTCTAGAGGTATTATACTCTCCCTGCATCATTATCGTCAGGTTTATTAGCGAAGAAAGAAATGCAAAAACATAAAAGATGTGTCCATTTATTAAATTTATTCCAAGGAAAAAATGACTATATTTCCCAAAATACATGTAGAACCAAAAAACATCATGCAAATTTCATATCAGAGCAGAGGATTCAGAGCTAGACTAGCCAGGGGTTGCTAGAGGGCCATGCCCTTCATGAACACGATAGTCAATATGTGTCAGACGTGCCTTGATCTCATCCCTTCGCTCATTGATGCATTGTTGATTGCATCTCACATAAGCTAACCACTGTATAATTTCTCCTTGGTTGTATTGAACATCATTTATATATGCAATGATCTCATTTTGGTCACCATACCTTTGTTAGCGAATGATTTCGAGGTTGGCCTGAATATCTCACAGCTAATTAGCTATCATTTCAATCCATGGAGGTTCCTCTCCTCGATTCGAATACTGGGTTCAAACATGAGCCACCTCCCCCTCCACATATTCTCCTTCCACTTCATCCGCGTTTAGCTCCTTTTCCCGGTCAACTCATTCACTAGCTTCCCATGAAGCCCAACACCCCATCAGGCATGCCCACACTAAAACATCATATCTTCCACTTTTGACTAGTAGACCACACACCGATAATTTAAAACAATGAGGTCACACCTCTTTTTATGCACTTCACCTACGAGAATAATAGAATGACAAAAATATGAAACAATATTTCCATAAACACATAAATATCACATGAATTGAAACAAGTTGCAAAGGTATTTTATTATTCAGAAGTAAAATACAATGTTCACTTGTCTCTTCAAGGAAGAAACCTCCAATAGAGCAGATTTTAATTACAATAAAACTCGATGATTCTTCCCTTGCTATCTAAGAATATTTATAGCTTTATGACATCCAAAACCCTAACTACTAGTGTTCCCTTACATAATCCAGGTTAACTACTTTATTTATTAACTATGGCATGTTTATAACTAATTTTGGTCCCTTTTCTGTAATGAGGGTCAACCACTTATAATTATTATTAAAGAGGATAATATCTTGTTGAGAAGTGTAGCAAGAAAGACTCAATTTTACTTTACCTTGGTCAAATTGAAAATTTTGAATTTCCACATTAGTAGACAATGTGGAGGCACTTAACTAAGGTGACATGGCTCTTTTCACTTAGTTAGGTGACAAATGAAAAGTGTTTCTAATCTTTAATTGGAAGAATATGGGAAAATGGCCGAAAAAAATGGTCATTAAGTTATAAAAGGGAAAAGTGAGGATTCTCTCCTCATTTTGTCACTTGTTGTTTGAGAAAATGATTTGTAAATTTTTTTTGCAAAATATATTAAGGGTTGAGAAACCCTAGCTGTTGTTGCTAGCTTCAGTGTTGAAACTATGCAACCTAGCTGGTTCAGGAAGTGGAATCATTTAGATTCCACCATTACACTATCAAGGTTAAGAGGTTTGTGTAATATAATGGAGGTAAAAGGTGTTATACATTGATTTTATCTTTTGATAAATATATTTTTCTATCACATTTTATAGGTTGAGGAAAACCCATGAATTTACCTAGCTTTCAAGCCATTCTAATAGGTCATACTAGTGAATAAAGAGGCAACATTTAATATTGAGTTGCATTCATTGTGGGTCAAATCTCTTATTTTTGGAATAGGATGAGAATTTTCTTTAGTTGGGGTTGATATTATTTTTGTGGTTGACTGAGTTTGTGTGCACACAATGGCCAACATTTCCTTGTTGAATACAGGAGTTGAGTTCCTTCTATTTGCATTCCAAGGGTTCAATATCTAATTTCTGGGCATGTTTCTTGTGTGGGACAAGTTTGGCTTCAAGGGAAACCAATTTTACAGTGTTTATATTAGACGTTTGTGGGTTGAGTTTGTATATCAATGGTTGGGCATATAATTGGTTGGAAGCCACAAGCTCTGTGAGTCATCTTTGACTATTCTTTAGGTTAGGATACTTTTCTCTTTGCTATCATTAGTTCAATAGAGGTATAGAAACTCATTCTTTGATAAATGTATAATAATTTTGCACACTATATTCATGTAAATATGAGAAGAGCTAGTGGTTTTACCTTTAATTTTTCCATTGATTGATATTCAATTGAGTCAAAAAAATTTTATTTATCCCAAAAGTGTACTCCCATTGTAGTTTTAGAAAAGGAACCTTACTTGAGTAGCCAAATTGAGCATTCTTACCTTGAATTTTATTTGAAAAAATGCATATATAAAGTTCCATCGCTTTATTGCTCATTGTACACTTTTTATACATTGGTGAAATTACTATGGCTTCCATTGTATGACTAGTATAAACCTTCAATTAGTGATATATTATATTTCTGGGTTTTGAATTAATTTCATCTTGCTAATTTAGAGCACTTAATGAATCCTTGAATTTCATGTATCTCCTTTTTGGAATTAAAATCATAACAATGCATCTACAACCAAATATCATTAAACTATTTGATGAAATTTCTCACTGGAGATTCCATAAAAACTTAGAATACTGTGGCAGGTTTAAGATACTTCCAAGAAGGTATCTTGCACTCTTTGGGTAACATGTTTAAAAAACTATACATTAAAAATATCTTCACACAATCCTCTTTAATAAATTATGAAACGAGATAAACAGTTGGAATAGAAATTAAAAATATCTCGTGATTGAAAATGAACAATAACCATGTTATCACTATACAAACTAAAAAAAATAGATAGAAAAATGTTGCAAATGGTGAATATCTATCATTATTGTGCCACACTTTCAACAATAAGATGATATTTGACTATAATCAATCAACCTTTAATTGACTCACTCACACAATTCTTATATTGAATTTTTAATTTTGTTTATTCAATGTTTAAATTCCATGATTTTATTCTATTAAAAATGCTTAAGCATGAAATTAACATCCACGTACATTTCTCAAAGAAATTTGACTTTAGAAAACTTGAACTCGAAATTACTTTCTCAAGTCTTATTATTCTTAGGATGACATTTACATATTGCAATGGAGTGGGTTAGAGATTCTTTCGTGTTGTTTCAAAAATTCAAATCCTATTGAGAAAATCTCTTCTACTTTGCTACAAACATTTTTTGAATAATGTCCTATTATTGTCAACATCCTTCATTCTCTTGCTTTTTACACTTGGTTTCAATATATCAATAGGAAATTAAATCAACTAGTGGGCACCTATATTCTTCTCACTAAATGCATTCACTTTCTAGATGCGCATAAGTTCTAATTTTGTCTTTGTAAGGAAAACCACTTCAAGGATTCCATGAACCATATTCACCATGAACATCAAATTCATATTCTTGATATCCAAAGATCAAGCTCCCATCCTTTTCCCATTGAGTCTCTCTATATAAAACACTTTTATAAATATTGTTAATTAATTTCAAATTAATATTTAATCATTTTTTTAAATATTATTTAAAAATATTATATTATTACCCATACTTTTTAAGTAATATTTAACCAAAAATTTAGTAATTTTATAGTATCATTTTCAAATACTAAAATAATTTCCAACTTTTAAACAAAAAATTGATGATGATGATTTATAATTTTCTTTCTACATTCTTAGTTTTCTTGAGTTGAAAGATAAGAAGTTTGGTAATGTGACAGATATTTGAAATCGAGGCCTAATGTCAGAATAAGTTGGATAATCTAAGAGAAAGAATTTTTCATATGCAACCCTCTTTGTCTAAAAAATGTGACATAGGAATTGAAGAATGCCTAGTTTCATCATGGAGCTCATGAGAATTTGGTATTGTTTTAGTAATGTATGTTTTCTTATTTACATTAGTCAAGAAAGGAAGATGCTTTTTATTTTCAAGATTTGGGACCACCTACTTATAATAGCTTAATTTCCATTTTCTCTCTAACTTTGTATCACTCTCAATTTTCTTCTTAAATTTTCATGTGATTTTCATGTGATAATATCTTTAATATTATCCTTGTTCTACAAAATGATCTCCTCCTTTATCTCCAAATGGTGTAATCAAGATTGGGCATTCTCATACCATCCCCTCTTAATCCTAAGGTTGTTTGGGTTAGCCTTATAAGAAATTTTATTGTATTCTATGGTGTTTAACCTCTTTTTATCCATAATATACTCAACTATGACCATGCTTTCAATAGCGGAAACACTTAATTCGAGGAGGAGAGTTGGGTAGGATGTATTCCTTTATAAATTCATTTTTTATTGCTTTAATATTCCTCCAAGACTCTTTGGAGATACTACATACCCAAAACTCACATCCATATGAAAAAATACGAATGAAAAGAGTTTCAAAGATGATTTTTATTTATTTTTGTTAAAACTGGAGAGAGAGAGAGAGAGAGAGAGAGAATTTTATATAAATCAATTTTTATAAAATTTAGAAAAGGGAAATGCTTAACCTTATATAAAAATGATATTAATTGGTCGTACAACATGACTTCAAATTAGTTTTTCTTGGATAAGAACAAGGTTGTCTTCCTTAATGAAAGGCAATAAGTTAATTTCCCAAGATCCAAATGCATCTAGAAAGAGTGAAAGTTTATCCATACTGAGTGACTATTCAAGGATGTATAATTTTCTTTCAAAAATGATAATGAATCAACTCACATTTTTGGACAATAGAATGTATCCTCTATTACTAGTTGACAATTAAATTATATAATAAGCCTTTAAACTATTGAAAAAAATATATGGTTTTAATTATATAGATAAAAGTATTTATATATACATTTTTTTATAAGAGTTTTTTTTTTAAGAACCCGTTTCACCATTAGATCACTAATCGATTTTCATAAATTATAATTAATATATTTAAAAAAATAATTATTTTGATTTATTGATAATATTGATATGGAATTATAACATTTTATTAGAAAGTGGATCTTATTAATAAGGTTAAGTATTAGAGTTTGAGTTTTTAGATAATTACAAAATTCAAATTCACATTGTTATTGGTTGTCATAATTATAGAGTATGAGTTTTTTCACAATGACAAAGTGTATCATCACATCGAGTTGTCATAATTACGTCATACGGCGTCACTATTTGAAAACAACTTACCTCTGTGCCACGTGTATTATTTTGAGCCATTCATCTCAAATTTTTGACGATTAAAGAAGTTCCCACCATTAGATCAACATTCTATGGTGAACATTATGCTGGAAGTTAGTTATAAAAAATTTGTTACAGTAACGAGTTTGTAACCCCAAGTTCATGTGTCTAGATCCAAGACTTATTTCCCAGGGTCGAATCGTGAAATTAACATCAGTTTCGTCAAAAGAATCTGAAGCGGCTACTCTTCCTGGACTAGAAACTGAGATTGCCGAGGAAGGAAATGGCATCAAAACCTCCAATTTTCCTTATTTTATTTCATAGAAATGGGTCGGTCCAACATTTGTGAATTCTCCAAGTCTAAGATCCTTGCCTTTATAACTACAAGGAAAAGACCCTCTAGTGGATGTTTTTGAGGAACCCCATAGAAAAATACCCCCTACATCTGTTTCTAGCAGAGGTTACTAGAGGAGGTTGGTGGGAAGAGGGTTTTGCGGATGTTTTCTACTCGGTGAGCTTATCATTAAACGTTGCCCTGGTGCTTTGCAATATCGAAAGCACCGGTGTGCACAAAAAAATTGGCACACTGGACACCGTGCACTCCGTACACACCCGCCCGGTGCGTCGTATTATTCTATAGCACCGGTGCATCTCAACTCTTCCGCACCGGTGCATTATAAAACATTGTACCAAAAATGAAACCACCCGGTGCGGTAGAAAGAAACTGCACTGGTGCATCATAAGACAATGCGCCAAACATAAGCCGACCAGTGTGTTTGTAACAAAAAGAACTGGTGCACCTATAAACCATGTGCACCTGTAAAGGGTTAAATTAAAAAAATAATTACAGCAAAAAATCCAGATTTTTCATTTTCCAGTGCTCCTAAGCTCTCAATTACCAGTGCGCACTCTACCATAGAATGCATCAGTGCGCACAAAACATTGGCACACTGAACTACGTGCGCTACGTACACACCCGCCCGAAGCGTCCTATTATGGTCACGCACTAGTGATTTAGTACTCTTCCGTGTTGGTGCATCATAAAACACTACGCCAAAACAAAAATGTGCCAATGAAGAGAATCGGTGCGCCTATAAAACTTATGCACCGAAATATCGTTAAATAAATAAAATATTAAGGCTAAAAAACTGGTGCTTTAAGACTATTCCACGCTGGTGCGTTATGAATATTCCACCTCAGTGCATCATCAAAACATCATGCCAAAATTGAAACATCCCAATGAGGTGTTAGGGAACCACCCCGGTGCATTATTAACAACGCGCCAAATCTAACACCGCCCGGTGCGGTTTTAAGTAAGCGTACTAGTGCACCTATCAAACCCCGCACATCGGAACAGGGTTAGATAAAAAAACATTACGGCCAAAAACCACATTTTTCACTTTCCTCAGTGCTCCAGAGCTCTCAAGCACTGGTGCCATTTCCCTTCTCTGAACCGCCCTGACATTAGTGCTCTCATTTCACCCATTGCATGCACTGTTGCTCTACATTGGCCACCAATTTCCAGGTTGCATTTTGAAAAACGATGGTCAAATTTTCTTTTTCAAATTTTACAGCCAATATGCCTCCTCGACGACGAAATGTATAGGTATTTTTCTATTTTTTCCATAATTAAGCCTTTTAGTGGATTATAATTTGAAATAACCATTAAAAAAGAAAAAAAAATATTTGTCGCGTGGTGCACCTGAGCTGTTTGACTCGCACCGGATAGCGGTTTTACCTATAAAATTGACAGGCCGCACTGCCGCTGGTGCTAACGGTTTCTGCACCATTTCCGGGGAAGTTCTAAAGGCACCCTACATAATTTTAAATTGAAAAAAAATAAAATGCGGTGCGCTCATTTAGCCAGGTGCACCATTGACCATGGGAATCCCAGTGCGGTGCGTTGACGGAATTATTCACCCCGGTGTATGTCAACGCACCACATTCTGCATTCCAAGAGGGTCAACAGTGCAGCCAGGTAAAAGACCGCACCATCGACTATGTAATTTTCATGAAGTCGGTGCGCTGACACGACTATACGCTCTGGGGCGTATATTTTAGTCAACGCACCACTATTCTGAACTTAGATATAGTCAATGGTGCTTTAAAAATAGAAAGTTGCACCGAGGTTGGTGCATTGTATTTCATTAGGGGCATTGGCACCGGTGCGCTACAAAATTAAGCCACACCGCCACCGGTGCGTGACTGTTTTTTTGGCACACTGACTGGTCTATTTATTTAAAAAAAAAAAAACATAGATATGTATATTCCTAAATACATGCCTAGTTTAATATAAAAAAATTATTTAATATGTCAATGATTCAGAGAGAAGAGGAGGAACAAAAAAAACAACAAGTTGAAAAGTATGACATGATTCACCAATGGGAGGCCCGAGAGAGGGAGAGAGATGCATACCCTCGCCCTATTACAGCAGATACCCAGGATACCCTTAGGAAGGTAGGCCTCCTCAAGTTCGATGAGGAGGCTACTTCCCTAAAGGCCCATAGTGTGTTTTTGAGATATCTTATCCGTAGGTGGAATGCCCATCGATAGGCTTTCTAGGTTGGTCCTGACTAGTGGTACACACCCACTGAGGAGGATATTTATTTTATTACAGGACTATCGAGGAGAGGGGTGGATTTTCCCTCATTCCCAGACATGCCAGCTGGTTGTGTAGCAGGGAGTCAGTTAGTTTACTCCCAAAGATACATTGGAGCACATGTACTATCTCCTTCAAAGTTTCAGGTACCTGGAGGTCAGTTACGTATAGGTGCATTTGGTAGACAGGATGTGCACTGCCTCTCACTTATCATTTCGACCATTTTGCACAACACCAGTGATGGGAAACACATTAGTTGTTCGCTTTTATATTATGTTGATTGTTTAGTACAACAGCGACGACTTGTCAGGTGGTTTGCCATTTTTTTGCAACAGTTTTGTATGGCCTTAGATAGATGTCGTTCTCATGCACAAGGGAGAGTCAACTTCCCTTTTACTTTAGAGTTGTTTTGTTTATTTTTTGAGAGGTTTCCAGAGATGAGACCTAGTTTTGTTCGACAGCCTCGTAGGTTGATGTTTGAGGCCTGGTTGCACATGTGGGGGCAGATGATGCCCAAGAGGGGAGACACTATGTTTCCAGCAAGGATATCGCATGATGCACTAGACTTACTAGCTAGTGTTGATGGGATACATCCATTCATTATGGTCCCATGTCCTTATGCTCGATTAGATTGGCGAGGGTGTCCCAACATCCTCTTCACAGATGATAGAGGTAATATTAATGTTTTATTTATATTCCAACATGTTCTTTAACTTGTTTCTATTAAATTGTGTAATGAAATTGTATAATTATTGTTGTGTACTTGTATATATTTTGCAGACATTGCCTCTTTTGATGGCAAGAAGATGCCGGATCCACCACATGATCCAGGTGTGGATCCTGATGACGATCAGGACATGGCCGATGCTGAGGATGATTATGATCAGGATGAGGCCGGTGCAGCAGAGAGACATGCTCTTGCTCATGGTGCACCGGTATTGCATTTTTCTAGGCACGGTCGACCTGAGACTGGATATAGGATGGAGTTGGGAAACCAACTCTATGCATTTATTGTTGATGCAGGCATCAGGCCCACTCATTACAGAGACATACAGGCCTATGATAGGCTGTTACGGATGTGGAGAGGCATGATGCGTGACAGGTATGGCCTGATGCGGCATGTTGTAGGAGCTACGACAGTTGTTACATGATTGAGGAGGATTGTCCGTAGCTATAGGCATAGTCGAGCCGCGACACGTGCTGGACAGTCCACGAGAAATGGCTCACATGCATCTCATGATCGTTCACCTTGCACCATGCTCAATGAGCATGAGCTAGCTCCACTAGCAGCATCTAGCAGCAGTCATCATGGAGATGAGGCTGGACCATTGGCCACGTCCATTCAGTAGCCTGCTGTAGCATCCTTCATTACTAGTCATGATCATGAGCAGGTGCCTGGACCATCGACCGTCGAGGTTGCACTAGTGACTGAGCAGGCCTCCATTACTACTGCTTATATTGATGTTGTACTACCACCAACTGTTGATGCATCCATCAGTACTAGTGATCATGATCATCAGCAGGCTAGACCATCGACCGTCGAGGTTGCACCCTTTACTGAGTAGGCCCCCACTTGTACTATTATTGATGTTGTTATACTACCACCAATTGATCCATGAAATTTATATTACAGTTGTATATTTTTTACATTATATATATATATATATATATATATAGTCCATGTATTTTATGTTCATGTTGCAGTTGTACTTAATTTATATGTTGGTGATCATCATGATGTGGCGCGTATTGTTAGGTCATGTTAGATATGTTCATTTAATTTTTAGCTTACAGATAGATGTGTATATGTGATAGCATGAGTTATTTGACATGAGATGTATATTGGATGTTTGTGTTGTGATGATGTTAATATATAATGTTAATTTGATGTTTGAATGTGTTGTTTAGTCGAATATGATGTTTGTACGATGGTTATCATGATCGTGATGATGTTTATTAATTAATTTAATATTAAATGACCATGATATTTATTAAATATTATGTCGTGATTGTAAGAAATTTTAACTTTAATTGTATGTAAAATTGTAAAATTGTATTTGCATTTGTACTAATTGTAATTTTAACTGTAATTGTATGTAAAATATTTATTAATATAAAATTTTAAATGTAATTGTAATATTTAATTTATTGTGAAATGATTGTAATTGTATATAAGAAAAATTGTAAAATTGTAATTGTAATTCTAATTGTATGTAAAATTCTAAAATTGTAATTGTATTTGTAATTGTAATTGTAATTTTAATTTTAATTGTATGTAAAATATTTGTAAAATTTTAATTCTATTAATGTGAAAATTTTAATTGTATTAATGTGAAATGATTTTATTAAAATATTTAAATTTGTAAATTCGCAAATAATTGTAAAATAACAAATCTAGAATAATACAAATTTTTGTAACATAATAAAGTTTAGAAAATAATGAAAATAAATTCATGTATGTTAGAATTATCATTATTTTATTATGATTTTACATACAAAAAAAAGAACTTTATACAGTCCAGTGTGATTATCATCATAACACACACCAATGCATCGTATTACTAAGACGCACCGATGCTTCACAACTCTTCCGCATCAGTAACGAATAAACACAAATAAAAAAACACAACTCTATTTTCTTCAAGTGGAAAAAAAAGCGGCAATTTGAAAAATGGGTGGAACAATATTTTCGAAAATCTAATTTCATAAAATAATTCTTTAAATACTAAATACTTTTCATTATTTCACTATTTTTGCTAAAATTTTCAGCCAAATATTTGCAGGAGACAAACCTGGAGCAAGAGAGCATGAGGGCACTGTGGAGCAGTGAAATACCTTCGAACAGAAGTATTCAGACAATCAGAAACCAAACCTCTGGTGATTCAAACCCTGTATCATAGAATTTCAAACCATCTCGTGATTAAATTTTGTTGGAACACCTAATCCTACATGGGTAGGTGTGGAATACGAAAAGTCACAATGGAGTCCAAGTGACCTTGGAATATGAAACCAAGAGTCACACCATTGTATTATAAATGTACATCATATGTATAATGGAAAATAAGAAAGCCTCACGCTTATCCTTCATTGTGTTGAGTCTCTTGTGTGTGTGTGCTCATCTTCTCATACACCATGTGTGTGTTTCAACATGGTGTTTAACATGGTATCGAGGGCCGGCGATCGTTGGCCCTCGCTCCAAATTGGAGGAGCTACTGTGTTTATGGCCTCGTATATCTACAGTGGCTTGGCATTTTTATAAAGACTCGTAAATTGGGAGCAAGACCGCACATCCGTTTACCCCATATTTGAAGAAGTGTTTGTCATTCCATTCCGTAAGGCTTTGGAGAAGGAGCAGCATTCAGAAATTGGCAACATTCCAGCACTGATTTTGAAAAAGAGCAGCCTTGTGCATCTAAAGGTTTTCATTCTCATTCTTCGTGCAATTTCTGCATTTTAAATTCTGCTCAATTTTGAAGCGCTGCTGGAATATTGTTTAAATTGGATTTCTGAAGAAGTTTATGAGTTTTTCCATTAAAAAAATTCTGTCATTCTAGGTTTCTCTGCTGCTGGGCTATTAGAACAATTTCTGAGTTTTACTACTGAAATTTCTAGAAAATTCTACATTTATCCAATATCTGCTGCTGGAAGAAAAAATACTTTGCTCTTTCGCTACTCTGTTGTTCTCATTAATATATATATATATATATATATATATATATATATATATATATATATATATATATAAATAAAAAATAAAAAATTTCTTGTTCAGGCCTTTCGGCCCCTCTCCCTTTTTTCCAACCTGCATTTTTATTACAATACACATCACTACTCCAACCTACGCTCTCACAATCTCCATAACTCCCACGGCTCCCCACGCGCTACTCTTTACTCCGCTCCCCTTCCCACTGCAACGCCGCCTCCATTATTAAACCCTACACTCTTTGCTCAACATCTCACAGCCGGTGCCTCCTTATCACACACATCTGCACCCCCATCAAACCTCCATGCACACTCCCTATCGCATCTCTGCTCTATACGCATTATCAATTCCCATACCCTCTCTAACCCTCGGCTCTTTGCACCGTCCCTACACTCCTCACCCTCTACACATAGCAACACACCCATTATTCATACAATACGACCTCTGCAATAACACCGTGAACCCTTCCCTCCGCGGCCATAACCCGCCCCCTCTCAAACGCCCCTCACAACCCTGCGCCCCCTCACATCCCTCCGCCTCCCCCTTCCCACAGCCTTACGGCCCTCCCTACCTCGCTTCTGCTTTAATTTTTAATTAAACCGTGCCCCCACTCCCTTTTTAATTCGACTTTTCAAATTTTTTAATTCTTACCCCCCTCCCCCATTAATAAATCCCCTCCTTTTAATTACGTTCCTCTTTTAAATTTTTTAAAATTCCCTCCCACTAAATTAACCCCACTTATAATTAATTCACCTATTAATTACATTCCTCTTTTTTTAATTTTTTAAAAATTCCCTCCCACTAAATTAACTCCACTTATAATTAATTTAACTCCCCCCCTTTTCAAAATTTTCTTTTCCCTCCCATTTTTTATTAATTACATTCTTTAAATAAAATTCCCTTCCAAATAACTTCCCATATAATAAAATCTTCCCCTCCCCATTTTTAATAATTCCCTTTCCCTTAGTTTTCCCACTCCCTTTTTAATTTATTAAATTCCCTTCCTATTTAAATTTTTTTTAAATAATTTTTAATTAAAAAAAAAATACAGCAGAGAGAGAGAGGAAAGAGAGTTATGAACAGCAGAAAATGGAAAATGGCATATGAGGAGCACATGAACTGAAATTTGCAGATTTGACATCGTGATTTGTGGCATTGATTTGAAGGGTGATTTTCTTAAAGAATTTTACATGTGAAGACAAGTTTTCCATCATTGAAAACAGCTCTTTGAAGAAAAATTTCAACTGCTTTAAAGGCTTCTTTCATAGTGTTTTCAACTGCACATATTTTTGCAGAGATATTGTATTGAACTGACATTGATTTGCATCTTCATTCAAGACTTGAAGTGTATTTGAGTTGAAAAATTGTTGATTGCCCTCCATCATTTGAGGAGCACACTTTGTACTCTGAGAATCCCTTGAGTCATTTGTATTTCTTGTTGAATCACATTGTAAACGGGTGCATTTTCAGTTGAAGCCGACACCCTTTTATTTTTTGAGCCTAAGTTGTTGAAAATGGCCAAAATCAATGAGGTATTAGTGTTGTTGAATAACCTTATTCATTCAAATGTTGATGATGTGATAAAAATGAGCAAGCATGCTCTTTGTAACATTCAGAGTTGTTTGCTAGATGCACAAGAAAAGATTGAGTTTTTACAGTTGGAATCTCAGCTTCAACAAGATGAACTTCAGCAAAAGAGTCACCATTCTGAACCTGTTTCTGTTCAGAAGATTGAGAAGGACTCTCATCAGAAGAAAGAAGATAAAGTTCCAAATGATCCACATTCAGTTCCTTGTGCTAGAGCAAATGTACATGCAGATGCAGCACCTCAGCCTGCACTTCTCAAGCCCATCATCGGACCTTGGGAAGAGCTTGTCCACAACAAGCACAGAACTGGTCTTGGATATGAAAAGGATGTGTCCTTTCATATTCCAGACTACACCAAACCCATCATATTTCATAGTGCCGGATTCCTGTATGACAGTTCACCTGCAGCTGTTCCAGATCATGTTCCACTTCCACAACAGATTGAGAAATGCCAACACTGTGATCGAGTTGGCCATATGAAAGATCACTGTTTTGATCTTCATCCATGCAAGCACTGTGGTCGGCACACCCATTCTTCAGACAGATGCTTCAGACACAAGCCTCCTGCAAGAACCAAGATTCATCTTGGATGGATCGCTTCTTGGAAATGGGCATCAGCAGCCAAGAAGATGTTTACGACACATGTCAGAACTTGTTCACGCATATTGAGCAAACTTGCAGTTGA
This sequence comes from Pinus albicaulis, assembly GCA_034641835.2. Classification (NCBI taxonomy): domain Eukaryota; kingdom Viridiplantae; phylum Streptophyta; class Pinopsida; order Pinales; family Pinaceae; genus Pinus; species Pinus albicaulis. The sequence continues at coordinate 1,000,442,386 of CM076575.1, read as the reverse complement.
GTTTTCGCCATCATCTCACCTTGTCCCTGACAGGGGGGAAAATGGTGGTCATGTACAAGCTTCGACGACAGATCAAGCGAGCCTGAGCCACAATCTCTCATTCCATGTTCAGAGTTGTAGCCAGCAGTTCAAGCGAGCCTGAGCCACAATTCGTCATTCCGGATTCAGAGATGTAGCCAAAGATACGGATGCCCATGAGCATACCTTCGGTTGGTGGATAACCTAAAACCATCATTTTCGGTTGGTGGATAACCTAAAACCATCATCTTTGGTTGGTGGATAACCTAAAACCATCATTTTCAGTTGGTGGATAACCTAAAACCATCATCTTTGGTTGGTGGATAACCTAAAACCATCATTTTCGGTTGGTGGATAACCTAAAACCATCATCTTTGGTTGGTGGACAACCTAAAACCACCACAGGTAGTAGACCTCCCTTCTTTTAGGTCGAAGGTCTCCCTTTTTTATGAGGTACAATTCCTCTAGCAAAAGCCTTCAGCTTCTTGCCAGTTTTGGAAGAGTTCCGGGAACTGCAACATGTATTGCGTTCCAGTGTTTGTGGTCATCCTAAAACCACCTCCTTTTTTCCAACATTTTAGAGAGTTGATTCAGCACAAGTGCTGCCATGTATACTTTGCAGATTTGTATTACAACTCTTTTCTTGGACTCACACATACCCCTTCGGATTAAGGGGGGATGTTGGAACACCTAATCCTACATGGGTAGGTGTGGAATGCGAAAAGTCACAATGGAGTCCAAGTGACCTTGGAATATGAAACCAAGAGTCACACCATTGTACTATAAATGTACATCTTCGTATAATGGAAAATAAGAAAGCCTCACGCTTATCCTTCATTGTGTTGAGTCTCTTGTGTGTGTGTGCTCATCTTCCTCATACACCATGTGTGTGTTTCAACATGGTGTTTAACAAATTTGATTTTTTTTTTACTTTTTTTCTGCAGTTTTTTTACTTTTTCTGCATTTTTAACTATTTTTACCCTAAACCCATCAAATTTTTTTTTCCCTTTCTTCTCCCTGTTTCTGTGATTTCAGAATTAAGGTTTTTCATTTTAGATTGACGTCCAACCCACGAGATGAATTGCATAGTCGGATCCCAATCCATTCGGCCATTACATGAATTTTTCGAAAAAAATGGATTTTTCTTTATCGGTGTGCCTTGCGTACGCTACCACACTAGTGTGTTGTATTATATAGTGCACCACGTAAGTACTGTGTAGTAAAAAAATTGAAAATATTTTTTCTAAATCTATGCGCCATATCTGAAATAGAGCATCGATGCTCCATTTAACAAGGATAGCACCGTATGGTGTATTACACCATTTTTGTGGTGCGTTTATAATACCCCACACATTGTACGGTCAATTACACTATTTTTGTAGTGCGTTTATAATAGCTAACGCACCGTATGTTCTATTATACTGTTTTGCGGTGCGTTTTTAATATCCCCACACACTGGTTGCGGTGCATACCTCATGAAAGGCGTACTAGTGACTTGAGATTTATTTTCTACCTGAAAAGTTGAGAATTTATTTATAAATATATTAATGAATGATATGGTACAGGTTTCAGATTGATAAAGAAATGACTGACAAGAGATCAAGTAACAAAAATACTGTTAACACATCAAGAAAAGCAAAAAAGGCAAGTTCTTTGTAAATTCTTTATAAAAAATATTATTTTTGAACTATATGTAAGTTTAGCTAATATGTATTGTTTACTGTGTATCATTTAGAGCCACAAAATGATGAAGCTCGATATGATTATTTCAGATCTAGGACCAGAAAAGCATAAAAGTTTAATGGAAAAATTGCGAAAGGATGAATCAAGTGAATGAAAAAATACTATCAATCCAATATGAGTTTCTTTTTTTAATTATCATTAATAATATACTTAAAATTATTACATAACATCTGTCAAATAGTCTACTAATTCACATATGTTTAATTTTCTACAGGGACCAACAACTCAGAAAAGGAATGTTGTTCTAAGAAAAGAAAAAAAATAGAACATGCAAATGAAAATGAATTTCTCCTTAGCTCATCTGGAGTGGTGTTGGAAGTTAATGAAAGGGGGAAAAACTTTTACAAAAGTTTGAGGGATCTAGTGGAATGAATGTATAGACATTCTTTCCACTTACAATACAAAAATCAATCCAATGATTCCAAGAACCAAATTTTATCTAAAATACAGGAAGAGTTTCCAGAGAATTGGTCAATGAGACGTGTTAGACTTTTAATAGCAAAAACGTGCAACAACAAAAAATAAGGAATGAAAAAGTAATATTCCTTTAAATGTTTGTCTAGAATTATTTATAAATATCACTTTTGTTATATTTACTTTTCATATATCAATATCAAAATTAAATATTTTATTGTCATGTTACATTTTCAGGAAAATTATGAAAATCTCAAAAGATGAACGAGCTAATATCAGAAATATGCCAGTAGGAATGTCCAAAAAGGTGTACAAGGAGATGGTCAAAGAAATGGACAAAATTGCATCGCAGGAGGAGCCATCTCAACAACAACGTGCTTCAAATATAATATGTAATCATTGAATTTTTTGATCATTAGGTACGATAAATAAACAATTTAGCATTAAATATTAATTTTCAAGAATTTTCTTGCAGAAAGAAAAGTAAATGGAACCCATTCAGCACATAAAACAAGACGACAAGGAAGAAAAGGGTTGATCTCTAAGTTTGTGAGTAATTGTTACTTCCTTATAACAACTTAACTACATTTCATTTTTGCATTTTTTAAGTTGTTTTACAAAAATAATCATTGAATGTCTTCAAACAGGTGCTAACATACAAAGAAGAACCATCAGACGAATTGATTGAAATTGGGTTAAATATGGGTTGTGATTATATGTTGGCATATCAGAATTTAATTGTGGAATTTGTAAGCATCTATCGATCTTGTTTTACTTAGCTCCGTCTATAATTAATAGAACAAAAACATCTTTTATATTAAATATATTATTTTTTATGGGGTATAAAACTTACAGGAAACAAAGTATGGAACTGCGCCAACAGATGAAATTTTGAAAGATGGCATGGTACATGGTTTTGAAAGAATGTGTATAGTTTATGAGTCAATTGTTGCTATGGTATATCATTTTTCTTTTCGATTTACATTGATGTATATTGTCTAATATTACAATTTTCGTTATTCTCACCAATGTATATACACTCATTTCAGTTTATTTTTATGTTTGTAGATGGAAGGTGAAGAAGAAGTAAACAATCAACGACGTGGAAGTAGCTCTAACAGTGATAGCAATTCAAGCGAAGAATGATGATCACTATGTTTGGATATCAAAGCAAGGTGTTTTATTTTTTGAAATATGTCTATGAAATTAGACATTTTGTTTAATGTAATGGACATAGTGTCCCAATTGAAAGACAAAGGGATATGAATAACTGCCCCATTTTGTATGATAAAGACAGTCTTATTCATATATATATATATATATATATATATAATCATAAAATATGTTTTAATTTATTCTATTGCATTAAACATTTTCTCTATTGTGTTCTCCATTGTCGTTCTCAAATGCACTAATAAAAATTTTATTCATATGAATATTGTGATAAGATATATATGTGTCGACAATTGATGAATAATGAATTTTAAAAAACCACAATAATTCTGATATGATATAACAAATTAATCCAAACAACACATTCAAATGCATTAATAAAAATGTAATTAATATGAAAATTGTTATAAGATGTGTCGAATTTTGATGAATAATGAATTTAAAACAATCACAATAATTGGACTGTCACAGGTCGATGTTTCTAAAAAAAAAAAAATGAAAACTGGTGCGTGTCAGTAACTGTCGATCGGTGCGTTTATGTGTCTATATGCACCGGTGCCATTGTACGATCCATGGGCACCGCACAAATACCAATACTAGTTATAAATATCGGTGCGTTTGTGTGATACTGTGTATCGGGGTGTTTATGTATCTATAAGCACCGGTGCATTTTTATGATCAATGGGCACCACACGAATACTGATACCAATTATAAATCTCAGTGCCTTTCTGTGATATGACGCATTGGTGCATCATAAAGGTATACACATCGGTGCATTGATACAACCTATGGGCACCAAACAAATCCCAAGACCAATTAGAATGACCGCGTGGATTATATGACCAACACTACGCCTGGTGCGGTTTTACACCTAAACGTCCTGGTGCGTTCGTTCAACTGAGACATCCCCGGGGCGTCGTCTTCATGTACGCATCGGTGCATTAAATCCAGAGTAGTGCACCGATGAAAAAACATCCGTAATAACCTCCGACCGCCCATTTTTTTTAGTTGTGTTGAATTTCCATTAAAAGCTCTGCCAAAACCTCTGTAACCATTAAAGGATGTTGTAGAAAATGTATTTTTGATAGTTTTGGCCAATTTTATAACACTAAAAACCTCCTTTGTAACCTCCGCTAGAGGGTCTTTTCCTTGTAGTGTATCTAGATTCTCGATCAAGAAATTTGGCGAAGATGCAGCTAAAATCAATAGATTTGGAACAAGGGGTCTGAGGCGCCTGCTTGGTCTGGATTAAGAATGTTGCCTCTACTCTAGCCTCTAATTTTCCCAGATGTCTTGGTGACATGATAGGTTTTCAAGAGAGCTCCGGTTTTCATTTTTTTCCAGTATTTTTCAAGTGAAGAATTTGTTCCTGTAAACTTCTGAGTTTTCTTGTGGATAGGTTTTCAAGCTCCCTCCAGTTTAATGAGTTTGTAACCCCAACCATGTTCATGTGTCTAGATCCAAGACTTATTTCCCAGGGTAGAATCATGAAATCAATATCAGTTTCGTCAAAAGAATCTGTAGCAGCTACTCTGCCTGGAATGGAAACTAAAATTGCCAAGGAAGGCAATGGCATCAAAACCCCCAATTTTCCTACTTTTATTTCAGAGAAATGGGTCGGTCCAGCATTTGTGAATTCTCCAAGTCCAAGATCCTTGCCTTTATTTCAGGTACAAGTGTTCCATATGGCTAGCCAGATGTTCATCGCCTCTGCTACTAGGAGCAACCCTACCCCTCTATAGCATCATATATGACTCACCAGGTGTTGTCTTTTTCTGATATTATTCATATCTCATCATCAATGTATCGAACCGTTTATCACAGACAAGGGTCTGAACTTTCTTCCAAATAGTGGATTTCATTAATTTCGTTATTTATGGTTACCCCTCATCATTTTTCTTCAGCCTAAGAATGGAAATTTTGCAAGATGAAAAATAAAGTGAAAATATCTGCACCTGCAACAATACCTAGAAGCTGAGTTTGTTTGACGAGTAAGATTTAAAAAATCTAAGGTTGCTTCACAGGAAAGAATCTCCTAAATCGTAAGGTTGTCTCTGGTCATTGCACAGTTCAAATACATTGTTATTCATTCCCTTTCGTAATCCAAAAATGTCTTCCTTCCTTTCGGCTTGTTGCCTCTTCATCGATGTCCAACTATGATATGGATTACATATGCACTAGGGTCACCAGAGAGATTTGAGACCTGGCATTTAAATTAATCTGCATTTTAACTTCACAAAATCAAAAGGCATGTCTCTGCACAACCTTTTTCCTTTTTATGTAGGTTGGTATTTGTAATATTCCCTTTCTTGATCCAATAAAAGTGGATAGAATCGATCCATGGTATTTTCCCATTGTATTGACCCATGGTATTTTTTGTTGGTTTCTGAGAAAAATAATAAAATAAGGTCTCTAGAAAGTCCATCAAGCCTATAAAAGGGGAGAGAAGCTAGGCATTTAGAATCATTCTGGTTTTATCTATCTTATTTTGTTTGGGTTAAGAACTTGGCCTCGCCAGCTCTAACATTGATCTTGGGACGAAAACCCTCGTGGTGAATTTATCTGGTGGATCCATCCACGGTCCACGATTGTGCTTAGTGTTTGTTTTTGTTTTTAAGGAGCAGCCAAGCATGCCATTTGTAGGAGCTCAAATTTATTGTATGGGCATGTATTTTATTTTCAGTTAATAATAAAAATAAAAGGTTGCATTTCCAGATCCTGTCTATGTTCATGGTTTTTACTAAATGTAATTTTATTGAGAACATTAGAAATGTGCTAGATCTGACTAAATTATTAAGGTTTGGGATCTTACATTGGTATCAAAGCTATGCATCTTTCCAACCTGAGGGTTTTATGCAGGAAACTCCGATGGGATTTATTCTCACCCTAGCAGACATCCTGATCTTCGATGGTATTGAGTATCACCCTAGTTGGTTTTATTTTTCAATTGATTGAAAGAAGAATTTGTGCGTTGCAAAAGGATCATAAATTGATCTAACCTGATCTGATCTTCTGGACAGTCAAGGAGGAGGATTGGTTCAGTGGGAAACATTGAGAACGAAGTTGAATTTTTCTTAATCAAGAGATGTATTTGGAGCATGATTGTGGGTAAATGTACTTAACTCACAATTTTAAGCCATGTTTATAGTTTTGAAAATTATGACAAGAGTTGATATTTTTTTTAGGCGTTTGATTTATAAAGAAAAGGGAAGGGACATAAAGTTGAGTTTAGATTGGGAGCTGTAAGAATTTAATTATTAAAAATAAAAAATAAAATAAATAAATAATAAATAAAAATAAAAATAAATCTTTGATACAGTGTTTCTGAGCGTATTCCTTCATAGTGCATCATTTCGGGGCTTGCTAAAGTATTCCATCATGAGATGAGTTTACACATACATTGAAATCATAATATTGTCTTGTGAAAAAGGGAACATGTATTTGGGCAGCATATCTCCAAATCAAGTGCTGAAATATTATTTCGAGAGGTTGTGTTATTTATATACTTTTGCTGGCACCAACTTAACCTAGTTTCATTAGGGCCAAAATCAAAATGTGAAAAGGCAGAATAAATTTTTGTATATTTCTTTGTCTTGCTATGTGAAGATGGATTGTCTTGAAGAAATTTTGAAAAACAACCAAAAAATCCTTGATGTACTAGTGAGGCTATATGGTCCTTTAAGTAGCCATATCTCCATAGACCAAAATGATAATCAAAGCAAGAAAAAAATTCTGCAGCAAGAATGAAATAAGGAGGAGAGGACTATGCTTTATCTGCAAGGGACCTTGGGCCCTTAACCATTCCTGTCTAGGTGATAAGAATAAGGCAACAAAGACAGAACAAGAGGAGATTACTTCAAATCATGGGGAACCATTTGTAGATGGGTCTATTTATCTTCAGGATGGTGAGCAACATCATGACATTATTTAGGGAGACTTGCAGGACGACAAAAATTTGGAAGTGCATGAGGAAATTCTACCTAATGCCATTGATGAGGTTGATTCCTATACAATGGAGTTCATAGATACCCAGGGGAATATCCATGAATAATATGAACAATCAAGTATACATAAAATTCCACCAATGCATCTATGTTCGACTGTTGAAAGGGATGAACATATTGTCTCCACAAATGAAGGAGACCTGGGATATTTGAGTGAGGATCCAACCATATTGAACCAACATGATGAGTATGATCACAAGGAGCAACATGACAAACATAATGTGCAAAATGGACCATTCCTAGAGAGTTGGTCAAAGGCTCAAGTTGAAGATGTGGTCGTTGGGCATCGGGTGCAAACAAATACAGGGACAGTTAGCAATACACTAGAATTGCCAGTAGAAGAATTTCGGGAAAGGATCAAGCATTTCAAGACAGATCTTATGTTGTTGAAGTAGAAATTATGGACAGTCTGAGACACTGCCTTACAGGAGAATAGAAAAATTGAGGAACTCATAGGGGTATGTGTCGAATCAAAGACTAATTTGTCCAGTGTTGAGGAACAACTCAAATCCCTCATAAGGCAGTAAGAGGAGTATGATTGGGAGTTCCAGAGCAACCCTCTACATGAATACATAGAGAAAGCTTGCAACACCAACAACCCACCTTTATACAATGGGAAGAGCATGGAAGAGTCCTCCAAATACATCATGTTGGGTAACCAAGTAGAGCATCATGAATCGAGCATCGAACAACATCAACATAGTAGATTTGCAGATATTCATTCTTTCCCAAGTATGGATTGGCGAGAGATAATGAGTTGGTATTCTATTGATGGGTTGATTATTTGGAGGATACCCATAACCAAGGGAAAATTACAGCTTGAACCACTTGGTGCGGACAACAATGGAGAGTTGAAATGGTACCATAACCCACAGGTCCCAGGATTTAGGTGGTATTGGGATTTAGGAGAATCCATTGAGGAAAGGATTGGTCAAAGGATTGTTTAGGATCCAAGTATCGAAGGATCCATTTAGGACCATTCAACATGAAGGGCGCATTGGATTGTATGGGATCTTGGTATCAATGTACAAATTCTTCTGTTGTGGATAGAAGTGGATCGCTTGAGGACAAGCAATATTTGGGCGGGAGGATTTGTAATATTCCCTTTCTTGTTCCAGTCAAAGTGGATAGAATCGATCCATGGTACTTACCGTGGTATTTTCCCATGGTATTAACCCATGGTATTTGTTGTTGGTTTCCAAGAAAAATAATAAAATAAGGTCTCTAGAAAGTCCATCAAGCCTATAAAAGGGGAGAGAAGCTAGGCATTTAGAATCATTCTAGTTTTATCTATCTTATTGTGTTTGGGTTGAGAACTTGACCTGGCCAGTTTTAACATTGATCCCGGGATGAAAACCCCCTGTGGTGAATTTATCTGGTGGATCTATCCAGGGTCCACAATTGTGCTTAGTGTTTGTTTTTTTTTTAAGGAGTAGCCAAGCATGCCATTTGCAGGAGCTCAAATTTATTGTATGGGCATGTATTTTATTTTCAGTTAATAATATAAATAAAAGGCTGCATTTCCAGATCCCGTCTATGTTCATATTTTTTATTGAATGTAATTTTATTGAGAACATTAGAAATGTGCTATATCTGACTAAATTATTAAGGTTTGGGATCTTACAGACAAAGGCCCAACCACTACACCAAAAGCCCGAACTGTTAGTGAGGGTGGCATTCCAAGGTGTTAAGGGTGGGGTCTTAACCCCCACTGGAGCATCTGAGGGCGGGGGCCCTTGCACAACACCCCTCATTACGCAGACCTCGAACACGTGGCTACAGGCCCTACCCACATACGGGACATTATAGCCCACCACGCTCCACGAGTCTTGACCTCGAGACCTCGGCTCTGATACCACAAAGGCCCAACCACTACACCAAAAGCCCAAACTGTTAGTGAGGGTGGCATCCCAGGGTGTTAAGGGTGGGGTCTTAAGGCCCACCAGAGCATCTGAGGGCGGGGGCCCTTGCGCAGCACCACTCATTATGCAGTCCCCAGACACGTGGCTGCAAGCCCTACCCACACACGGGACATTACAGATTCCACAAAGGCCCAACCACTACACCAAAAACCCGAACTATTAGTGAGGGTGGCATCCCAAGGTGTTAGGGGTGGGGTCTTAAGGCCCACCGGAGCATCTGAGGGTGGGGACCCTCGCGCAGTACTCCTCATTACACAGACCCCGGACATGTGGTTTTGGGCACTACCCGCACATGGGACATTACAGCCCACCACGCTCCGCGAGTCTCGACCTCGAGACCTCAGCTCTGATACCACTAACGCCCAACCACTACACCAAAAGACTGACCTGTTAGTGAGGGCGGCATCCCAAGGTGTTTAAGGGTGGGGTGTTAAGGCCCACCAGAGCATCTGAGGGCGGGGACCCTTGCGTAGTACCCCTCATTACGTAGACCCCAGACACATGGCTGCGGGCCCTACCCGCACGCGGGACATTACAGTATTTGTGATTTATATTCACTCAATTTCCATTGTTTTAAGCAGAGCTCGTGCTTATCAGCATATTTCATAACATACATTAAGTCGAAAAGCCTAACACATATTAAGGGTCTACCAGTTTTTAATAAAAAGAGTTGGCCTAGAGTCCCCTATATAAAAAAATATGGTTAGCATTTCAGTCAAGTCGTATGTTTGAACTAATCACTTAATAGTGCTTTAGATTATAGTTTAAACATAGATTTTGAAACAGATTATGTGTACGTCTAGTGAAATATGTGTAAATGGTTTGATAACTTTTCAGGATTAGAGCCATAAATTTTAGTTTCCAGAACCAGTCGGTGGTTATCCAACCTGAATCTTAGAAATTTTATACATTTTCTTAAGTCTTTGCATCCCCAGCATAGAATATGAGTACACCCTTTCTTTGAATAGAAATTATTATTTCAGGGTTTGTATTAAAATCTGGGTGATATACCAAGTGACTGAAAATCTAACTCGATGATTTGTTTTCATCCTTAGGTTTTTAACACACTGAGACTCTGAACTTTAGCTTTGTGTTGAAAGGACTTCCTCCTATTCTTACTGTGGACCTGCTCGAATTTTTTGACCGTGGGAGTCTCATGAGGAACACCCCACAACTCTAAATTTATATCAAAGTGAAAACTTAAATTTGGAGTTGCAAACCGTCAGCCTTAGGGATGAAACTTCAAGAGGCTTTCAAAAATCTAAAACGTTAAAGTGATATGGATTTTATTTGAAATATTGCACATTTGAGGGTTTGAATAGAGATCAAGTCACCTTTAAGTTTAACAAAAGTTTTCATTTTTTAAAGAGTATATTTTTAAGGATATTTGAGTTTTAATATTTTTTTTTTCAAATTTGAAAGGTTATTTATATTATAAATCTGTGTCTCATGGCAAATATAGTAGGTAGGATGTAGCATTTGTTTCAAATTGTTTCTCATATCCAAGAGATACACAAAATTATCATTAGGAGCATGCAACTGATCAACAAAATTGAGGTTTCTGCAGATAAAAACCTTACAGAGTTGCCCCATAAAAACACTACATTTATAAAACATAAACTATGAGTTGATAATATAACCTCTGATACCAACGGACTTACTACTTTCGTGAAAGAGGCTCATTTAAGCCCAGACATTTGATTGTTTCCTGTGAGCTTGTGTTCACTGCTTCACTGAAATTGTTAAACATTTGCTTCAGGTGTTCCTTTAGATCGACTACTTTTTGTTGCAAGCACCCATTTCATCTTCTTCACATCCTACTTGATTTTCTAGATAGTGGATTTCATTAATTTCATTATTTATGGTTGCCCCTGATCATTTTCCTTCAGATTGAGAATGGAAATGTCTAATTGGGTTCCATAAACTCTCTGTGGCAGATTGGCAATGAGAGCCCTACTTTTACAACCCTTTACAAGATTACTTGGTTTCATAGAGATCATCTTGTCCATTTCCAAGACAATGACTATAATTCTTCTCAATCCAGGAACCAAATACTCAGTCAAGTCCTTCTGCTAGGAGGTCTCGAAAAAAGTCAAGAGACTGGACCAAATTTTTTCCAAAGGGTTGAAACACTAAATTTTTAAGACCCACAACAATTTCTTTCAATCCAGGAACCAATATACTGATCCAAATCCTTCTGCTATGAGGTCTCGAAAAGGGTCAAGAAGCTCGAGTAAATTTTTCCCACGGGGCTGAAACACTAAATTTCTAAGACCCACAAAAATTTCTCTATTTTGGAAGTTTCCAAATTAGGTATGCACAGGGTTTGTCTCCTTTGCTATAATTGGACTTGAGAGATTAACACTTGTAGCCTCTTAAAATATTAAAATATAAAGAAATTGAATATATATATATATATATGAAAAATCTCCTTGTATGTAGGATAAGGTATCCTATATATATATCATTCAAATTAAGGATACCTTATCCTACATACAAGAGAGTTTTCATACAACAATGTTTTTGGGTTTTTAGATAAGCTAGAAAAGGCTGAGAGAGGATCCAAGTTGAGTCCTATAGTTTTTCTTGATCTCCATGTAATTCCTCTTTCTCCAACCCTGCAGGGGCTTTATGTGTTTTCAACTAATATGGTGTTTTCGGCTTGATAGATCAAACGTTGGCGATTAAATTAGGAGGGAATTTTGTTCACTTCAGCGGTGTAGAGAAAATGAATCCTTCCACCTTGAACAACACCGAATCAATATCATCGTGCGAGATTCTGAGACAAAAAGGAAACAAGCTATACATCGATGTATTAAAAGGAAACCTTGGGCCTTGTGTGGCACGCCACAAGCTACAGAAAGCTCACGAATTCTATAAAAAATCCCTTGGTGTCTGTGGCCCTGACGATTACAAAGCTTCATGTTATAGAAACTTGGGAGCCTTAAATTGGTTGTGGGGAAAAACTAAATGGATATTTCATCAAGAAGAGAAACAAGGGCTAGGTTATGCATTATCTGCTGCAAAATATGGGATGACCTGATGCCTCAAGTTTTATTTCAAGGCTTTAGATTATGGAAGCCTGGAAATAAAGAACAGCAGTGGTTAACGCAGATTGAAGACACCATTTCCAAAATAGTTCATTGGTCTTTTGATCAGCTTTCCAATGATGACTCCACAAGTTTTAAGCCCATCCTCAGAGTTCTCTACAAGACAGTGGGAAGCTCTAAAACAGAGTGGGCAGGGAGGAGAATAATTGGCGCTATGCTTTATAAAATCCATGCAGATTTCATATTTTGACGTGGCGCTGAATCCTTGACTAGTCTAAAATTATTTGACCAGGATGGTTACAAAAAATGTTTGAACACAATGCATGACTATTATGGACCTCTTGAACGAGCTGAAACCCTTGTGGGTGTTGCTTCCATGGGTAAGGAAGTGGTGAAACAAGTAGAATATTTAAAAATTGAGGTTTTCAATTACCAAATGTTTTGTGAAGCAATCTAGGCAGCGCATTCAAGGAGAAGAGCTACTGGAGAAGACAATGTGTGGCGATATGGACATAATCTGTGAAGCCATAGACTATTTCAAGGTTTCCCTTCATGTTACATAAGAAAATAATTTGGAGAATGAGGCCATTACATTGAGCAAGATTGGGAAATCATATTCCTTTGTTCTAAAAAAGTAGAAGAAATCCCATCCCTACCACTTTCAGAGCATCAAGATTTCACTTGCCATCATGTCTACACAGATTGCAAGTTCTAAATGGTATATATATTCTTCTGAAGTAGTCAAAAAACACCAAGAGGGAGTAGTTGAGAAGGATATCGGAGAACACGTAGAAAACCGCAAGGGCTGTGTAGAAAGAATGAAAGAAAAGACAAACGTAGTAAAGTTGGAGGCGGAGAAAAGCGCAGAGTCATTCCTGAAATATATATATATATATATATATATATATAATTCACTCATCCAGATGTGACCAAACAGGTGCTGCTTCGATTGGGAAGCCCAGAAAATGTGAAGGCTGCTCTGAAGAAATCAATAGTAGCATATCATCCTGACAGTAATCGAAAACAGAATGAATATTGGCAAGTTTTGTGCGAGGAGATTACCAAGGTTTTGAATGTCAAATATGAAAATTTCAATTTATGACAGGAACAACTCCTCCATTGCTTGGAGTGAGCTTTCTGAGTAACTGGAGAACAATTATCTTGTTTATGGACTGCACTAACATTGTTTGAAGAGTGGAAGTGATGGACTACACTCACATTGTTTGAAAAGTGGAAGTGATGAATTATGGTTTTTAGTTTCACTCAATTTCTGGATTGCATGACTTTTTTGTGCATTAGATGATTTTGTTGGCTTTAAAAATGTTAATTTTATGTTATTATTAGGTTCTTTGTTACGATAAATTGGGTGGTTAGGATTTATAATTATAATGTTATTTCATCTGCTTTATATTTGAATTATTGTTAATTTTATTTCATATCACAAAGCTTTTCATTTCATATTTTTTAGTTGTTGTAAGATTTTATTGTAGTATGGTCCGTGCCCTTTCTTGAATTTTTTTTGTTTTTCAATAGATTTCAATGAAGCATTATTTAGAGTTATTTCATTGTAGTATGGTCTTTTCCTTCTCTTTATTTTTTTGGTCTTTCAATAGATGTCAAAGAAGCATTAGTTAGGGCTAAATTCTAATGCCTTACAACATTTCCTTTGCAACATTTGGTGCAATTGCCAGTAATTCATAAATGAAATTTTTATGAAATATAGATCTAAAATACATATTCTATTATAAATTGATACCTTTGAAATAAACAAAAGTGTTGAGGATAGTTCAGAGTTTTTTTTTTCATTTTATTATTATTATTGTTTTTGTTTGATGACAAACATGGTATTCTATGTTGGAATATGTAACGCCTACTTGTCTTCAGTTGTAGTTCTCTCTATGTATAGAGTTTGCTCCTATTTGATAGGTTAGTTCCTAGTTTGGTGTGAGGTTGAGATATTCCCTCAACCAACTTATTGTGTGTCCAAGATAGATTCCCTATCTTGAGACAATTCCTCATGTATATATGTAACTTGATTTAATTAATGAATTGTGCTTGTAAGCTCGGTTTTTAAATTGGTATCGGAGCCCGTTTGGGCCTGGCCTTGGCCCTCCTGGGCTGAGGGAAATAACAATTTTTTTGTTGTATGTCCGTCATAATTCAATTGTAACAGGCCATTCATTTTTCTGGAGAATTGTGTTGGGTGAGTGCGTCGATCAGAAACATGTTAGCTGCTTTGGTGAACTCGATGTGAAGCGAGGTGGTGTTGGTATATCCGTGCTACAAATCTGAGTGCAGTGAAGCCAACAGATCATACCTGCGGTGCTTGTTTAGATAGTGAAGTTCCAGTGAAGCCAACAGAGTCCTTAGCGATGAGGGTTCATAACTCGGCGAGGAAGGTGAGGTATTCCTTTTCGGATTTCCGCTTGAGGTTAAAGAATTCGTTGTCGGTGTCATTCGTGCCCTTCTCTTCTTTGGAGACAAGGCGCTCTTTCCATCCCTCGAGTATGGTCCATCTGGAAGATAGAGTTGTTGTGGCATACGAGAAAAACGCTCGAAACAGTGAGAGAGATCACTTGAGGATCAGCGATCGTGACTGTGTGAGATCGCCTGTTGCTGTGTTTGGTTGTGCGACTGCAGAAAAATTGGTTGCGTGAGAGATTGATTTGAGTTGGCATCCTTGGAGGTGTGATTGGTGGATTTGCGTGAGGATCTGCCCAGTGGATTGAGCAGTGTGTTCATACCGTGGATCTGCAAATTCCAGCATGTTGAAGGGCTACATGCTGAGAGAGAAAATGTTTTTTTTTATTTCGCGAGCCGTGGTGACTGTGGATCCTCGATCTGTCTAGTTAGTTTTTTCAGGAATTGATCTAGTGCCCAGGTGCAGATTCGATATGCCATGATCTCGTCTGTAGATTTCTATTGAACCGAGAAGCTGCAGTTTTATGTGAGATCCAGAGCTGTAAGCCTAACGGCATTGGTTTGGTGAGTGATTCACAAAATAAAGTTTATATTTGTATTTTTTTGTTGAATTTTGAGCAGAGAAATGAGCGTGGAAGGTACATTGTTGGGAGGCACATCGTTGTAAAAGAGATATATGTGATCAATAGTCTAGAATTCGCGAAGAGACAACACTTGAATGACCTGTGTGTGGAGGTATGCAGATCTCTTATTGATCAAGGGCCCGACCTCGCAGGCAGTATTGCCCTGGTGGCACGGAGTATTGCATTTATCTTCTTGTAATTTGTGAGGCTGTGGATTGTAGCTTGGAGGTGAAGCTTTCAAAGAATCTTCAAGGTGTAAAGAGCTTACCAATGGTGGGAGAGTTTTATAAGTTTTGTGGGCCTTGTATTCGTCATTTTTTACGCCATTACAGTTTGGGTTCTACCGAGGTTTACCCTAGTATATGAGTCTAATGGACGTGACAGTGCAGGTAGTATTCATCGCAGATATTGTGGTACAATTCTTTCTGGCTTACAGAGACATGAACACATACAAGATGGTTTACAAGCGAAGCAGCATCGCATTGCGATATGCAAAAAGTAGTTTTATTTTGTACATCCATTCTTCGTTGAAGGGTGAGAAGGAGCATGTATTTGGAGTTCGGTTGCAACCAAAATAATAACCCGAGCTTGGAGGTTCAAATTTGAAGGATGTCGTGGTGAAGGTGGACTGCGTGATCTCTGTTCGAAGAACTTGCTATGGAGTGTTGTGGTTTATTAAGTTCTACTTCCATAATGCTTGGTGAATTGAATTATTTTTTCTTGAATTATTTTTTTGAAGCATGTTGAGCCTGATCAACTTAGCATGTAAATGCTATTTGTTAGAACTGATCACTCTAACAACAACAAATTGACGATGCAAAAATTGAAGATGAAGATGCCAAGTAGTGGAAGACAATCTCAAAAGGTGGAGAAAAATAGAAGCAACAATTATTATGATGGAAAACAATCAAGTTTGTGAGAGTTTGTTTTGTGTGAGTTTCTTGGAATAGACTTATGACCATGAGTATGAGTCACAGTTTGTAATTAGAAGAAAATCTACATGTCATTTATTGTTTGTATGTGTTGTAAGACCGAGAGAGGCATGCATACCCCTTTGTTATATGTTCCCTTTGTCAGAGAGTTTTAACACCCTGGAAGAGTGTGTCATGCGGGATGGATACACTTGGGTGGGTTGTATTGTTTTTAGACTCCATAAGGTGAAATTTTGTATCAAGGGGGAGTTAATCGAGAGGTTGGATGAACCATGTATGTGAAGGATTTCCTAGTAGACTGGTGGTTGCAGCGGTTGGAACCCATGAATTTCGGTAGATGGTTGTTCCTTTATATGGACATCGACAAAAACATGAATAGGATACAAAGTGTAATTACCAAACAGTACCAGTTGTAGATTTTGCAGATAGATATTGAGACAAGTAGTCATTAAGGGGGAGTGTTGGAATATGTAATTCCTACTTGCCTTCAGTTGTGGTTCTCTCTATGTATAGAATCTGTTCATATTTGATAGGTTAGTTCCTATTTTGGTGTGAGGTTGAGATATTCCCTCAACCAACTTATTGTGCATCCAAAATAGCTTCCCTATCTTGAGACAATTCCTCATGTATATATGTAACTTGATTTAATTAATGAATTGTGCTTGTAAGCTCAGTTTTTAAGTTTCTACACATGATAAAGATCTTACATAAATGCTCATGTAACAAGACCAAAGATCATAACTCTAATATTTCTTTTGTGGTTTAAACCTTTGAAGAGGGAAACACTTCATGGCCCCAACCAATGTGGCCACTTGAGGAAATTTTTTCAATGCCAAAGAAAATGGGTACAAGAGGGTTTCTAACAATTGATTATGGGTAATGGCCTTCCACTCTCTTTAAATTGAGATCATGGACTAATATTTTTTTGTGGTTTAAACCTTTGAACATGGAAACACTCCATGGCCCCTCCCAATATGGCCACTTGAGGAAATTTTGTTAATGCCAAAGAAAATGGGTACAAGAGGGTTTCTCACAATTGATTATGGATAATGGCCTTCCATTCTCTTTAAATTGAGATCATGGATTAATATGGTGCTAAGCCACAAATCAATAGCCATTGGTATTGAGGAAAATATGAGTATGAACTATCTAATAACTCTATGTATAAAACATATCACCATTGGATTACAACTCAACTACCGAACACTACAGAAACGCCCTAATAAATTCATTTTTACCTAAAGACATATTAGACTAAGTTGAACTTAACTAACTCCTAAGTGTTTAAATATCTTAACGTTCCTCTTTAATAACAACTTCTTATATGATCCAATTTTTTTTTCAAAAACTACGTTAAAAAAATAAGGAATAGAGATATTATAACCCATTCCATTAATAAAATCTTCTTGAACTTATGAGGGATAAAAGTTCAAAAAACTTTAATTTTGTAAGATACTTTGTAAAAATGTCTATAACTTGATATTTGTAAGGTAAAAGAGAACTTTAATAACTCTAGCATGAATAATATTTCTAATGAGACATTTTTTATTCAATGCGTCTGATGTTGAATTGGATCCTCGGTTAGCTTAATAACTATTAGAGTTTAGCACTAGAGAGTGATAAGATATTGTTATTAAAATCCAAACTCCTAAAAGAACTTGTCAAAGCAGCACTACTTCTTGAATTTCATTATCCACTATTCAATATATTGTTTTTATGAAATAAAGAACAATATGATGCTACTTCATATAAGCCTTTGTAGCAAGTCCTAAACCAAGATTGAAAGCATAACCTGTATTCGACTTCCAATTATTAGAGTCACCTTCCCAATTTGAACCAGTGAAACCTATCAACAAAATAGCCCCCCCCCACTGTAATGTATCCAAAATTGCATTGTAAGGCAATCAACAAAGAAGCCTCCAAAATAGTCAGCTCCATGCCAACTTTATATCGATACAGCTTCCTGCTAAAAAAACAGCCGTGCTCATGTGATTGAGAGAATCCCATGTAGCCCTGAAAGGAAGAGATTCTCTCAATCACATGTCTCCGTAGGCTTTAATCTCTAGAAAGGCTACCACGGACATCACAGCGATTAAAGCCTACGGAGACAGTGAGCTCGTTTGCAGACAGGTAACTTATCTACTCTTTCTCTTGTTGAATTTTGTAGACAATTAATTCATCAGCCCTCTCTCAACTTCTTGTTTTTTTGCACACAAGTAAGTCATATACTGTGCACCTCTCTCTGACTTTTACTTCTTTTGGCATTCAAGGAAATCGCCTGCGATTTCAGGGAGTGAATTATTTAAATTAATGGGTGTTGTTGGTCAGGTAAATGGGGAGTGCCAGATCAAGAAATAATGGCTCAGTGGGTATTTCCTTGACGCGTGGCAGCTCCTTAACAGGTTTGATAATCATGAGGTTGTCCATGTGCGTTGTGAAGAGAAGCGGCATGCCTAAACCGAGGAATTGATCAGACATCCATTGATACAAGTCCCGCTGCTCAAAACAATGTGATCCCGTCCTTTAACTGAGTTTTATTCTCGAGACCATTAAATACGCTTTGCCAACGAACGGGCACGTTAGTTTCCACGATGGTTCAGAGCTGAATGACGTATAATGTAGATAGGCGCAAGTCTGACTTAAACCATTTTTTTGTTTTGTTACCCTCGTAAGAAAATAGATATACATATTATAATCTTTTCTCCTTTTTGTTCTACTCGTTAACGCGAGTTTCTGTTTCTTTACCTAGCCAGGAGTGCTTTTGTTTTTGGTTCGCTCCATGCACGCTAGATTCTTTTTCGTGAAATGAAACTGAAGTCATAAGTGTTGTTTCTTCCGTCAAAAGTGAGATTTTTTATTCAATTTTTGCATCGAATTTCAGCATAGGAAACTCTAAGAAGTTGTACTAAAGATTACTCCATTTTTTTGAAATGGAACTGAAATCATAATTGCGATTTTTTCGTCAAAAAGCATATAATGTCGAGAAATCTATTTTTAACAATATTACTCACATATTTAATCATTTTTGCAAAATTATTATATTAATATTTATTGGTGGAACATAATGAAAAGTCAAAAGGTTATTACAAAAAGCTGTGTAAATTGGGCTTAGATTTCTTACTAAATTGCAGGGCAAAATTTATTTCCTAGTCTTTTGTTTATTTGTTTATTAAATGTGATTGAATATATATTACACACCATTGAATTTAAATTCGTTTAAATTTTAGTAGACAATATATGCTCAACTACATTTAATGACTCATAAACCGGAAAATAATACTCGCCGGACTGCAGAGCTGGAGAGTTAGCCGGCGTTCGGTGCATGTGCTTTAATTATTTGCAGTCCAATCGCCGACGTTTTGATTATTTGCAGTCCAATGGATGATACGACCCCGAAGGTAGCAGTACAAGAGAAAACATATCCAGGAGATTTTACTACTGTCAGCCAAAGATCTATACGAACAATTACATGCATAAATTTTAATACTAAGTGAATGAACTTTATAGGGGAGAGGCTTC